>JBBBDQ010028849.1:1725000-2117500 GCA_037127315.1 Ascarosepion bandense | reverse complement strand
ACCATTATGCGCTTTCAATTTTGGTATTTCGGAAGGAATGATGAACAAAAGGACACCAATCAAAATGGCTGGCGTGGAATCGGAGGCAAATCTGCAAGAAATAATAAAACAAAATAAATAAACGGTGTATTGAATAGTGAAACTTTTTCTGTTTTTTTTTATTTTTTATGCGCCTATCGAATAACGAGTAGCAACCTGTTTCACTACGATATAAAAATAAAATTCTTTAATATGTTCCACAAAATCGCAGTTCTCGGTAAAAGTTGTCCAAATAAAACTTCCTTCTTACAACTGAAATATGAAGGAAATGGGGAGTATTTGACTCCGAGATCGTAGCACATCTCTAGTGACCCGTCTAATATAAAGACAACTTCAGATTGAAACCAGGGAAGAAAGCAAAGAGAAAGCATTCAACTACTTTCATCAAAAAACAATCATAGCAATGCATAGTTTACTGATATCAAAGAAAAGATGGCTGTCGAGGACCATGATCGTTAACATCCTGAAAAAACATGGTTTAACCGAATTCGCTACAACATATTTAACATTAGTAGTATTATTTTGAACATTTAGGGGTGAAGTAGTGTCTCCTATTATTCATTATTTTCTTTTTTAACCAATATTTCTTATATTTGAATCTTAGTTGCTATTTATTGATCCCACTTAGAATGCCACGTGATGAAAAGCAATTTAATTAAAATAACTAGTCAAAAATTAATAATGGCTAACGGTGTTTTAGTTAATACACTTTCAAGATAATATCTTTACTAGTGATTTCACAAAAAACAATATTACATTTGAGTCGAATGAACATGGATAAGTGAAGAATAAATTTATATATATATATATATATATATATATGTCAGATTTTATTTTCTGTCGACCATAAATCTGCTGTATCTCAGGCGGTAAGACAGCTGTTACGGAAAAAAAAACATCTACGCTGTGTAAAACGAATGTGATTCTGAATCTCGTCGATCTTTGTTTATTTCGGATTTATGTTGTTTTTTGATTACCACTAAATGAAGATCTTAGTGATTAAAATGAAAAAAAGTTTAGATGCAAGAAATACTAATCGAAAATTCATATATTAATTTAGAGAAACTGACATTTAGTTTGACCTGTCATTAACTCTTGATCTCTCGTTGATTTTTCTTCACTCTTTAGGGGAAGTTACTAGCTTGTCATGGATTTATGTAAGCAAAATGGTATCTGTTTTTAGAAGAGAAACAGAAAAGTTCTTTTCAACTTGTTTAGATTTACCGAGACGGAATGAAAAACCTTTTTATACCCATGATTAGATGTTATTTTTACCTTTTAACTAAATCTTGAATATTACTATAATAGTAAATGTGTAGATAATTTCTATCAATTCATAATTAAAATATAGTTGGATCTGTGTTTATATAACTCTGAAAAGCAAATAAATAAAATAAATTTAACTTGCTTTTCATCAAATAAAATACCCCAGCCGCCTGCAGCTTTTAGGTCTCGCGTGATCCAGAGCAAAGCAAGAGTAATAAAAAGAATAAGAACCGTTATCTCTGCGAATCTGGAGAGAGAGAGACAAACAAAAACTGTATTATGTGATTTCATTTATTATTTAATCACATTCTACCAATATTTTATTTTTATATAAAAAGAAATCCAAATACACCTTCACTCTAGACAATCAGACAATGCAGAAAAACCCATTGTTTCTTCAATCAATTTTCAAAGTACTAGGCTGTTCCTAGGATCTCATCATCTAAAATAGAATTAAGGTTCCATTTCAGTTAAGTGTGATATCTTCGCCAGCTGAACTTCAAACATTTTCTCTCAGGCAGTTACTTCTTGTTCTTTCGGGTTTGTATCATGAATTAATTTCAAGGCCAGATGGGCGTCTCTCAGGTAGTACCTCTTTCGTGGAGAAATGCTAAACTTTATTCCTGATGCTTGAGGGGTCGGGACTAGTTTTGGGCTCTAGTCTCATATAAGCTTGACACTTCCACTTTAAACTCGGTATTGTCTTTTTTTTTTTTCGAGTGGACAAATATTTTATTACCCGTCAGCTCTCATGTTTATCTGATATCTAGTTATCTGTTCTATCTCATTGAAGCCGCTATTGTAGATTAATTTATTTTTCTAGTTAAATTGATCAATGTACCCAATGCAATGATCTTGTACCGGCTTAAGCTAGGCTTAGTAAATAAAACGCTTAATCAATGTCTTCAGTAATTTACAAAAGATCAAACCCATTCTTCTCATTACAAATTTAAAATGGTGGTGATAAATACTTTACTTTGGCCGATTCAGTAAAATTCCCTCACTGCACCAACCACTTATCTGTGATGAGGTTTTTTTCGGTTAACCCGATTTTACAACAAGCGCCATTTGTTGATATTTATCAAGTTTAGTCCAGCCTTGGATTAGACTAAAATAGTTTGGCATCCATTAAAGATTGAAAGGACTATGTAGATACTTCTCAATTAACGACCGGATTCTGATCCAAAAATCTGGTCACCAAGTGAGAAATTGTATCTTAACGCTATTTCAGGCATGATACGCATGGAACGGGTTTGTACCAACCACCTTCAAACTGCTCTAACGTCACTTTTGCGCCATTTATAGCATTTCTAATTTACTTCTAAGTGTCTATGAAGTATACTTTAGTATTGAACAGCAAACATAATAAACAAATTCAATAATCAGCTTTGTATTCTCTACATTATTTCAGTTTGTATACTTTAAATACAAGTAATTTATTATATATTTTAATGTTTTGATTCATTTGAATAACGATTACAATCGCGATCAAAGTTTTCATACAGTGTACAATAACGACTGTTTAGATTTTTTGTTGACAAATGTCTGTACTTACGTCATTGGGCCTAACTTTTCATATTCTTTTCTGATGACAGCTTTCACATTCTGTTTCATGCCACAACAACTACTAAATCCTCTGTAAAGAAAACACAAAAGAGAAAATAAAATTATTATATTCCTGACCCTGCTAGAATAGGTCGTTGAAATTTAATATTACGTGGATAAGCTTCAGAGGTAAGGCGTTCCCCTCATACAACAGCTTTATATTGGTGGTAGAGGCTATTACTTGTCATGTACATATAGATATGTATACAGTAACTCTAACATGTTTATTTGCATGCTTATACATATGCATGAATAAATTTACATTTGGGTGTGTACACTCATTTACTTTTATTACTTCAAATCGGCCTGTGAAAACAACGAAATATGCTCTCTGGCAAAGTTCGATTATGCGTTGAATGCACACTTGTTCAGTTATTCTCGGAAGCCCATAACTACTCACTTTCCCATTCGAAGCGCAGACAAAGCAATTTCTGAAGAATTAATAGATTTATTTTTAATCCGACATTTTTATTAATTTAAACGTTATTTTAGTAGATACCCGGTTTGAAAACAGACACCACCTTGTTTAAACAATATGGATTACATCTATCGGCCTGCTTAGTCGGATACGAAACTGAACAGATATCGACTTTTGATACTAAGTGAACGAGGAAGTGTGCATTCTTTCAAAGGGTAAATAGAACCTTGCTGGGCTGTGACGCTCCCCGTGACCGAACCTTCTAAACCACGCTGGATCGAACGCTGTTATTTTTATTTTTATTATTATTTTTTTTTTTTTTAGCAAAGGAGGGCATGGGTTCGAATCCTGCCAGAGAGCACATGTTCTTTGAAATTTCTCGTATAGGCAGGAAGAGAGAGATAATATATTATTAAAAATAAATCCGTTCCGCTGGAAGACGTAGGAGCAATGTTTTACTTACAAGTACGTACATTCGCGTGAAGGATGTGCGTTGTGGAGCATTGGATATCGGCTCGGAACGAGAAATCGGGGGGGGGGGCGAGTTCATATTCCAGCCGAATTCATTGCATTCACTTACGCGCAAATACCCTTGGGAAAGGTATTAATCCGTCTATTCCTTCCAGTTATGGGTTAAATAACAGGACAGATTGCTTTGTCGACAACTAGTCTACCGCAGAAAGCAATGGCAACCTACTGCGGGATAATCTTCTGCCTAGTCAGTCATGTTTGTTTCGAGACATGATCGCCCAAGCGTGTATTACGTATAGCACTTAACTGACATTCGCGTGACTGGAGCACTACGACGTGGTGTAAGGGCTAGCAAACTTGTCTTGCCAGATCAGTTATAACTGAGGTTGATTCTCACTGGCTTCTCTGTACTTGTGTCCTTGTACAACATGTAAGCTCCGTTTTGTAAATCCCTTTAGTATACGATAGTATTTTCAATAAATACCCACCTTTTGGAACTCTATATAACACGGGTTGAACAACACCATATGAAAAATATTGTGTAGACGAAACTGTTCGGAAATATCGAGAACTCTGTTAGTCATCGTGATTGCGGAGTTGAGCATTCCGGCCTTGTTAAACTACTGATCACTCCAGATTATGTGTTCTCCCAGAAACTAAGATCCGTTTGATAGCATAAACCTCATATTGGCTCAGTAACTGTTGAAAACACACAACGTTCTTAGACGGGTATCTGCAACAGAAGTTACCTTGCTACGCTATCAGACGCGCATATTTGAAAACGAGTCGCCAAAAAAAAACACGCATTATATATATATATATATATATATATGCGTGACTCTTCAGAAATGAATTGAGTTCTTTCAGTGACTGGCGTGTGTATACACTGCTTATATACAAGACGTTAAAATTTCCCTTCCGATTCCATGCGTTTATGGCATAGGGAGTAGCGACTCCGACTGACACCAAATCGGTCGAGTTTCGATCCCGGTCAGAAGTAAGTGGATGTGTTTAGCCACACTGACAAGCTGCGAAACAGCCTTGTATGTGGCTGACTAATATATATAGTATATTTATTCATTGTTTTTTCCCTCAACTTTTTTATCACCTTAAAACCTGACTGCTGTAAATGCAAAACAAAAGAAAAAAAAAAAATCAAATCTTACAACAGGCATGAATCATTTTCAGGGTGTGAAAAACAAAGTGAAATATAAAAATAAATAACAACAGTCAAAAATTAAACAACAAAAAATTTTATCTGTTCACTTTTTAAAATGGCCTTATATTTTTGCGCTGAAATTAAATCCGATAACGCAAAACACACCAACGTGCAACAAAATGAGCAACTTAAAACACTAAATTTTCTCTTTCTTTACTTCACTTTTTTTAAACCTCTGAAGATGACTCACGTGAATCAAAAGTTTGGACATAATCATTATTTTGGATATTTTTTGTATCTGTTGTATCCAACTTCGCGAAACGTCATTCGCAGTTTGAAAAAAAAAAAAAAACGATGGATAAATTCAGTAGATATAAAATGCTTATTCTTTATGATAAAACTTGTTTAGAAGAACAATTGCTACCGAATGGCACTATATAAAAACCGGTTTTTAATTACGTATTCAGTCTAGTTTCACAAAGCAACAAAGAACTTTTTCACACGCGTAATATATGTTCGTACAAACGCAATCACATGTAAATTAAATCTAAGTGTCATGAAAAATATTAAGAAAAGTATTCGTTTGTAAGTTGGGTTTAAGCGGTGTCGTTTAAGTCTGCATGAAATATTGTACATTGCGCCTAACAGGATAAACTATTAAATAAAATGACTGAATTACTTTCTAATTGAAGACATAAACTGCACTTGAGATAGTCTCCCATTTTTATTTCTCTGCTGGAATTGATTTTCAACAATTGGATGGAGCAGTGCTCTATACCTCAACGCTTTACCAGGAGAGTGATTAAGTTACTATGCAATAACAAGGACGCTGGAGGGTAAGGTAACTTTCGGCCTTTAACGATGTTCAACACAGTTAAAGATTTTATCCAATATCTTAGCCATCCGTTTGCAGACTGTTCTTTTTAGTCTGATTGACTCCGAACAGACTTATGGTGTGGAGGGCAGAACTATTCAGGACAACCTTCGTATAGCACGCTTGGTCATTAAGGAAGTTGAGAGTGAAGCCGCGCTGATCAATTTAGATCAGTCCAAGACATTTGATAGGGTTAACCATCGATTTCTAAAGGCTTTCCTTTTAACGCTGGATTCTGGTCGTACTTTCGCTCCTGCATTCGTCTTTTGTATGCGCTGGTGGATGTGAATGGGGTGTGGCCGGATTCTTTCATATTGTCTGGCTCCATCCATCAGAGTTGTTCGATTTCGCCTTTGCTGTACATTCTTCATCTAGTTTTACCATTTCGGCCAGGTACTGCGTCTATGCTGACGATGTTTCAGTTTTTGTGTCGAACAAAACCAAGATTGATGAAGTTGGCAAATAAATCAGAGGGTACGAGACGGTGACAGAGACCAAGATCAACCGCGTTAGTTCTTTGGCATGCGGTTGGGTGCGTTAAAGGGAGTTTCTCATCTTGAACCGTTCCTCTTGACGGACGGACCGGTTAAGATACTCGGTCCTGATCTCCAGTTGGAAATGAATTGGTAGACGGTACAGGAAGAGGCAGAAGTGTATTTACATTAAGCAGATGTTTTGAAACAGAAAAAAATGCAAGCTGGCTAGCAAAGGAAAATAAATATTGTTTTGAAATATTAAAAATGTTAATGCCGGGTGTCAAGACAGTTGTTTCCAGGTAAGGAGATATCGAAACAGAAATGTATTTATAATAAAATATGGTATTGAAAGAATGTAATTGCGTTTTGATAAACAACGTAGTCATTGTCAGAGAATATAAATCTCAAAATTGTTTATTAAAACAATATGCGCCTGAAACGTGACGGGTTCAATCGAGATTTGGCCTATATATAAAGAAGGAGGACAGATGGAAACAGATCGGAAGAGAAACAGAGTGCACGGGGAGAGAACAGCAGACAAGCCCGGCCTCTGGTTGCTGCCTCGATGCGTATGTGCTGACCCTCTGACCTGACTACCTCCTATTCCACAGCGAACGTCACCGAGAAGTGAATAAAAAATGTTCTATATTTTTATTTGTATATAAGTGTTGATGTTTGTCATTTTACCAGCGAGAAGAATATCGTCAAAATTTTGGTTGCAGCTTAATCTTCCCTGTCGAATTGGTATAGAATATACAACACTCGCTCAAAATGGCCTCTGGCGCCCGGATTGAAATGCTTCACTAATGCTGAGTCATCACCCACCAGGTGTGGCTTTCTGGGTCGGTAAAATACTTTACTTCGTGAGTTTGAAGTCTTCAAACTGTGTGCACTGTGTTGGAGGGGTGGAGATCACGCCTTCTTTCAGTGCAGTGTCGTAGTACCATTGGATAAGTTTGTTGAAGAGATCATTGTTCGCATAGTGCACGGAAATTCTTTTGCCATTGAGCCAGTTATGGCTGTAGCATTGTGGTACAGCCATTCACGAAGGCTGAAATTTATGACTTTTTGCTTGCTGGGCGTTATGAGAATCGTGATTTGACGGCACGTCAGAAAGAGTTATATAGGGACGATAAGTTTCTTCCGAACTGATCTCGTTCTTTAAGTATCAAATTTAGATCAAGATTAGAACGAAAAGGCGGCAGCTAGCCGCATTCTCATTAGAATTTCCAAAAACGTGGGTGAGTGTTGCGCGTTTGTACTGAGTGAGAGGTGCCGACTTTAAGCATTTTAATGCCGGTTAGGTATTAGACATTGTTCTTGCTGTATTTAATATTGGCACCCCAGCCCAGATTTAGACTAGTTTAGGTATTTTTGTCGTTATTTTCCCTTTTCAAAGTTTACTTAACTAGGAGATATAAATTCATTTATTTCTGTTCTCACCTTATTTAGCTTAATTCCCTTTCCCTTCCCTCTTTTTAAGTGACCAGAGTTACTAGTTTTCTGGCGGGTGCGGGACGTCATTCATATTTCGTGTGCAAGTTTTGTATTTGTTTTTTTGCCTGGATGAGTGTATGCGTGTGTGAGTGGTTAGATGAATTAATGTTTATATTATTAAAGTTGGTTTCGTCCAGTTAACTGATATTTCTGTCACAAGTTATGATTTGTCGAAAATTTCGTTACTAAGACTATTTTATTTAGTTTATTGTAAATAGTTTGTGTTTTCATGTAAATAGTAATTAGATTTTTTCTTTTTTTTTTCCCCCACAGACAAGATTTGTACATATTAGATTTAGTTAGGGCTTCATGGAGACGCTGAGTTATTATGGTGGATGAAAGAAGAAAGCTAATTATGAATGTATTGGTTTTGGTGTAGGAATACTGTGGTCTGCGAGAGTCAGTGATTGTGTCTAGCTGTTTGTCTATAAGACAAATGAATACGTCTTTCCCATTCCCAATTTCGGCCTTGTGCCACTTACATGCCTTTTCATACATTAAATAATGTTGAATCCTTACCACTTCCCGTGAGTCAGTAATACTACATAAGAATGGCGTCTCTGATATTTAAAGAAACGAATGAACAATTATTACTTGATAATTACGAGTACACACAAGAGTGGCTTAGAAGTCTAGCAGCTAAATTAATTATTTTAAATATGTGTATAAATAAAAAAAAAGAACGTAGAGATAGCCTAACAAAATGAAGAGAAAATGACTACGGATGATTTTTTTTTTGGGGGGGGGGGGGGTGAAAAAAGAGTTATTAAAAATCCGAATCAATAATGTTTTACTTGACATACAACTAGTGACATGACTTTGATACCCAAATTTTGAGAAGAAATGAAGAAAACCAAGTTTAAAGAAAAGCCTTGTTGAATTGAATCTTTTTGACGGATCCGTGATGAAAACGTGAGGATACTTTGAAGCTTACGTTGAACTGAAATATAAGTTTGATGTATTACCGTATAAAGTGGCAAGCTGAAAAGATCACGATCTCCCATATCTAGATAACCTCTCAAGGAGAGGGAGGAAGATAGTAAGGAGACAAAAGCTCCCAGAAAAAAAAGTACCGGGGAGAATAAGGGAATAAAGCATCTTCAGTACCGGGTGGTGAGATGATACATTTACATAGGAAGTCAACAAGAGTATAAATTGCTACAGCTATTACCCATGAGAATGTCGAATGCTTACCACTTCCAGTGAGTCAGTAACACTACATAACAAGAGTTAATGATGGGGAGCAAGGGAAATAATGTAATATGTTCAGCAAGGTGGTATGACTAAATGATACGTCTCTCATATTCAATAAATAGCTGTGAACAAAGGCTCGTAATCTGTTGCTAATCATGTAAATATATGGCCGTTACGGAATCATCTGATCAACTAAGTTCACTTCCTGCTGATGAGGCTTTAACCAGGGAACGTGTATATAAAGCAACTAGTAATGATTCAAAAGGAGAAAGAGGAAGTACTTTGTACCGAGGATTTACGTCTAAATCCTTCTTCGTTGCCTTTAGAACGCCCTGCACTTACGTACGGTCCCGATGCAGCCAACAAAGTTGAAAGTGCCCAGTTTTCTAAGCAAGAAAACTTGTTCAAGTTTTTACACAAATTATTTATATTAAGAAAACCTTGTCCCTTCTTCGACTACGCTTTCTATAACGACTTTAAACGAATCATTTCCAACAACAGCAATAAAAATGGTTTTTTAATCTCTGCTAGCGATAAGTCTTCCCCCTCCCATATCATTTTTCTGGGGACTAACTATCAAAAACCCAACTTGACTAAAAACTATTTTAATATTTCATCTACATTGTAAATGGAAATGATTTATTTAACAGGTATACCCATATTTTTTTTTTAATTTTATTATTGTTTGGAATTCGGACGTTTGGATTTTTTATATAAAAAACCCTGAACGACTGAATTTTCTACGTACTGTCTGAATTCCAAACCCATCTGATAAAGGATGCCGTTTGGAGATTTACAAGAGTAAAAATTCATTTCACGTTATGTACAGATTTCTTGGGTTTACGCATATTTACTTATTGGAAGTCGTCCGTCATTTCGCACAGAAGAAATATTTTGTTTTCATTCGGGTCGTTAAAAAGAAAAAGTTTTTGTTTAGCATTAAGACAATGGATTATTTATTGAAACATAAGATACCGTATGTTATTCCGAATGAAATGATTATTCTCTAAGTTATTATCAATACAGATGTTTCTTTTTGTTCCCTTCTAGTCGAAAATTTCTAGTAGCGTCTCAAATCGAATTCTAAATGTTAGCTTTTTTTCTGCGGATGTATCAAGAGTAATTAATGCTTTTTAAAGTGACTTTATTGATTTATGTGTACTTAGCGAGAGCAAAAAGATTTACTTCGTGATATGGTTAGTCAGTCAATGAAAATGACTCGTCATGCTACGCGTATTTCATTGGTGAGAAGCTCCACTCAAACAGCTTCTTCTCACGGACCACGGTAATGTGGAACCGACTCCCAAGAGAGTGTTTCCCAATCACTACAATCGTAACCTGTTCAAGTCTAGAGTTAGCCGTTATCTTCTCCACATAATCTGTAACTATTATTCTGTAACTCTTTACCTCGAGTGGCCTCCGGGCCTTGTATAATGTTAACGTAACTTTAAAAACATATGTACTGTGTAAGTCGCCACTATTAGTTAACTCCAAATGTATTCTTAACTGCTATATTTGACCAGTAGTTAGAATGCTACAGTTTCATTACAATTCGTCCCTCAAAACGGAAAATACTTATTTCACCCGGGTAATTGAGTAACTGTCAAATCCTCCCGTGCATTTACATTTAGATCTTTACATTCGCATTTTCAGATCTTTACCTTTTACTGCAGTATTGGACATCAAATGACCCATAAGGAGTTGATATGCCGTTAAACAAATCAACAATTTTACTTGTTTGGTTTATGTAATAAGTTTAGATAAAAACGGCATAGCAGCAGCATCTTCTATGTGCCGTGTTGTTGGCGGTCATGACTCTCCACAATTTCCGTTCTTGTTCAGCTCATAATACTTTTTTTATCGTCTCTCTAAAACCGTGTTTTGCCATCCATTTACTCAAGCACGCTCTATCCCTCATTCGTTCAATCTGTTCTGTAAGTATCAAATTTCCAAAGTCTGCTTTCCTCATTTTTAGAAATTTAGAATAACTCTTTCTGTTAAGTATAAGTGTCCATTTATTTTCATTTCTGCAAAACTGTCGTTACTCACATGTCTGGTCCATGGTATTCTCAGCATCTTTCCTTAAATAATCCAGGAGGCTTTCAAAAAGAAATTTCTCTTACTCTTCGCTCATGAGAAGGGTCAGAGACCTAACGTGAAGCGCTCCTCACCATCAAAAAATAGCATTTCCTTTTGTTCATAAATGTAATACTTTTGAACTGAATCTGTTGTTAAAAAGGGGTTATCGTTTTTCTACAGGCAGAGCTTTATTGGTCTTATTTATATATACGTGTTTCATAAATAAAAATTAACTGTTTGTGGCCTAAATAAAAGCAAATCTATTCATAGGTGAGAAAGAATTAAAATATGAAACTGCTACTTCCAAATGAATAATTCTCTTTTTAGTTCAAGTACTCAATTAAAATAAATAAAAGATTATTTCAAAACTGAAGTTTCATGTCGAAATTATTTACTTTCACAATATCTGGAATCTTTCGAATAATTTGTCCACTTACCTGCAACGAAGAAAGAACGTTTGCAGCCAAATCCAAGTAAGGATGAGGTTGATGGCCGACAAAGGAATGCCTAGTAACATCCACTTTGCATAGGTCACTTCAGCCTTCAAACCACGACTACCAAAAAATCTATGAAATATTAATAGAATTATTTTTACGAATACACCAACATGTGACGGGAGACAGAAATTATAAATAAATGAGTCAGTGACTATTTTTTTTTTTAAATCGAACCTATAAAATGCGAAAAAAAAATAACTATATAAAAGCAAAATTTTAAAACTTGGTTTAGATGGTTATCATGATTAATGAATTACGGCTTTGTCAAAATTATCTGCAAAACCTGTAGATATTTTATTTAAAGATATTATCAAAAAGCTGTTTTCTTTTTCTACATATTTATGTCAAGGCATCTCACAAAGAAAAAAAAACAAAGGAAAATAACAATAGTCTCAAATTGTTTTAAACCTCATTCACTATCACCACTTCCCCAAAATGCATAGAGGATTTTTATTGAATAAGCTATAGGTGGAAATATAATTCAAAACTTACAGTAGAAGAATAAATCAAACACGGTTCTTACTATTAGGCCCCAATTCAACAACATGATCTTAATAACTGAGGTCGGGTGTAATTTTCTCAATAAGCAATAAATGGTAGAGGTATCGGAAAATCATTTAAAGTGTACAAAAAATTACAATTTAAGTAAAGTAACATTTTCTTCCGAAATGATACTATGACACTCAATTTCGGCGTTACGATTTCTCTAACTTTTTGATAAAATATCACGCGAAGAAGCCTTGATACAATTTAATTTATTTAGTCAGTTAAGTGCCATACGTGATACACGCTTGGGCAATCATGTCTCTTTTGATTCATGTCTGACTCGGCAGAAAATTTTCCTGCAGTAAGTTACTGTTTCTTTCACAGTAGACTGATTGCCGACACTTTCCTGATGACTGCTGTTAATGCTGATGTATTAAGAATGTCTTTGTTAGTGCATACATTCCCCTGTATAAACAGCTTTTATTATCCCAGAAAAGAAGATGAGAAAAAAAACAGAAACCCCATTTTGTTCAGTATTGAATTTTGTCTTATTCTTAAACATTAATCCATCCTAAAAGTAGAGAGGTATGCGTTGGTAATTTCTGACCAGAATTAAGATTTATGAAAAATATTAATTAGTGCATTTCAGCACAAACAAGGCAATAAAACCTCTAAAACGCAAGAGGGTGTTACTTTGGGCGACTTTCTTTACATAAGATGCACATCTAATCATTACCAACTGAGAAAAATCAAAACCTTGGCTTCTATCCTTGAAACAAATCCTGGTCATTTCTTAAACTAAAAAAAATTGTATTTAAAATATGAATTATCATTAAACTGAGAACTCGCTATTCAGTGTGTGTGATTACCAATTTGTCATAAATAACATCAGAAATATACTTACTGGTCAGCTTGGCCTCTAAGCACCAAATTTGGTGGTGTACCTGTAGGTGTACTCGTGCCACCCGTATTGGCAGCATAAGCGATACTCAAGCAAACAGCTTTACAGAGACGTGAAAAGTTTTTATCATTGTCTTTATCAGCATCGGCATTTAATTGGACGCTATAAATAATTAAAAGAGATTTATTAAACAGTCAACAGGTTTTCTACTACAATCGGGAGAAACGCGAAAAGTTAAATACAACAAGAAAGTGACAGTAAGATTTGGTTGAAACAATTTTTAAAATAATTAAATACGGTTTGATTTGGATTTAATTATGTAGTTAATTAAAACTGAATTGGAAATTTGTTTTTCTCAGATATGTTAGGAAAGAATCCATATTATTACTATTTTAAACATAACTAAAACCAAAGGATGCATTTCATTTTCTTCCATGAAAAAAGGGAGGGATTCGTTTGCTTACTTTCACAATTCTATTTATTCCAAGGGAAAAATAACATTTATCCATATTCTTTGACCGTCTGCTTTAACTGATGACTTTTTTTTCTATATGCATAAAACAAAATTATAGATTATAAAATTTCACTGAAATAAGTTTTCAGTTGAAATCAAGAGAACACTAACTTTAAGCAAAATGCACACAATATATTGAAGAATAGGTGTCGATTTAAGATGACACAAAAACGATATAGGCTAAAAGCTCTCAAAATATCTTAAATTAAACTTATCTATCAATTCAAATAATATTTTTTTTAAAATCAACAATGGTATGTTTTGAATAGAGTATTAATAAATACTTAATTGGATTTATATGGGGGAAAAAATTAGGTTCGCCCATCGTCCGATTCACGCTCCTCTCCGACCGTTTGAACAGGATTAAATGTTTAACTTTTATTTCTTGTTCCTTTTAAAGTATTCTCATTATAACTCACAAGTAGCCTTGTGCGTTCCAGTAGAATTATCTCTAACCAAGATTGTTTCGTTTTCTATGACTTATCGGCACTTTGCAGGTTATTAAAGATCAGAAAGTATTTTTAGATTGTGAGAATTTTTTTGGAGAGAGATAATGATTTAGTGATAGGTGGGGGGAAGAAGAAGCAGATTCATACCTTCTTCGAGGGTATTTGTGTATAAATAAATTTAACGAACCCAACGGGAAATTGAATTCAGCTCTCCGACCATTGATCATACAGGAGCGAATGTTTCAACGTGATGTAGTCGTAAGTCGCCTTGCTTGAGGTATATTAATATATATGTGGGGGGAGCTGTAAATACAACAGTATATGATAAATCAAATAATTTAACTTGAAGGATATGTCTTTAATGTTGCACGCAAAAAAATTGTCAAGTTTTATTAAGAATACTAAGACAGAAAATATCAGTTCTTCACCAAGCTCTTTCAAGAACTATATGATAATCATTTTTTCTTCATTTTCATGGCTGGTGCCTTGAGTCCCTATTGGGACAAATACGCAACCCAAATCTCAAGTAAGACTCGTGTATACGATACGATTCATCGCTAAAAATACTGAAAAAAATAGTCGGTTCTCTGTAAAGCTCCAGTAAGTACCTGATACTTCATGGTACTCTCTACTTTTACAAGAATAAGATCAGACCGAAAATGGATTACTACTACCATATATGTACAGAAGCTTCCCAGTCTTTGCCTTACAGTCGATATAGTTCAAACGTGTCTCCTCCTCCTCCTCCTTCTTGTGGATGATGATTATTTTCCACCCTTCAACTCCTTTCCCACAGATGAATCGTGTCAAGCCTCTCACTACTCTATCGCTATTTCCATGGAACTACATTACTTATTTCCACTAATATTAATGCTCACAGCAAAAATCCGCTATGTCACTGACATTGTAGTGAACTACTCCCATTCTCTTCGTGTTCCATTGGTGGGATGTAAGTTCTACGCGAAATGATTTTTCCCCACGAACCACTACTTTATAAGACCGACAACCAAGAGGGCGATTTTTCGATTCCTAATTGGTTCAAGTCTAAGGTTAACCGTTGTCTTCCTTACTATGTAACACACTAATTCGAGTGGCTCTTGGGCCTTGTACATGGGAAATATTGTTACAGAAAAATACAAAAATACTCGTAGCATTTTTCAAAAGGAGACAAACCGCTTACAAATATCTTTTTTGTTTTCAACCTCACAAATAATGACAAATAAAAAGAGACACATTTCTTTTACTTCGTTTGCACAAGTGAAAAATTAAAGTGTCAAGTATGACACGTCTCATTTGAAATATCTAATATCTGAAGTAGTTAAATTAATTTGTTTTATTAGATGTTTTTCTTTAAGCGAATCAAAACACAATAAAGTAATATCGCACCTACCTTGATGAAAATAAGTTTACTGACATTTTAACAGATAAAAGAAATTAAAGAAAGAAAACAAGATGATCACAATGAATCTGGTAAATTCTTATTCAATGATAGGTCAAAGAACTGAAAACAAATGATTTGAGATTCCGTTCAAGATGTTTGATTGGTTTCAATGAAGTCATTCCAAAGAAAAGTGCCGTTATTTGTTATTCTCAGAGTTTCAGATTTAAAAAACAAAACTGTATGAAACAATGTCACTATTTAAATTGACTTTTCCGTCAATATTTAAAAAAGGAACATTTTTTAACAATTTCTGTCGATCAACATCTAACTTTAAGTCTCATTTGTCAAACTCGAAAAATATTGAATTAAGAAATATTTCTAGATGCAATGTCAAATTGAACCTTGACTTCTTAAAGGATTATCTGTATTTTGTTTTTATTTACAAATATCAATTTTGAAACTGTGCTTATGTAATGGATAACTACTTACTATTACTAATTGAGAAAATGAAAAACATTCACTTCTATTAGGTTCTTTCGTGGAAGCTAAGATCTAGGATATAGGAGTTAGGATCGGGCCCATAATATCATAATGAGCAATTTGGAACCGTGCCAGAAAACGTTCGTATCGAGGTCAGATAAGTTAGAAATTCGAAGTGTTTAGACTTTACGGCTTTTCTAGGATCTGCGAGAATACAAAGAAAAGTGATGGAGATTTAAGGAAACTTACAGTGATTTACTCTTCAGCAATGACCACAAAATATCTGGTGTAAACATTCAAATGAGTGAAGAAAAGAAAATTTAGATGAATAAATACGAAAAAGAAAACTGGTATATGATGGTGACTATTAATTTAGATTGAAGCCACAAGCCTTGAATAATCATTCCTTAAAAATTAGCGGTAGTATTATACAACCATTCCTTTAATTTTAAATTAATAGATTTGCTCAGATTGGGTGGCAGACATTAGCTAACAAATGTCCTAAATATCTCTCACCTGTTATTTTTTAATATTGCTTCGCATTTTTCTTGTTTCAATCCAGAAAATAGCAGGATCTTATATTTTGAGATTGGATAAAAACGACTGACGAGGATTAACAATTATTTGTAAATGTTTAATTAATCAAAATAAAAGAGTTTTGACTATAGGTCATTTTACCCCCTCTCAACCTGGCTATTGGACGCATGCTTCGTAGTTTCTCTTTCCCTCTCTCACTCTCTTTCTCTCTCTCTCTCTCTCTTTCATCCCGTTCTAGCCTACTTAACAGGCAGTTAACTCGCCTACAATATCTGAAAAAAAAGAGTTTAATTGTATTTTGGTAACATTATCTTCCGAAATTTTTTACTCATTTTTTCAGTCTGTTCTCTGAACATGGGAAGTTCGGTTGGATGGGGTTTTTTTTCACTTTTTATTTTATTTTGTTTTTTTTTTTGGGGGGGGGGGGGGGTTACTAACTTAAGTACTTTGCTAGTTATTTTTGCGGTGCACTTAAACAAGATTGTGTAAATTATTTTGGCTTTCAAGTTCGATATAATTGGTTTGAGGTTTTGTTTATCTGATTTTATTAGCGATGCTGTTCTATGAAAGAATTTAAGGGTAGCTGCTCTTTGGTTATCGGTCATTTTACCCACCTCAACCTGGCTATTGGATGCATGCTTCGTAGTCTCTCTTTCACTCTCTCTCTCTCTCTCTCTCTCTCTCTCTCTCTCTCTCTCTCACCCCGTTCTTGTTTCTTGATTAAGAAGGGGTTCTCGGTTTATCTCCCTTCTCCTTCGGTCTTAGTGTTAGTTCAGCTGGAAGCTCTTTGCAGTTGTTGAGTATGGTGGCAACGTCTCTTCATTCTGAGGGTACCGGGTTGGCAGTTTCCTGGTTGCTGCTTCCGACTGGTAGTTAGGAGTTCGAACTGTTGCGTAGTGTCTTGAGAGGCCGCTCTGATCAACAGTTGAATAATATTGGGGTTCCTGTAGTGCCATATCGCGCATGGACAGGCGTCCCTGCATGAACCTCCGGTGGGCAACCCCGAGGCCGTGCCAGTTTCCATCCTACACATGCTGCAAACAGTGACCGACTGATCTCTCTCTCTCTCTCTCTCTCTCTCTCTCTCTCTCTCTCTCTCTCTCTCTCTCTCAATCACTATGAAAAGAAACAAGCAAAATAGCAAAACTAAACCAGTTAGTCAGCAAACGTCCAAACCTGTCTGCGTCTCCTTCACAAACATACGCTGTATCCGCACTAACTCGCCTGATATCTTAGCCCTATGTGAAACTAACCTTGACCCTTCTATCCCCTCTTCTGAGATTCACGTTCCTGGTTACCTTCCTCTCTTCAGGAAGGACTCCAATGTCCATATGCATGGGCTTGGTGTTTATGTCAGCGAACACCTCCCTCTAGCTAGGGTGATATCTCTTGAATCCCTGGATCATTCTTTCATGTGCTTCCGTCTCTCACTTCTAAGCTCGGTTAGCTATCTCTTCTTTCTCTACCGCTCCCCATCCTCCTCTGACTGTTCGGTACTTGATAGCATCTCTAACAATATCGCCAAGGCCATTTCTTCTCATCCATCTGCCCATATATTTGTGTTTGGTGACTTTAACGCCCACCACACCAAGTGGCTGGAAAACTCCGTCACCGACCTTGCTGGTGTCCACACCATGAATTTTTCAATCACCCAATCTCTTACGCAGGTGGTGGACTTCTCCAAGCGTTTCTCCAATAACCCTAACGGAAAGGACTCACTACTGGATCTCTGCTTTACTTCCATCCCAGACTCTTGCACTACCAGACAGCTCTGCCCTCTCGGAACTCTAGTTTCCGTCAATATCTCATTCCACTCCCACCCTACCCAAGAAACCCAGACTAGCAGAATATCTTACTGCTACCAAGGAGCAGACTGGGATTCGTTCCGAGACTTCCTCTGTGACGTGCCTTGAAACAATGTTTTTAGTCTTCCCGTCGAATACTGTGCATCCGAGGTCTCCTCCTGAGTTAAGGCTGGCATCGATGCTTTCATCCCTGCCCTGCCAGGACATTTCAGCTTAAATCTCATTCGTCTCCCTGGTTCTCGCCCGCTTGTTTGGCCGCCATTGCCCACCGGATCATTTCTTCCGGCTCTATCTTAGCTACGCGTCGGATCAAAACAGGCACCTTTTCGCTTAAGCTCGTAATAATTGTAAAAAATACTTAACGAAGCTAAGATGTTGTTTGCTGCCAGAATGGAGCAACGCATAGCATCCTGTAAGTTAATGGCGACAGAAAACTTTGTCTAAATTTCTTCGAACATATGGTTTAACATAGTTTCTCGATTTATTTCAAAAGTTGTTATTTTCTTAGCTTGACCGATTTCTGTTTGAACAATATATATATATATTCTGTCTGAACAATATATATGTATACTAGCAGTATAGCCCGGGGTTGCTCGGGTGTAATGAAAGCTTTAAAACTAATCCATGGTCCTGGAGCTCAGACACTAGGGTCATTGGTGCCAAAGACTACTGGCGACTCTGTAAAAGCGTGCTTAATAAGAGTAAGACCTCAATACCCCGCCAATCAATGAATTTGAGGTCCTCACCTCCTTAGCTGACGAGGCTGAATGCTTTTCTCGCAGATTCTCGACCAATTCGAGACAGGATTCTGGAGTTTCTACACCCGACTTCCCACCTAGAACCGAGGCTGAACTGAACGACGTCCACATTACACCCTCGCTGGTCTCTAACATAATCTCAAAATTTGACCATCACAAAGCGAGCGAAGGGGACGGAATCCCAATCATAGTCTTGAAGAAATGTACCCCTGAACTCTCCTCTGCCCTTTCTAAGCTTTACAACTTCTTCCGATCTGCTTCCTACTTTCCTGCCTGTTGGAAATCTTTCTCTGTAGTTCCTATATTTAAGAATACTGGAGAACGCTCGGACCCCGCAAATTACTGCCCTATCAGCCTTCTTCCGATCTTTGGCAAAGTGTTCGAAGCCATTATCAACGCCGAGGTAGTCCAACATCTCACAGCCCACAGGCTCCTCTCGGACAAACAGTATGGTTTCCACTTCACCAGGTCCACTGCTGATATGCTAACGACCATATATGTATATGCTATATATACCATATAGTATATGCTATATATACCAGGCTCTCGACAAGAATGGTAAAGCCCGAACCGTTGCCTTGGATATCTCCAAAGCGTTCGACAGAATCTGGCATGCTGGCCTTCTACGCAAACTGCGGAGCTATGGTATAACTGGACATTTATTTGACCTAATCCAGTCTTTCCTCTCTAACCGCACATTGAAGGTGGTATTAAACGGACATGCCTCCCACAACTACCATACGGACGCGGGTTTCCCTCAAGGCTCTATCCTAGGTACCACGCTCTTTCTGATCTACATTAATGATCTCCCCCGATGCTATAAGATCCCAAGTAGGCATGTACGCCGATGACACTACAGTTTACTCTCACCTCGATCAAAAATCTAGTGTGGACGACAAAGCGAACCTCGCTGCCAAGCTTGAAAAGGACCTCTAATCCGTAGTGGACTTGAGTAAGAACTGGCTCGTAAATTTCAATGCCTCCAAAACGAAGCTGCGATCAATTAACCATCATAGGCAATCGCAAATATCTCCCATTAGCATGGAACAGGCTTGCCTCCCAGAGAGTAAAACACTACGCCTCCTTGGCCTTACACTCTCGGCGGACCTCAAATGGAATGACTATATCGAATCCATTGCTAAGTCCGCTGCTATGAAGGTCGGTTCTCTGTGCAGGGCCCGGAAATTTTTCCCGTCTGAATCTATCCTGCACATATATAAATCTACCATCCGCCCGTGTATTGAATACTGCTGCTACATCTGGTCGGGTGTCCCTGCTATTCTCCTCGGGGTTCTTGACAAAATACAACGGAGAATCTGTAATGTGATCGATCCCGACTTGGCAGCTCAGATACAGTTACTTTCTCACCGGCGTAATGTGGCTTCCTTGTGTCTCTCCTATAAATACTTTCACGGCTTCTGCTCAGATGAACTTACATCACTGATGCCTCCCTAGGTACGAATTTGCACGAGATACTAGATTAGCAACTAGGTTTCACTCTTTTTACAGTGAAAACGATAAAATGTAACCGCAATTTCTACTCCAATAGCTTCTTTTCTCGCACTTCCCGCCTGTAGAATTCCCTTCCACATACTTGCTTCCCGACATCTACAATCTCCAGGAGTTTAAATGTAAAGTCAATAGACACCTTCAAACACGCTAACTCGCATCCATTTTCTTAAACACTCTTCCAATCTACCCAACCCTCATCCGCGGTATCCTTACCCGTCTATCACCCTCCTTCTGACATTTCCTATATCTAACCACTCTTTCTCATCACTTTCTCCTATGTAACCCCCTGTGCAATAGTGGCTTGGGGTGAAATGATTTTTAAAAAAATGCAATGCAAAGTGATTCAGAAATATTAAAAACAGCAGCGATAGTTTGATAGAAAGAGAATAAGAGGGTATAGAAATTGCAAATGTGAAAGAGATGAACAATTTGTGACTAAAATCGATTAAGAAAAATTGCTTTCACTGAATAAAAACCAAAAAGCATCAACGTACTGAGAAGCGGTGATAAGGAATAGTAGAATATTAGAATATTATTTGTTTTAATTCAAATTCAATCTTAAATCAGTTAATTTACCTCAAAGTTTCAGAAAAGTGTATTTTAAGAAAGAAAATTATGTTGTGCTGACGTATTTATCAATATAGCCGATTTAAAACAATACTTCTAATCAATTAAAAATTCGATTTGAAATGCAATAATGTATTTTACTTTTTTTATAATCATATCGCCCCATGCAAGGCACTGGTGTGCAGGGGGCTACATAGGAAAATAATTATGAGAAAGAGTGACAGGTTATAGGAAGTGTCAGGAAGTGGGTAAGAGTAGCATGAGAATACTGATGAGAGTGGAGTGGATGGAGAAAGGAGCATGAGAGACAGGATGCAAGTTAGTGAGATAGGAGATGACTATTGACTTTACATTTAAATTCCTGGAGATTGTAGCTGTCGGGGAAGCAAGTAAATGGAAGGGAATTTCACAGGCGGGCATTGCGAGAAAGAAACTGATGGAGTAGAATTTGCGTTTACATTTTATTGGTTTTACAGTAAAAGGGTGGGACCTAGTTGCTAATCTTGTGGCTCAAGTAAATTCATATATAAGGGGCACCAGTGAGCTAAGTTCATCGGAGCAGAAGCCGCGAAAGTATTTATAGGAGAGACACAGGGAAGCCACATTACGCCGGTGAGAAAGTAACTGTATCTGAGCTGCCAAGTCGGAATCGATCACATTACAGATTCTCCGTTGTATTTTGTCAAGGACCTCTAGGTGGATAGCAGGAGCACCCGACCAGATGTGGCAGCAGTATTCAATGCATGGGCGGATGGTAGATTTATATATATGCAGGATGGTTTCAAACGGGAAAAAAACTTCAGGGCCCTGCACAGAGAACCGACCTTCTTAGCAGAGAATTTAGCTATGGTTTCTTTATGGTCATTCCACTTGATGTCTGTTGTGAGAGTTAACTCGAGAAGGCGCAGTGTTTTGCTTTCAGGGAAAATAGCCTGATCCATGCTAATGGGGGATAGAAGCGATTGTCTCTGATGGTTAATAGATAGCAGCTTCGTTTTGGAATCATTAAAATTCACGAGCCATTTCTTATCCCAGTTCACCACGGATTGGAGGTTCTTTTCAAACTCAACAGCGAGGTTTGCTTTGTCTGCCTTGGCAGACTTTTGGTCAAGGCGAGAGTAAACCATAGTGTCGTCAGCGTACATGCCTACTTGGGATCTTATTACATCGGGGAGATCGTTAATGCAGATCAGGAAAAGCGTAGGACCTAGAATAGAGCCTTGAGGGACACCTGCGTTCGTGTGATAGTATTGGGATGCATGTCTGTTCAATACTACCTTCATTGTGTGATTTGAAAGGAATGACTGGATTAGGTTAAACAATTGTCCAATTATACTATAGCCCCACAACTTGCGTAGAGGCCAGCATGCCAGTCTCTGTCAAACGCTTTGGAGATCTCTAGGGCAACAGTTCGGGCTTCACCGTTCTTGTCGTGAGCCTGATGTATATACTCAGTGATGGTCGTAAGCATATCAGCAGTAGACCTGGTGAAGCGGAAACCATACTGTTTGCCAGAGAAGAGACTGTGGGCTGCGAGATGTTGAACCACCTCGGCATTGATGATGGCTTCGAACACTTTGTCAAAAATCGGTAGGAGGCTGATAGGACAATAATTAGAGAAGCCAGAGTGTTCACCAGTATTTTTATATATTAGGACCACGGGGGAGAATTTCCAGCAGGCAGGAAAGCAAGAAGCAGGCAGTAGTTATCGAGTTTGAAAAAACAGAGGAGAGTTCAGGGGAACATTTCTTCAGGACAATGATTGGAATTCCGTCGCCGCCGCTCGCTTTATTGTGGGTCAAGCTTTGAAATTATGTTACAGACCACCGAGTGGGTAATGTGGGTTTCATTCAGTTTGGCCTCAGCTCGGAGTGGGAAGTCGGGTACAGATACTCCAGACAAGTCCAGTGTCGTGTTGGTGGAGAATCTGCGAGCAAAGCACTCGGCCTTGTTTGTTGTAGAGGTAAGGATATCAAATTCGTGGATTAGAGGGGGATTGGGGATTTGCTATTGTTTAGTACACTTTTACAGAACCTCCAATAGTCTTTGGAAGATTCACTAATCTACAGGATGCTATGAACTGCTTCATTCTGGCTGTAAACAGCAGCTTAGCTTCTTTAAGTATCTTCTTGCACTCATTGGGAGCAGAGGCAACGAGGCGCCTGTTATGGTCAGACGCGTGACTCCGATAAAGCCGGAAGAAGTGATTTCGATGGGCGATGGCGGCGGAGTAAGCAAGGGAGAACCAGGGAGACGAGTGAGATTTAAGACTCAACTTCCTGGCTGGGATGAAAGCTTCGATGCTAGCCTTAACCCAAGAGGAGACCTCAGCCGCACAATCCTCAACGGGAAGACTAAAGACTTTGTTTAAAGGGACGTCACAGGAAATCGCAGAATGAGTCCCAAACAGCTCTTTGGTAGCAGTAAGATATTCTGCTAGCCTGGGATTCTTGGGTGGAGTGGAAGTGGAAGGAGGTCTATTAGCTTCAAATTAAAACTAAAAAGCTTTAAGCAAAATTTGTCATTTTTAAATACATTTTCAAGTTTTGTTATTTTGATTTTGGCGTACCTACCTACCTATGTTTGCATGTAAATATTCTCAGGTGAAGTGTATCTGTAGAAGAGACAAAGTTAATAAAAAAAGAGACAAGTGGAAAACTACACTTATTTGAATATTATTCGCTAACTTTTCCACAGACTTTAAATTAGTACACATTGTGTCTCCCTCATGCTTTGACTGACATTTCAATCAGTTGATGAACATTCACGAACGTTCTCAAATTGATAACCAATGACATACTCTTCTCTGTATATATAAACACGTGCAGCATAATAAATCCCGTTTTACCTTAACAAAGTTACCAGTTGGATTTTCACAGAATCTGTGATTTATTGTGTTTTTAGTAAAAACGTGAGGTTTTGGTGCAAAGAATATTGTATAGTTTGCTTAAGTCAACGATTGAGTCTATGTTATGTTTAGATGAAGACCAACCTTCCATTTTTGACCTTATGCCACATTTTTGTATTTTTTACGGAAATAAATAGCATTGCCTTGACAAAGTTGTAGTTAATCAAAGTAGATGTACTGTTGAATATGTATAGATCAATTGTTGACAAGTTCGTCGAATTGCAGTACCTTTGCTGTTGACAATTATTTGATTTAATTTTTCACATCACGTTTTTTTTTTCAAATGCATCTAAAAATAGGTTAGTTTAGGTTTGCTTTCCTTTTAGCTTTTTGTTACGCCAAGTTAAAGCTTAGCTAGAGTATTATGATCATTGGTCGTCTTTTTAATTTTGTTCCCATTCGTTTTTCAAGTGTGTGTGTGTGTGTGTGTGTGTGTGTGTGTGTGTGTGTGTGTGTGTGTGTGTGTGTGTGTGTGTGTGTGTCTTTTTTGGGGGGTCGTATTTATTGTTGTCTAGATGAGTGTGTAATTGTATGTATGGTTGGACGAATGACTGTTTTAATTCATCCACGCTCCGCACAAATTTCATCCAGTTAACTAATATTTCTGCCACGATTAAGGATTGGGAGTGGAGGTTATTACTAACATCGTTTTGGTGAGTTACTTGTAAATATTATTATCCATTGTGTAAATATTCATAAGGGTTTTTCATTTTTAAATTTGTTATTTCCCACAAACAAATTGTACATATGAGAGTAGTTAAATGTTCACAGAGCCTATAAGGTATAAGGTAGTGTTTGTATTTATTGTAAGAATGGTAAGTAAGAATTTGATATTTTGGTGCAAGGAATACTGTATAGTTTGCTTGAGCTAGCGATTGAGCCTACCTAAGTTATCTGAAAATAGATGAAAACTAACCGTTCCATATCCCTATTTTTGGCCTTGTATCCCATTTGTATATCGATAGAAAGATACTGATACCTAATAATACGTTTTAAGAGTCATGTTGACATTTTTCGGATTTCTTCCACACTTTCTAACTGAGAATTTATGTCTACAATAGTCTACGAATAACTTACAAGCAATGAATTTCATACGCAGCACGTTACTCATTAAGTGCTTCCTTTAGAATTTTAGAAAGCCATAATTCTCTTCATCATCATTTAATAAGATGAACTAATCTGAAAATGTGAATCTAATTAAAAAAAAAAAACACAGTTGCTTATAGTAGAAATTAATGGCGACAGGAAACTTTGTCTAAATTTCTTCGAACATAGGGTTTAACAGTTTCTCGATTTATTTCAAAAGTTGTTATTTTCTTAGCTTGACCGATTTCTGTTTGAACAATATATATATATATATACTAGCAGTATAGCCCGGCGTTGCTCGAGTGTAATGAAAGCTTTAAAACTAATCCATGGTCCTGGAGCTCAGACACTTTGGATGTTGGCACGAAAAACGTAGGTTGTTGAAAGGATAATCTCCAAGCCGTAGAATTTCTCCAACAACACAACCAGCATGCAATGCAAAAAGAAAGGACGCGTCATTTGCCTAAAAGACGATGCTCCCGCTACCACAATCAGCCAGAAGCAAGCAAGTGAGAGGAGGTGCACTCGTATATTACTTACTCCTATTGTTGGAGTGCGCACCTTCATTCAACCATTTAGAGACTGCTGGTTTTGAGTCAAAGGTTTTTTGTCCATACAACTTTCACTGAACATTAGTCTCACTTCACACTTTCTCTCACTGCGCTATACTTGCTGGTCTGAATTTCGTGGACGCTCTCGACTGATGCGACAGGTTCAACGAACCCCTGTACCGCTCCAATTGTATCTCGTTGCTAAGACACGGTAGTTTTAAATCTAACATCCGCAATGTACGGTATTGGTATTTCTCAGACAATTCGCCTGATCCGTAGGAAAGGAAAATTAATCCTGTTAGTAATTTTAACAGTTCTTAGACCATTAATAAATCGCCCCAATGCAGACCGAGCGCTTAAATGTGTCTTAATATCTTAAGGTTTTGAAAAAGTACTTAAAATTTCACGCAGCACGTAACATAAATTCAATTTTGGCCACCCTGGTTACCTAGGTGACGTTAATCAAGTTAAACTACTATTTAGAGGGCACTGTCCCAAACCTTCGCCTTTGTGGACTGTGGGTAGAAGCATTGCTCCCTATATAGTGGCTCTTCTTAATGCGGATCCCTAAGCTTACCGTGAGATGCCCACAGACGCAGGGGCTAAGGGGGACCGGGAGCCGCCGCTTATCGGACAGACGCTCTAATGGTTGGCAACCCTACAGAACTTCAGTGTAAACTTCATTTTTCGCTTTACCTTGCGGTGCTAGGGCGAAAACGTCACTCTTACTCCCCATACGTGAGCAGCAAACGTAATGTTGACCGTGCGAGAAGCATGATTCTATAAGGTGCAAACCCGAAACTGACAACATCTGCAAGCGTTGTTCATACTGTCAATTTGCATGTCAGCACGTGAAGCGTAGTTGACGGAAGACGCGTAGTGGAAAGCACGTTATAACCAAATGTTTATTGAGACTGGTTATCCCTCGGTTAGCTACCCGACATCGGTTATTGTTTACAAGAATAGCATTCTGTTGCTGTGGAGTATGTGATGCTCTGTCAGATGCAACGGAGGAGGCGACCCTCGCAAGCCTAGCGGACCGCTGTTCTGTACTTTCTGCAGCCTACGAAGCTGAAGTAGAGGCACGTTTGCTTAAATTGCGAGCCCTATGCTGTTCTGTACTTTCAGCCACCCGTGAACGTTTCTTAGCAGCGGTGTCCATTAATCGCCGAGACCGTCACTGCTCTGTACTTTCAGGAGCCCTAAAAGCGACCCTATCAGCAGTAGCTTCAGCGTTAAGCTCAGCCCGTATGTAGTCTAGGTTTTTACGGAAGCAATGCAGTACCGTATGTGCGAATTACAATCTGTAAAATTAATGCGTGACAAACCTAAATTTACACAGTTGTACTATAAGCGTCTGCGAGTGTTCTTAGCTAGGTTTGTGTCGAGGTACCCCCAATAAATATCGATAATCGAAAAAATCGGGTTATAGAAGGAGTGGTCCGATTTTAATCAAATTTGATACACTCATAGACAAAGACATAAGAAACGATATTCAGAAGTTTCAAGGTTGCAGTTCTTACAATAGTGCAGAAAATTTTATATCGATACCAGGAAATCAAAATTTGACTTACAAAACCTGTATTCCCTAACCTCTATTTTCAAATTGAAAAATTGAATTACATTCTGATTAGTTAAATTAAACATACACATCAATCTTTCTGTCTTCCCCTATCCATATAAATTCTTTATATAACAGGTGTATTGTTTTATGCATTCAAATTTTCACAACAATAAATCAATATTGCCTGATGACGAGGTAAAATCTCCAAACATAGAAATTTCCATGTCGCAATGTAAATGAAATTAATTTTAGATTAAAAAAAACAAATTTAATTATAATTGTATTTTGCTTTATGATATATGTTGTATTGAGCACTTTTTTAGAAAAGTAAATGCGAGAGAACTCGGAAAAACTGCTGGTTATCTTTACTTGATTATATATGACTATTCGTAACACACCCTGATTGAGCAATCTGGAAGAATGGCAAGCTTTGAAAAAACAGTAGCTACTCTAGCATCTACGCATCGTTTATTCAGTAATGAATTAAAACACTCTTAGTTACTGGAGTATGCTTACATGGTATATCACACGCTAAAAGTCTGCCTTTTTTTTACCGAGCGTCCATAGCTCAAAGGTAGAATCGCCGACTGATGTCAATTTGGTCGGGTTTCAATCCAGGCTAAAAGCAGTCGGATGTCTAAACGTACTGATGAGCTGTGATACAGCGAAACAGATCTGTCTTCGGATGACTATATATATATTAAAATTTGTGTATTTAGGTAGCAAATTTTCTTTTAGGCATGTGAGATTAATTAAATTGCAAACATTGTGTCTGCTTATTTTAAACAAAATCCGTTCATACGAATAATCTTTCACACATTATAATTGAAAGATCTAAAAAATTAGCTGTAACTTTGACATATGCTTTTATTATTCATTTTTCGATGCTCCCAAGTACTTTCAAGTCATACTAATATATCTCCCGTTGATCGAACTACCAGCAGGCATTATTAGGCAGTTTTATAATGACCCTATCATATTCTGTTTGATGTGTGTCGAGGTTTTTGAAATATCGCCTTATAAAATCATGTCTACTCAAACGGGTGTATCTATTAAATATAAGTTTAAAGTAATAGTGTATGATATATACGTGTGTGTGTGTGTGCGTATGTGCGTGCGTGTGTGTGTTTAAAGGTAGACAGTACATATGCGATATTTTAAATTATATCTATGTTGTATATTGTGTTACTAACTTTACGGATCTGTTAGAAAAAAAGCACTGTGACTTCGAATCGATGCAAGATCAAGATCTGGTTGATTGATTGTATATATCGACTAGTGTTATTGTTATTTACTAAGCTTAGTTTAGTGTGTCACACGACTACAAATATGGAGCACCGAGTGAGAACTGAACTTACTACTCAGTATCAATAGTTAACAAGAGAACTACGCTAACCATTATTCCACACTGGTAAGCACTCCCTCCCCGTTTGAGACGTTGTTGGCCATTAATTCAGTTTAAATTACGATGTCGTGCTGGTACTAAAATATTTGATTTTAATGTCAATGTTATTTGCACATCACCCAACTGAACAAACAAATCCTAAATACACAATGAAACAAGCAGTCTGTTCATTTGGGTTTCTCAATTGCTAAGAAGTTTGATTCGAAATTACCGTTTACATCCGGGGTGAGTGTTAGCGAGTGTATAGCAGGTACTGCTTTTCACTGCACCACGACCGGGATTTTTACTCGATATTAACGAAGGGTTTTGTACATTTGTTTTTGCATACTTCCTGTATTTATGGACGAAAAGAGTTTTTGAAATATTTAAATGGTCGTCTTTACTAACTTTTAGATCTCACCCTTACACATTCACAGCTGTCGAGTTTTGATAGCATTTTATTTAGCGCAGTGCACAAATTGCTCCAGTGGTTCTTTTTTGAACTTATTATGAGGTCCCTAATTCGATTTCTGTTGCCGCATGTTCAGTAAATTATTCCCTATCATAGATTATCTGATTTTGCTTGTATTTCAGGTTCTTACTACAATAGATCAATATTATTTCTGTATTATTAAGTTCTTCGTCCTGTGGATAGAAAAAGTAGTCAGAGTTTGTTATGGTTTGAAAAACTTCAACGAAAAGGAGATAACTATGGAGCCACAGGATGTTTGGATGTTTGATATTTACGCAGTCACAAATAATATACTATAAATGGGCGGTGGAAATCATTTGTTATTGATATTACTAGGTTGAAATGAGTGATATAAGAAGGAAAACGCATATGTGAAAGAAGGAAAATACAAAGACGTAATGAATGAGAATGATGGACTGGGAAAAAGAAAAAAAACGCAAATCAGAAAAGTCCAAATAAAAAATAGAAAAATAAAAATATTTTGTACTTTAACTACAAGAACAGCACCAATTTTCCGCCATACCAATGGAATATTCTTTTAATCCGGACATAATTGCGAGCAAGCATTTGAATTTTATGCGAATTCCAGACTAATTCAACAAGCGGTTAGCGGTGTCATTGTATTTAATAATAGTTTCATATAAGTTTCTAACAGCTGATGATGCTCTAGAGATATGAGAGATGCATAACTAGTGGGTCAAAGGTGCAGTTTTAATTGTTTTTATGTAATCAGTTAATCCGGTAACACGAATAATTCTGTACAGTTCTGGAACCAAATGTACCGGAATGTCAGTAGCGTACTTTTTTCCATTTGTACTGAAATTAATGTATTTTGGTGGTGCATTTTTAAGCACTGAGATCTATTATTTAGAATTTACAAATGTCAGTAATTTGTTAACGCCTAAAAGCAACAGCTAGTTACGCACTGCGATCAAACAACAAAATTGTCTACAGAAACAAGCAACAAGAAAACTATCAAAAGATGAACAGGTTTATAACCAGTAGGGAATCGACTTTTCACAGAGATTAATCTTTTAATACAACAGAAGGTGAAACTGACGTAATGTTTATCAGTGTGAAAAATGGAATTCCGATTTCAACTCTTTGCGTTCAATTCACATTGATACATTTGAAAAAATTATCTGAATCTATCTCTGTTTCCTTAAGATACGCGTAAAATAATAGGGTAGATTGACTCCTTTGGCATTAATTATGCAACTGATCTAAGAAAAGAATAATTGTACATTCGAAATCTGTCCGAAGAAAGATGAGCTTTGCAATGTTCTAATTACTTCTCCTACGATATATATTGGGCCTCACCCACTGGCGACAATGTATGTGCATGAAGACCAGGTGGAGAAGATCAAGTCCACTAACAATACTATCTGAGTGCGTAATGGGTGATGCTCAGTACAAAACATCGACAGTGTAAATAAAATATTTCTTTAATAATCTATTTGGTCAATAAAAATCAATTTATGCTGGTTCTCACATAAAATAGTTTGATTATTTATCACTAAAATCTTCTTTCGTGAAAGTGTATCATGTACACATTGGAAAGATGAGAGGGTTAAAGATCAATACCGATTACTAATAGCAATTTATTATTATAAAGAAAAGAACTAGAGTACATTGACAGATATTTTCTCATATTAACTGACATGAATTTCTTCCATTCACACAGACACACTTCATATGTGAAGAGAGTGCCGAATTTTCTTGGTATTTATTTAACGGAAACTTTGGAATTAAACTGAACTGACTCAAGAGTATGAAATGAGTAATATATTTATTTTTTTATTTGATTCAGATTGGAGTGAGCCTTTCGGTGTAGCAAAAGTTCGTTTCATAAGTCCAAACAGTCAGAAAAATGTCCGTTTCGACTCGATAGGTGACAGTTGTCAGAACTTTTAGTTTTTGATATGTCCCAGAAATGGATATATATATTATTCGAAGTAGCTAAGCGGTTTTGACAAATGTAACCGGGAAGGACAATCTAGCAAGTAGCCGTAATGGACGGTAGTTGTATGCAGCATGATGAGATGTAGGCGTAATCAATAGACGTAGACCTATAGACGTAGACCTATATCCGTCCTCACCTTAGTCTGTATTTATGGCTGACACCAGCCAGTCATATTACTGTGAGGGAGAACCAAGGTGTATGCATATTCATTACATCACATTATTCATTACATCACCTGCCCCTGAGCTAAATTTTCCCGTGAAATTTAGCGTTAATATTTTGTCTTTTTAATGTCTGGACATAATCGATTGACTTTTTTCCTGAATCTTTTTCGCCTCAATCCTCCCTGCCGTGGTGGCGTTTGATACACTGGTACCTCTGATCTTGAGGTCGGGAATACCTCCATTGGCAAATGTTGACTTGCTGGAACGGGAATTTTAAATGTGTCATACAGGACTTCCATTGGAATTTCTTCCGTATTTTCCGTAACATCTGTAATGTGTCTGGGTCTCAATTGATGCCAGTGTCTTTTGCATCAAAGTTTTTCCCCCTTTTATGTCATATATGACCTGTTCAATTCATTTAGTTATCACTCCTTCTTCCCAATACATTTTCCCAGCCCTAAAGTTTTTGAAAAAAACTTTGTCACCTGGCTTATACGCTTTAGTCATCTAGTTTTTTTTAGCAGTTTTCTTCCCTGGACTAGGCAACAGCCTGTCGAACACAGAGCGTTTTTTCTTGTAAACATTAACTCTGTTGGCAATAAGCACTGACGTCGTATTTGGGTTTGGGGGATCCTATATACTACCAAAAATCACTGAATATTTTTTTCATTCGCGTCCACGTCTTGACTTTTCTTCAACACTCGTTTAAAGGTATCCACGAATTTTTTCGCCTGTCCATTTGATCTTGGGTGATGTACTGGCGTTGTCACGTGATCAATGGACAATGATGAACAGAATTCCTTGAATTCTTTCCCGTTGCCGTTGTCGCTGACTAAAGTTTTAAAGAGACCAAAGCGACTAAAAATTTCGTTAAGTGTGTTGATTGTATTTGTTGCAGTCGGATGTCTGCACTTAACAATTTCTTGCCACTTAGTGAAACTGTCCACAATAATTAGGTAATAAGATCTATTAATGGGCGCTGCATAGTCGATATGCAATCGAGTTCATGGGACCTCTGTCTTTGGTCATGGTTGAATCTTTACCGGTGGATCCCTTGCTGTTTGTTGACATCATCTGCACTGTTTCACCAAGTTTTCTATGTCTTGGTCCATCCTCGGCCAATAGATATAGCTTCTCATTAAAGATTTTTTTCTCGAAATCCCTGGATGGCCATTGTGAAACTCTTTCAGAATTTTTCTTTTGCAGAGTACCCGGCATTACAACTCTATCTGCGTATAGTAATACCAGTTCGCATATTGAAAACGGTGATACACTAAGTCCTATTTGAGATTTCTCAATCAACCAGATCTGCTTTTTCATTTTTTTAATGAAATCTTCGTTCTCCGCTGCTTTTTTACGTATTCTAGTGTAACCGGTAGTTCTCTAATAGTTTGCATAACTATTGTGATATTGGTACAATCCAAGATTCAAATCCCAAAAACTTTGTGATTTTTTCACAGCGTAGATTATTGCTAAACTTTCTTTTTCAATTTGACTATAACTTCGTTCAGCCGGCAGTAACGTTCTCGAGGCATATGCTATTGGCTTCGTAGATCCGTCCTCGAATTTATGAAAAAATACAGCACCTAGTCCCTTATTACTGGCATCTGCTGCTACAATAACTTTCCTGTTCGGGTCGAAATGCAATAACGATAGGTCTACTAATAGACAGCTTTTTATTTTTTTAAAGCATGTTCGCATTCTATCGACCATATCTACTTTGCGCCCTTTTTCACAAAATCATTTAAAGAAGCTCTCATATCACACATTTTTGGGATATAAATGCTATAGTAACTTACTAATCCCAAGAACGCCTGAAGTGTAGCCACATTATCAGGTGCTGGCATATTTTTATAGCCTCAGCCCTTTCTGGGTCTGGTTTTCTTCCTTTACTGTCAATGATCTGCCTTAAATAGTTTACCTTTTTTAAGAACTCGCATTATTCAGCACTCAGCTTGAACCCGTATTCCTCAATTCTCTGAAACACTGCTCTAATATGCGTTTTGTTTTGGGCCTCGTTTTCACTTTTAAACCAAATATGATCTAAATATGCTTTTGCATACTCCATACCAGCCAACATTGTGTACATTATTTGATGGAATAGGCTTGGAACTACATTCAATCCAAGCGGAAGACGATTTAGTTTAAACATCCCTTTATGCGTGTTTCTTGTCAGATACTTCAAACATTCTTCACTGACTTTAACCTGAAAGTAAGCTTCCGACAAGTCCAACTTTGAAAACACTCTACCTCCGTTTAATTTAGGGAATATATCCTCAGGAGAAGGCATGGGGTACCCATGGTCTTTCAAACAGTCATTTAAATATGTCGAAAATTTTGATTTTTCAGTTTTTCTTTTTTATACATACAGTTGGAAACGCCCAATCTGAGTAATCGACTTTCGAAATTACGCCACTTTTCTAAAACCTTCCCTCATTTATTGTGCCTAGTGCCGAAAATGGTACTTTTCTCTTTGGTCTAAAAATTGGTTTAACATTTTCATTTAATTTAAGTTGACTTCTGTATTTGTGCACAGACCAAGTCTTTCTGAAAAGACGCGAGGGAATTCGCTTTTCAAATCCGTAATAAACTTTTCGGGTTTCTTCGTCTTATCGTTCTCTATGATGTTAACTTTGTTACAGAAAACATTTACCGGTAATTCTAATAAGTTAAACAATATGATCCAGTTTAAACCAAAGAGGCTTACTGAACCAGGAAGCACATACACTTTCGATTTGTGAATTTTCCCCATGAAGAAAATGTTACATTTTAATTCACTTTTAAACTTAAGTCTTTTTCCTGACACTCCCCTAGCAATTTTATTTGTGTTAGTAAACCGATTTTTTCCATGTTTGCTCGTTTATTACCGAAATATCATTTCCTGAATCGAGTAATAGTTTTACGGTCTGCCCATATATTTTCACATGGAGGTATTTTCTTTTTTTACCCTCCTCAATTTCGTTTTTCGTCCAAACTACGTTCATCTTTGTTTGCGAGTTTGATTTTATTTTTCTCTGCTTTGCCCGACAATAAGAACTTCTATGACCTACGCGCCTACAATTAAAACATATTTTATCCCTAAAGAAACAATCCTTCTTTATATGCTGTCCTCTACACGAACTGCAAATAATTTTTCTTTCTTTATTCTGTATCCACTTCTGTTATCTTACTGTTTGCACTCGCAAAATGTTCTTTTCCTCAATCCGAGTATTATCTCTTTTATGTGTATAAGTCGCTGACATTCCTCCGTAACTTTTTGTAGCGTAATCTTCGGATCCTATTTCATGATAGTGACGATTATTGATCTAGTTTCTTTGTCCTTAGGTGTCGTTAGCCCTTACACAAAAATTAGACATTTGAACATGTCGATTGACAATTCCTTTAATTTAAACGCCTGAAACTGTGCATTAACCATACCTGCATACGTGAGAAAATCATCATCATTATATTTTACAAAATTTAGAAACTTGTATTGTGTATGAAATAGACTATCTCTTGTATCGAAAATTTTCGACAAAATTTCTACTGTTTCGCTGAATGTAATTTCTTCTGGATTATTTGGTAAGATTAAATTTGAGTATTTTGTATTTTCTTCTGTTCCCAACTTCTGCAGCAATAGAGTGATTTTTTCCTCATCTGACCATTGTTCACATTTTTCGTAAATATTGTTTCAAATCTACGAAAATAAGCCGGAAACGTTGAACCACTGTAGGGGTCGTATTTAAATTCAGAAAGTGAATTTGAAATTCCTTCCGCAGAAAAACATCTAGAACCAGGTTCTTTTGCTGTCTTTGTTAATACGTCTTCCAAAAGTAATTTATTGTCTTTTGCCTGTTGTTTGAATAACTATTTAGACATTTCTTGTTGTTACATAAATTGTTGTTGTTGTTAGAATCGTTGATGTATAAGTTGTTTTTGTTGCTGTAAAGTTACTTGTAAGCATATCTACATTGTTAATGTTTTCTACATAATCTAATTGTTTTAGATGACCCCACAGACAAAAATCCAAAGAACAGAGGTTGAAGGAACGTGCAGTTCATGGAACTGGTCATTTCCTACCTATTGATCTTTCATGGTTAGTGTCAACCAGTGCATCGTGAGCAATGTGACTAAAATGTGCTGGAGTACATCATGCAGTAACCACATGCGTTTTCGTATTAACAGGGGTATATCTTCTAGCAGGTGTTCGAAATAAAGTCTCTGTAGACAATTCCTGCTGTGCTGGGAAGACATTTGAACCTACCAGACAGTCACCTGGATTCCGATACTCTCCATACAGTACTATGACCTGTGTTGATACCTGGATTGTCTCTGGTAGCCTGTAGAATGTGTTCTTCGTGGTCAGTTGTACGAGCTGCTCTTGGACTTCCTCGGTCCATAATTGGTGGTGCCACGAATCCTGTCTCAGAAACGCGATGATAAACAACAGTAAAGGTTGAATGATTCAACTGCATTAAGTCTTGAAACTCAATCCAATACAGCCGTGCAGCCTCTCGTTCATTACCATTTGCGAGGCCATATCTAAAAAGTATATCCACCTGCTCACGATATGAATACCTTGCCATTGTTAAATAGAACACTTCTTAGTTAACTCACCGTTACACACTTTTAAACGTTGACGGCAACGAAACTGTATGTTTAGATCTTCCCCAGCAAAAAAAAAAGTTAACAAAAAAGAAACAAATAAATACAAAGCAAATTTAAAAAGAAAACATCATTACACAACAAAAACATTATAAATAAAACAAAAAACGTACTTGCTTTCTTTATTCGATGGTAGATTTCTATCTTCTTGATTTGCAATTTGGTTTTTAAGTTGTATTGATTTCTCTTCCATATTGTCCATCTCAACGGCCATGCTATCACGCCCTATTGTGAGTATTAAATATATGACACTATATTTATTAGAAATAGCATGTACTGTCATTGACATTTAGCCATCTGGAAAATGGAAAAGGGATAAAAGGCTTTTGTTAACGTGAGACGTGTGCATGTGTACATGATGTTCTTAAATTGGCTTCTGTTCAAATTAATATCTTTTGTCGATTTGACCAAGTCTTTCTATGGTAACCTATAAGTGAATTTTCCTTGATGCTAGGGGTCTCGTATTTTGTTATGTACATGATACTGAAATGATCTTTGCATCGTGTAGGATTTTTATGAAATGAGATAAAATTCGATTTGTAATCTGTTTCATTAAAGTTAATGATCGATGCTAAAGTTCAAATGAAAAAACTAGATTTTGAATGCTGATTTTTTCAAAGTCTCTCCCCGATTAGAGGATTGGCAAATCACAATCTTCCTACCTTAGTTTTTCTCATTTGACTGTAAAGAATACAAAGTTAAGCTTAAGAAATACAAGCAAACACAACGTTTCTCTTTCCTGATTATTTTTTAAACAATTATTTTATTAGATTTTGACAGAAGATACACGTGTAAGTTCTCTCTGATGGGGGAAACGCATAAACAATTCCAAGTCAGGAATCAAAACTCTTAGAGATTCACTAGAGAACATCCCAATCTTAATTATTTTTTATGTTAACAATCGACGTCAGCAGCATCATGGTCAAAAATAGAATATCTAAGATTTACCAAAATATTCCAGTTTTTCCCACAAATTTAGGGGCAGTTTCAATCAACATTAAGTAACAGAAAAAAATCAAAATGATAAATGTAATTTCTTTCAGTTCATATTTGTGAAAACAACCATAGTGATCAATTAAAACATTTATAACAAATGCATAAAATAAAATGAAATATATGATAATATAATAGACACCATCATATAAAAACGATACGTAAAGTTTAATGTATATTTTAAAAATGAAAAATGTTTTTGAAACTTTTATTTTAGTTTTAATTTCAAGCTAATAGATTGAATTTAATTTTTCAATGAGAAAAATATTTTCTTGTTATTCAAAATTCATTTAAATTGGCTGGAAGGAGTTTTTGTTTTGAAATCGCTAAAAGTCGATGATTTTAGTTCTATTTTTAATAAAATATACTTTTCTGAAAGTTGAGGAATATAACGGGAGAGCCTTTTTTATTTTTTTAACTAACCAGTAGTATTAAAAATTGAGGAAAATATTCTCCGTAGTATAATGTTTTATTGAATTTTAGGTACTTTGGTTTCAAATTTACGTACTAAACTTTACAAATTATTATAGATCATTTTGAAAGAAGATAATTTGTGTAAAAATTCATTATTCATCGGAAAGAATTTCTTAAGATACTTGTGTCAATAATATATTTTATTTATACAAGCAATTAAATTTTTCGAATTAAATAATGTCTTAATTTTATGGCACTTTTATATTTTAAGATTCAGAAAAAATGTTTGGTAACTGGGCGACTTGTTTTACAAAAATAAGATGAGAACTTTAACTTCTGCTTTTAAATAATATAAACATTAAGTTCTACAAAATTGAATTCCTCGAAATTTCATAAATTGAATAAGTGAGAGATAAGACATGCAACAAAAAATATTTTTACCAAGATTTAAAAAAATAAAATAAAAATAAAATAGTATTGCTAAAATAATTTAATTCGTTTGTAAATAAATCCTGAAGATTTAATTAAAATCTGGCAATTATTTGATTTTTTAAATAACTCCCAAATCACTGTGTTTTTCATCGCAAAAAGACGCTAAAATTTCCTAACAAACTTTGGTCACAAAATTTTTAACCAAAATTGCGAACGTTCTAAAAAAACATAAAAATTTGATTTAATCCTTTGGTCTTTTCTTTTAATAAGGTTTTGATGATAAAAACTTTTTTCATCATAGTATTCTAAATTTTAGCAAATCAGCGCAGGTATCTATTTTATAAACCCATATTTATATTAAACCAACAAATCTAAATCTATTTATATCTAGCTAAGTTTATTCATGTCTCATCCATAACCCAGTCTCTTCGTACATATATGTATTCATTTCTATTTAGGTTATACCTATCTATCAATCCTAGAGTACTCAATGTAAAAATATACTACAAATTGTACTACTGTAATGTTAACAGAGTAATAATAGTAAAGGTAGTTATGTATAGCATGATGTCGGTTCTGGAGTTGGAGTCGGTATTATTTCGATGTGAAGAAATCCCCGTTGCCTCAACCAGTGAATTGAATTTGACACGACGGTTGGCTGTTATGCTGAATAGGTTATAAAACATAAAAGGAAAAAAGCGGTGCTTAAGTGCACAAACTAATTGCATAATATAAGGATCTCAAAGAGGAACAACTTAAGGGACGCACTAGTGACAACAGTAAAAGAAGTCACACCAAAGAAAAGAAAAAGCGAATGACAGGTGAAAATTTTAAGCAAATGAAAAAGAACAAATAACGTTCAAAAATGGCATAGAATATATGATTTTAAATAAAAACACCAGAAATAAGTGTAACAAGTAAGCGAAAGATAGAAAAACTGTGTAGAGATAGAAAACCTGTAGAACACAGGTGTAGATAAAATTTAAAAGTAGAAAACTTGCTATTTAAACGTATGCTTTAAATCTAAATGAGAAACAATCATAACGGACAAAGAAAGTAGGATAAAAAGGTGGAATAAATAAGTGTAAAGAACAGGAGTAAGATCAATGATTCAACTCGAAATATGCAGAGATAAAACAAAATTTGCAGCAAACATGTATAAAGTAATTAACTAGACCAAAAATGTGATCTTCAGCAGGGTTAATCAAATCTAAAAGGAAAAACAATCATAATGGAGAAATAAAAGATATCACAGAGATAGAAAGAATTCATTAGCGAGCTCTTCCATAACAACAGTGGAGATAACTGTACAATACGCAAAAAATAGTATCGAAATCCGCAGTTAGATGGTCAAGGTGAAGAGAAACAAAGTAGCAAGAGCATATGAATTTGTGTTAAAGATGATGAAAGACGATTTTGTGATTGATGCAATTACCAATATAATAAATAAAATATACGACATCAGTGAAATATCGGATAATCTTAGTAGCGCAGCTAAAAACACCAGGTGCAAATAAATGCTACTACCACCAAACAATCAGCTTGAAGAGCAACATAGCTAAATTAATCATTAGAGTCCTGATAAACATAGCTCATCACAGAATTAAATCGGATATAGAATAAGATCAATGTGGCTTTCTTTAAAATAATAAAACAATAAATGTACCGTTTACTATCGGGAATGCTATCACAGCGAGCAACAAAAATGCAGAAATTCCCCAGATCCGTGTTTCATATATTGCAGAAAGTCATTCGAATAACTATTTGAAACGTTAGGAAAAATTTGTATACACAGAATTCAATCTAATATTCAGTAATTTGTACTGGGAACGTAAAAAAATAATGTCCGGCCTATTTGCTTCAATTTTTCTGTCTGTGTAGATGGTGTAATCCCATAGAATGGTGACATCGTCTATTTCTGTAACCGGTGCTGGGTGATGTTCATACCAGTGTTTGTTTACAGATTTTCCATAGTGTTTGCGCATTGTCCAATGTAAATATTGCCCCACTCAATCGTGACGATTTCTATATTCATTCGGGGCAAGTACAGAACATCCTGAGATTATATGGTCTATTGTTTCTTGGTATTTATCACAGAACCTGCATTTTGGATCCACCTTATTATGCATAATATTTGCCTGAAAGTTTCTAGTGAAAAGACTTTGGTCTTGCGCTGCAAGAATAAAGCCTTCAGTTTCAGACTTTAATCCAGATGCACGTAACCATCGATGAGTATTAACTTTGTCAACATTGGATTTATTGGCACGTTCTGGATATTGGCCATGCAGAGGTTTGTCTTGCCAGCGCTGTTTCATCTTTTCAAGAGCTTTATCTTTGGCTTTCATTTTCATATTTTTTGCCGCAATAGTTGGTTCTTGGCTTCTGTTTTGCTTTTCTACAGAATCTACTAACTGTAAATCTTGTTTGTATTTACTGCCTTCTTTTATTATTGAATATTTTTTCTTTCTTTCTTCATGTTGCCTTACTAATTGTATCATCCAATCCTTTGTTGTTTCTATGCATGTTAGTAAGCCAATAGTTGTTGTCTTGTATGACAATTCCAGCTGAATAAGACCTCTTCCACCTTCTTTACGGGGTATGTATAGACGGTCTACATCAGCCTTTGGATGATGCATCTTATGCTTAGAAAGAAGCTTTCTTGTTTTAGCATCCATTCGCCTGATGTCGTTTAGAGTCCTGTTTAAGATGTTGAAGCTATATTGGACAACTGGGATTGCAAGGCTATTAATGGCCATAACTCTGTTCTGAGAATTCAATTCAGTTTTTAATATCATTCGTAGCCTTCTATAGTACTCTTTACGCACTATTTCTTTCATATTTTTATGGTGATTGTTTTCACTCTCATTTACACCTAGGTATTTATAAGCTTCTTCTGGTTTCAATTCTTTTATTGTTACAGCAGGGTCTAGGCTAATTGAGGATGTTTCTTGTATTGATCCACGTAAAACTGTAGCTTTAGCACATTTATTCAAATTGAATTTCATTCCAATGTTTTCGCTGAAGCATTTTACAGTTTGCAGAAGACCTTCCAGCTCATTATCATTCTTAGCATATAACTTTAAGTCATCCATGTAAAATAGATGGCTTATTTTCTTTTGGCCTATTTTATAACCACATTCTGTCTTATTAAGTTGACTGGTTAGTGCTATTAATGATATGCAGAATAGTAATGGAGACAAAGAATCACCTTGAAATATACCTCTTTTGATGTTTATTTCATCAGACTTATAGGTTCCATTTATATGATTGAGGTAAAGGGTTGTTTTCCATATAGACATGCACTGTTTGATGAAATTGATGATGACGGGTGATATCTTGTATATATTTAAAGTCTTTAAAATCCACGATTGTGGCACACTATTGAATGCCTTACGATAATCTATCCAGGCAATACTAAGATTTTTCTTTGTACTGTAGCAGTTTTCCAGGATCATTTTGTTAATAATTGGTCTTTACATCCTTAACAGCCACGTTTGCACCCTTTTTGTTCAAGCGGTATCATGTCATTTTTTTCTAAGAATAAATATGTCTGTTTTGTTAAAATAGATGTAAATAGTTTATATGTTGTCGGAAGACATGTAATTGGTCTGTAGTTTTTCGGGTTGTTTGTGTCACCATTCTTGGGTAGAAGAAATGTAATTCCTTTGGTCATCCATGCAGAAATTTTAGTGGGATCGTCAACCATTTCTTGAAGTTCTTTGGCTAGTTTTTTATGTGCTGTATTTAAATAATATAGCCAAAAGTTAGGAATTTTATCTATACCTGGGAATTTCCAATTGTGTGCTTTTTTTAGTGCAAATTTAACATCCTCTTCTGTTATTCCAGTCCATGTCTGTTCTGGTTTATTTTTCATTCGTTCTATCTCTTGTGCAATCCAATGTACTTCCTTGCTATGTTCTTTAGGGCAAGCCCATATCTTTTCCCAGAACTGTGTAACTTCTTCCATTCTGGGGGGAGACTGTCACTTCAATTCTTTTTTTACCTATTTCCCTGTAAAATCTCTTTGTATCGGTTTGAAAAATCTTGTTTTGTCTGTAAAATCTTGATTTTATTATTATTAAAATCTTATTAAAATCTTGATATTATTATTATTATTATTATTATTATGTCATTTTTCATCATATTTCGATTTCTGCTTTGGTCTCACTACCAACCAAGTCTGCAGGGAGACCTAAGGCAGGTAGTGGCGTGTTGTTATGGCTCCATTTCATGTTTTTCTATCTTCCCTATCATCCCCAGCATTACATAGATAAAGTTTTCCTTGGTGTGTGGGCTGTACTTAATAAGACAATTTTTTGTATATCTCTTAAGATGGGGTTTCCAGGGATTCTTTCAATGTGTTGTTTTGTTCCATTTTTTATCATTCCAAGTGCACCTACTATCACTGGCACAACTCTTGTTTTCAATTTCCACATTTTTTCTATTTCAATTTCCAGGTCTTTATATTTTGACAGTTTTTCAAATTCCTTGATTGCTATGTTACAATCCGCTGGACAAGCCATATCAATTAATAGACAAGTTTTCTCCTTCTGGTTTTTAACAATAATGTCTGGCCTGTTTGCTTCAATTTTTCTGTCTTTGTAGATGGTGTAATCCCATAGAATGGTTACATCTTCTATTTCTGTAACCGGTGCTGGATGATGTTCATACCAGTGTTTGTTTACAGCTTTTCCATAATGTTTGCACATTGTCCAATGTAAATATTGCCCAACTCTATCGTGGCGATTTTTATATTCGTTTGGGGCAAGCACAGAACAGCCTGAGATTAGGTGGTCTATTGTTTCTTGGTGTTTATCACAAAACCTGCATTTTGGATCCATATTATTATGCATAATATTTGCCTGAAAGTTTCTCGTGAAAAGACTTTGGTCTTGTGCTGCAAGTATAAATCCTTCAGTTTCAGACTTTAATCCAGATGCACGTAACCATCGATGAGTATTAACTTTGTCAACATTGGATTTATTGGCACGTACTGGATATTGGCCATGCAGAGGTTTGTCTTGCCAGCGCTGTTTCATCTTTTCAAGAGCTTTATCTTTGGCTTTCATTTTCATATTTTTTGCCGCAATAGTTGGTTCTTGGCTTCTGTTTTGCTTTTCTACAGAATCTACTAACTGTAAATCTTGTTTGTATTTACTGCCTTCTTTTATTATTGAATATTTTTTCTTTCTTTCTTCATGTTGCCTTACTAATTGTATCATCCAATCCTTTGTTGTTTCTATGTATGTTAGTAAGCCAATAGTTGTTGTCTTGTATGACAATTCCAGCTGAATAAGACCCCTTCCACCTTCTTTACGGGGTATGTATAGACGGTCTACATCAGCCTTTGGATGATGCATCTTATGCTTAGAAAGAAGCTTTCTTGTTTTAGCATCCATTCGCCTGATGTCGTTTAGAGTCCTGTTTAAGATGTTGAAGCTATATTGGACAACTGGGATTGCAAGGCTATTAATGGCCATAACTCTGTTCTGTGAATTTAATTCAGTTTTTAATATCATTCGTAGCTTTCTATAGTACTCTTTACGCACTATTTCTTTCATATTTTTATGGTGATTGTTTTCACTCTCATTTACACCTAGGTATTTATAAGCTTCTTCTGGTTTCAATTCTTTTATTGTTACAGCAGGGTCTAGGCTAATTGAGGATGTTTCTTGTATTGATCCACGTAAAACTGTAGCTTTAGCACATTTATTCAAATTGAATTTCATTCCAATGTTTTCGCTGAAGCATTTTACAGTTTGCAGAAGACCTTCCAGCTCATTATCATTCTTAGCATATAACTTTAAGTCATCCATGTAAAATAGATGGCTTATTTTCTTTTGGCCTATTTTATAACCACATTCTGTCTTATTAAGTTGACTGGTTAGTGCTATTATTAAAATTCCTGGAGTCATATATATATTAAACAAATAAATAAATGTTATTATAATGCATGTAACATAATTTCCTGCTTTGGCTGGGTAGTTTCAAAATAATATTTAGTTTCAGTCTGGGGTGGGGGTGTTACTTCAGACAGTATTCTTTTTCAGAAGGAGATTGGTCCTTTCATAGCGCTTGTGACCTAATCAAAAGAGAAATATCCGAGAAATTTTGGCACACTATTATCGTTAAAATCTCTTTAAACCTCGACTGCTGCATTAGGCTTCTTAGGTCTCCGAAGTTTTATCCTTAGTTTGCAAATGACTGGGGGTTGGTCGCTTCCACAATCGGCACTTGGATTAATTTTGCATTGAACAAGTGCATTCCTGAATCTCCTGTCTATGGTTATATAAACGATTTTGTTCTTCGTTTCACCTCCATGTCCATACACGTCTTGGGTGTTCTTGAAACCAGGTGTCGGTTATTAGCTGGTCATTTGCTTTGCACCATTAGACCCATTTTTCTCCTCGGTCCTTGCAGTTTCCTGGCCCAAAGTTGCCAACTGTCAGTCCTTCCCTCTCTTTATCTACCTTAGCATTCAAATATCCTATGATGATTCTAATTTCTTGGTTTTTACACTGAGCCGTCGTATTGTTCAGTATAGAGTAGAAAGATTCAGTTTCCCCTTCAGTGCTTAGCGTTGTCAGTGTATAAACTACTATAAAATTAGCTATGTTGAAGGGCTTCCCCTTTAGTTTAACCAAGAGGACATTTTCGAATAGCAGGCAGTATTCCAGAACGCATTTCTTCATTTCTTCGTCCAGTATTAAGCCAACTCTCTTTTCATTATTTTTACAACCTACGTATATGATTCTGTGGGCGTCACTGAAGATATCTCCATTGTTTGCCCATCTAGTTTCGTATATTCCTGTATTATTGATGTTCAATCTTCTCATCTCCTGCTTGACATTCTCCAGTGGACCACAATTGTTCAGCCTTCTGATGTTCAATGTCCCGAGGGCATTGTTTTGTTTGTTGCACACAGTCGCAGGATAACGGCTCAGTAACACCTGTTACTCATGTCGTTTCTTTCTGGGCGAGACACAAACTCCAAATAATTGTTTCCCCTTACACCGTTGGCGATAATAGTCGCTGGATGACGGGCCTTACCAAGCCAGGAATTACTTCCTTTGGACTTAACTCCCTTTACGCCGTTGGGTTTCATATATTGATTTTTCAAGGCCATGATCGTTCTTGGGAATAACAGTGGAGTGGTTTCCCGTTGCCTTTTCTACTGTGATTTATCAAGACACCGCCTCTAGTTAGCTGGCCGTTGAATCCTTCAGAGTTCTTCCACCCTTTTTGTCTTCTTTTTCTCTCTACCGGGTTGCTAACATTCCGCCTCACACACATACCCGTGCAGTGGGGTAGCCGGTTTAGTCGCCAACAGTCCGACAAAAAAAGGAATAATTGTATACATACCTGTGTCGATCAAGCGGGGGATTTGGTTAGACTTCTCTAGATTTACGGAACGTCTTAGTAGGCCAGTGTGGGAAGAGAAAATGTATATTATTAAGTTACGACTTAGTATAAGTTCGAACAGACACTTTAACACAAATAATCCAGCTTCAAATTTGAAAATTTATCTACTGAGTCAAGTGATATTAAGATTAAAACTTGCAGTTGTCAAAATAGGAGTTTCACTTATTTCTTTGGTTAGTTACTTTTATCGGCCATAGCTGGATAGTGAAAGGGATTTTATACCCTATATATATGTATATAGAGACAACACAGAGAGAGAAAGACTGAGAAAGAAGAAGAGATACTGAGAGAGTGTCGCGAAGAAAAATTGTGTGAGTGAGGGCAGCTAGTCAGAGAATGTACTGTGTCTAGAATCATCGTTAGAACAGTCCTTAGTTTTGAAATATATGCCCCTAAAATTGGACAGCGCGGAAAAGAAAGAGAAAAAATGTATATGGGCACGACTTCAAATATATTTCAATTACAAAAGTATTAGGAAAAAAGTATTAAAGCTCACTAAATTAAAAAATTCATACCAAAAGAGGGGTTCAATAATAATAATAATAATAATAATAATAATAATAAACCATCCACTTTATTCAAACTACATTTATCTCAAAATATATTTAATCATAATTCAAATTAATAGATTAGTTCTGTGGTGAATAGATAAGTACTTGCGAAGCGAATTGAAATATACCCTTTACTCTTTGCTAATAAAGTGACAGAGAAACTCTCTCTTTCTCTCTCTTTTTCTCTCAACACATACATCCTTTCTCCCTTTCGACTCTTACATATTTCTGGTAACTTAGATTATAGCCTAGACATAGGTTATGTGGTCAACTAACGTCAAGCGAAAGTCAACGCTCCCGCCAAAATCAAATCAGAAACGCGTAGGCGCTAAGTAAATATTAAAAGAATAGTGAACATGTGCATAGCTTCTTTAGTTGGTCCACGTTCGCCAACCGGCGTTTGACCTTCTTGTCAGCTGTCGGAGATTCAATCAGCACACCAAACAGCCAAAAGAAGATTAAATCCGTGCAAACTAGAGATGTGCTTACATAATATTCACGAAAAGAATATTCAGAAAACTAAGAAATTAATTCAAGAGTACAAACCACACACTCGAATATCCAGAACATAATATAACATCGCATAACCATCAACTTTATTCCATCTGACACACACAGAAGAACAAATATGCTATATTTACATGAATATACATATACAAGAAAGAAAAAATATTTACAACCTAAACATAGCAATATATATATAATAATGAATATTCACATGAATACCACAATGACTTATACAAAAAACATATCAAAGACACAAAATACAAAAAGAGCAGAAATAATAATCATTCACTTGTAACAAAAGATGTAAGCGTATGGAGTCAACAACAAAATAAAATGATGGTATAGTTAACAAAACCTGGCCTTTACTCATTTATTACCTTAACCCCTTCTATACCATAGTTCCTTTATAAATGCTATCGAATAATTAATCTGACATTCATATAGCAAGTGAATTTTAAAGAAAAAGTTTCATAATTATTTTACTGATTTCGTTAACTTGGGAAAAACCGTTTAGACAGCTTTAGTAATATTTAAAATTTAGTAATGAAAATAGGTTTTAAAAGAATGTCCAAAAGATACCCAAAAATAAAAATTGAAGGCACAAAGAAAAAACTACCAAGAATAAAATCTATAATATGATAAAACATTTTCTGAAGTTTCAAAAGAACTTTTCTTCGGTTGATATTGATTTGAGTAAAATTAAAAAAAACTTCCTTGAAAACAGATAAATGCAAGATTTTGCGACAGGTCATGGTCAGGCAACTCAAACATTTCATTTCGTCTACATAAATTTATGCCAGGCAACTCCGTTTACTTAAGAAATAAAAGATCAAAAGACTTGCGGACAGCTGAAAGTACAGGCGAACTGACTTAAAGACGCTAAGTAAATTCGCTTATACTTTCTTTTCTCCTGTAAACAATGACTGATGGGATTTACTAAAATGTATGAATTCACTCTATATCAGGCACAGTGGAATTTCTACAAACATTTCAAATAATCAGTTTGTTATTAAAAGGTATATTCGCAAAAAAAAACTGAACACCCATTTAAAAGCAAAAAATATCTGAAAATATAAATTATAGTTTAATTTTTTTTCTAGAACTGTTGGATAGCCATTTTATGGTTATAATTACTAAAACCACAATTATATATATATATATATAAATTGACACCCTTGAACTTTGAACTATTTTTGAAAGTTATGGAAAATATGTAATAAATTAAAGTGCCAAGCCTGCCAAATGCAAGTTTACGCATATTTTGATATTTACTAATCTTTTTTTTTTTTAATCGTTTCACCCCGAGCAAGGCATTCCACTGCCACTATTGCGTAGGGGGTTACATAGGGTCGGGGAAGTTATGAGAAAGGATGGTTAAATATAGGAATTGTCAGAAGGAGGATGATAGACGGGTAAGGATACCGAGAATGAGGGTTGGTTAGATGGTGAGAGTGTTTGAGAGAATAGATGCAAGTTAGTGTGTTAGGAGGTGTCTATTGACCTTACATTTAAACTCCTGGAGATTGTAGCTGTCGGGGAAGCAGGCATGTGGAAGGGAATTCCGCAGGTGGGAAGCGCGAGAAAAGAAGCTGTTGGAGAAGAAATTGCGGTTACATCTTATCTGTTTCACTGTAAAAGAGTGGGGCCTAGTTGCTAATCTAGTATGTGGTCAGAGTTTCCGAGAGGGCAGAGCTGTCTGGTTGTGCAAGAGTCTGGGATGGAAGTGAAGCAGAGGTTTAGTAAAGAGTCCCTTCCGTTAGGGTTACTAGAGAAGTCCCCCACTCGCGTAAGAGCTTGGGTTATTGAAAAATTTATGGTGCGGATCTCAGCAATGTCGGTGACAGAGTTTTCCAGCCACTTGGTGTGGTAGGCGTTAAAGTCACCAAACACATCTGGGATCAATTTTCGATCACAGATTCTCAACTACCTAATCCACTAGGAAGCTCACAGTACTGAGGCACTTATTGATAATCAAACACTTTAGAGAAGTAATGGTCAAGGAGAGAATATTCTTATCTATTACTGTACAGAGAGGTAAGCAATCTAATAGTTTTTTTACTCAGCAAAACCAAGTCTGGCACAAAGCCAAAGTATAGGATTACTCTTGAATTGGTCTGCTCTACGAGCATATCATTGTCTTACGATGCCACAAGGCCAACTGGAAGTAGGAAGATTGTGTAGTTTTGATCCATAAAGGGCGACCTGATTCTTTTGTGAAGATTAGTATTCAAAATCTTAGCCTTTTATCTGGGCCAAACACGTTAGTGGGATATTCTCAACTCTCTCAGCTATGAGTAAACACGCAAAGATATTTTCATTGTTTACATTGTTCGGAATATTGTCTTCATCTTTATTGCTATGTGTTATGTTTTTAACATGACAAAATAAAACGGTTATGGAAAAATGACACACTCGCCGAGTATTGGAAATAACTAGGGAATTTATTATTGTGGAAACTTAAGTACAGCGAACAGTTGTGGATGTTGAATAAGGATGTGTTATAGAGAGCCTGGAAATGTTCTGCATGCCATGTTTGCTGGCTTCTACCGGAAGTCCCTTCTTCTTGTCTCCCAGCATGCACTTATTAGCTGGGGAACGGACTCTCTTGAATGGTCTAGGGGAGATAACTTTTGATCCTTTTTATGGTGATCCTAATACTATCGACGTTTCGGCCTTTGTATGCACTGGCCTTCTTCGGGTACTAGTTCGGTAGGAACTGTGTGTACGCCATCTCATGTAGCTGTGAAAAGGAATATAAGAGAAAAGGACCATTCCCTTAAAGTAAGGCTACAAGAGCATCGCTAGGCCGTAACACGAGGGAAGATAGAAAAATCAGGAGTAGTTGACCACATATGGAGGGAGAAAGAAAATCACCAACCCCTATGGATGGGATGAGGTTGAAATAATTGATAGAGAACACTATTGGAAACTACGTACATTTAATGAATCATCACATATGCTAGGCCACAAAAATCTCCTTAGCCGGCCAAGCATAAAAATGAATACAATATGGGAACCAGAAATATGGAGTGCTAGAGAAAATCGTTAGTGTCAAAGATTGCATTATAAGCTCTGGCAAAAAAAAATGCTAGAGAAAAATCATATTTCAAAGATTGCAACATGAACTCTGGCAAAAACGGTTACTAAGACATTAGATTTATGAGTCTCAGAAATTCATACACTGTTGTCCCCCAAGGATACACGGCTCAGTGAATATAGACTTTGGTTAGTTCCAGTGACTTGACCCAAAGAATTCAATACCTGGCTAAAGCAGTGGTGAACAAATAAATTAACGAGTTAAGTTAAAGAGATATAACTACATGACTACCAGAAGTAAAATGATATACCCTAGGGATCGAAATAAAGTGTTCGATTCGAAATTCCTAGCACACTCATACAATGTAAAGAAAGGGATCATCCGTTGCCTTCAACACCGAGCAAAAGTCATAAGCGGAGACCCAGATTCATATGAACAGGAAATGGTCAGTATAAGCAGTACCCTACAACGAAACAATTATCCAGGGTATATGACAACAACTCCAACATACAAGGAAGGAAGGGTGCATGAGGATAACAACTCTCAGAAAACAGTCTCGGTTTGTCTACCCTATGTAAAGGGGTTATCGGAGAAAATACAAATAATCTGTGGTCCATATAACATCAGAACAATCTTCATGTGATCGAAGAAAGGAAAAACAGGCTGCCTCCTTAACGTAAGGCTACAAGAACATTGTGAGGTCGTAACACGAGAGAAAATAGAAAAATCAGGAGTAGCTGACTACATATGGAGGGAGAACGAGAATAACCCCCTATGAGAAGAAGTTGAAATAATAGATAAAAAACGCCAGTGGAAACTACGTAAAATTAAGAAATCAGCTAGGCTACAAAATCTCCTAAGCCGATCAAGCACAGAGATGAACACAATATGGAAACCAGTAATACGGAGTGCCAGAGAATATCATCTGTGTCAAAATTGCAATATGAGCTCTGGTAAAAACTACTAGAGAAAACCATTAACATAAAAAAATTGCAATATGAACTCTGGTAAAAAAGGTTTACTGAACATTAGTTTTATAAGTCCCAACAATTCAGTTGGCCCAGTGGCTATAAACGTTGGTTAGTTCCTGTGACTTGATCCAAAGAGTTGTGAGTTCAATACCAGGCTACAGTAGTGGTGAACAAGTAACTTACAGGGTTAGATGGAGATAACTCATGACTATCAGAAAAGTCACTACTACGCTAGTAATGAAGATGATATACCCTAGTGGTTGTAATAAAGGGTTCGGTTCGAAATTCCTAGCACCTGAAGAAATCCGGAGCATACAACGGCCAAAACGTCGTACAAATGGCAACAAAGATGGGGACATTAGCCCGAATAATGTAAATACTGTAAATACTACCTCATCTCAGAAATATAGACAAATGCTAAATGTAAGTATATTCTAAATGATGCCAAGCTGTTGTTTGCTGATAGAATGAAGCAGCATATAGGATTGCTTTTAGCTCTGCACGAGTGTGCTGAACAACAGAAAACCCTCGATCCTTCCTCCATTCAATCAACTGGAAGTCCTTACATTCACAGCAGACAAGATAGAGTGCTTTGCTCACAAATTCTCATCCAATTCCATACTTGACTCGTCTGGAGTGCCCACATCCAATTCCTCACCTACAACTGAGACTCAACAGTCTCTGGTCTTTAAGACAATTTCTGAGCTTGAATTCCAGTCATTGTTATAAAGAAATGTGCCCCCTGAGCTGGCTCCAATCCTCTTCAAATTCTATAACTATTGCCTCATTTCTTCCAGCTTTCCTGTTTGTTCGAAATCTTTTTTTGTAGTTTCTGTTTTTAAGAACTCTAGAGATCCCTTTGGCCCCTCTAATTATCGCCTTATCCGCCTCTTATCCTTTTTTGGCAAAGTATTCGAATCTATTATCAATGATGAAATAGGCATTTCACATCTCACAAACCTTCTCTCTGACGAAGAGTATAGCTTCTGCTTCGCCAGGTCTACCGCTGATATGCTAACAATAATCACCGAATATTGGAATGACTACGTCGAATCCATTGCTAAATCCGCTGCTATGAAAGTTGGCTCTCTGTGCAGGGCCCGGAAATTCTTTCCGCCTGAATCTATCCTGCACTTATACAAATCTACCATTCGCCCGTGTTTTGAATACTGTTGCCACATCTGGTCGGGTGCCCCTACTATTCTCCTCGGGGTTCTTGACAAAATACAGCGAAGAATCTGTAACGTGATTGATACCGACTTAGCCGATCGCCTGCAGTCACTCTCTCACCGGCGTGACGTGGCTTCCCTGTGCCTCTTCTATAAATACTTTCATGGCTTCTGCTCTGATGAACTTAAATCACTGGTGCCCCCTAGGTGTGAATTTGCACGAGATACTAGATTGGCAACTAGGTCCCATCCTTTTACAGTGAAACCGATGAAATGTAACCGCAATTTCAACTCCAACAGCTTCTTTTCTCGCACTTCCTGCCTGAGAAATTCCCTTCCGCATGCTTGCTTCCCCGACGGCTATAACCTCCAGGAGTTTAAATGTAAGGTCAATAGACACCTTCTAATACACTAACCCTCCTATTCTCTTCAACTCTCTCCCTATGTACATCCTAACTCGTCTAACGCCCTGCGCTATAGTGGCAGTGGAATGCCTTGCTTGGGTGACATGATTATATATATATATATATATATATATATATATATATATATATATATATATATATATATATATATATCAGGCTCTTGATAAGAACGACAAAGCTCTTGATAGCTCGAAAGAATTTAACAGGGTTTGGCATGCTGGCCTTCTGTGCAAGCTCCAGAGCTTTGGTTTTTCTGGACGATTGTTTAATTTAATCCAATCATTCCTATCAAGTCGTGAAATAAAGATTGCTTTGAATCGGCAAGCTTCTAGATTCTTTTATACAAACGCAGACGTTCTTCAATGATAGATCCTACGCTTTTTCTTCATCAATGATCTTCCTTATGTAATAAGTTCTCAAGTAGGTATCTAAGCAGATGACACCAGAATTTACGCCCGTTTGTCTACTAAAGCTGACAGAGTAAACCTGGCTGCTGTACTTCAAAAGGACATCCAATCAGTGATTGAATGGGGTAGGAATTGACTTGTAAATTTCAATGCCTCCAAAACAAAGCTGCTTTCTTTTAACCACTAGAGAGAAACATTCCTGTCTACCACCAGAACTAACTGCACCTTCCTGGCCTCACTTTCTCAAATGACCTCAAATTGAATTACTATATTGAATTCATAATTGCATCTAATGCTAGGAAGGTTAGATCAGTGCGTTGAGTTAGCAAGTTTTTCTCGTTAGAACCTATTTTGGACAATTATGAATCTACAATTCGTCAAAACATATCTGGTCAGGATCTCCTACTATTCATCTTGAGATTCTCGACAAATTTCAAAGGATGATCTACAATATAATTCATTCTGAGTAGGCAACCTGCCTTCAGTCACTTTTTCAACGACGTGATATGACTTTTCTCTGTCTTTTCTAGAAATATTTTCACGGCCACTGTTCTGAAAAGCTGTTTTGCCTGGTACCCCGACCACATGTATTTACTCGTGCAACTAGACTGACCCCAAGGTCCCACCATTTTACCATCGAAATACAAAAATGTAAACGTCTCTTTTACTCGAACAGTTTTGTCTCGCATTTCCCGTTTGTCGAATTCACTTCTCTTTGCTTGCTTTCTTGATAGCTACAATCTCCAAACTTTTACATGCAATCTACTTGATTCCCATCAATCGCTTTTTTTCGACAACTTCTGTACCTTTTTTATTCTGACATTGTGACCTTCAGTACCTTGCCTGTGGTGAAATTATTATATATATTGCTGTAATGGAAGAACCTGTCTCACTCTAGCAATGGACTGTCATCCATTATAAATACAGCACGCAGTAGATTACGAGCGATCTGATGACCGGAAGACGACCAGGAACGAACGGAAATACTCTACGCGTCATTTCTGGTACGATAGTGACTAGTGGGCACTTAATATTTGTACCTCTAGTACAATAAACCTTATTGTTGATTTAATCGTATGTTCCTTAGTCTTTACCACTCGGACTAACCACTCATTTCTTTGTATCGTATTTTCACGACACGACACAACACACACACACACACACACACACATATATATATATATATATATATATATATATATATATATACTCATTCATTCATAAAGAGACATTGTTTTGGACTCGATCAATAATAAAACGCGTTGTACTAAAATGAGAATATGTATAAATTTGTAAATATTAATAAGAATTAAGTCTTGTATAAATGACAAAAAAGAGAAAAGGAAGTACAGGCATAGAAGCTGCTCAGTAGTTTAAACTGTTAGTAACATTTTATCTCTAACCGCTTTACTGTTTAAATAAAGAAAGTTGATTGGCGTGGTTGTATGTTGACAAGCTGGCATTTTTTAGTAAATCGACTTCAACCAGTAATATTTATGTTTTCATGGGAACAAACTCTAAAAGTTTTTGAATTTACTCAAACCAACAACGAATGATTGAATATTTTCTTTTTGCATCGCATGATCTGTTTTCTGCTACTTTATGTGCCGTGTCTCCTCAGGGCGTAGATGATCATGGTTCTCCACGATTTACTGTTGTTTGTAGCTCTTTAATTAATTTTGTCTTTGTTATTTCTCCTAAAACTTTTTCTGTCATCTATTTACTCAAGCTCACTAAGTATGTTATGCGTTTTTTTCTTTGCCTCCCTTGACTTCAGTCTCTTCTGTGAGTATCAGATTTTATTAGCCCTCTTTCCTCATTATGCGTCCCAGAAAAGTCAACTGTTTGTTGTTGATGCTAAATTTAAGCTTGGTTTTTTTTCCATTTTCTTTAAAACTTCATCATTGCTCACATATTTTGCGATGGTATCTTCAGTATCCTTCTGCAGAATTACATTATCTTTCTTAGATTTTAATTTTGGCGTTGTTTTTTGTTGTTTTTTTTTTAAATTCTGGAGCCTGCAAGTTTATATGATTAAGTTTATATCATTATAAATATTATGTTTTTGGGGGGATTTTTTGTAGTTATATATAACGCCAACTTGGAACCTGGGCTTCATCAATCTGTAATGATGCGATTCTGCACGTCATTGTACAAGCTGTAGTGACATGCAAGTTTGGCTGTATGCAAACACACCAGGTTTCACAGGTTTGTTTCAATATAAGGTCGTGATCGGCGTCAACAAAAATAACAACAAATGTTTTTCAATGCAACTACTCTACCGAACAGTATGTAAGAGAAAAAATAAATGCCAAAATTTAGGTAAAACATGCCTAATCTGCAAAAAAAAATCACTTTCAGAAGCTATGTAAACAAAAAAAACGTTGAAGAAATTGAAGACGCGATTTACTACAGAAAAGGCAGAAATAATCTCGGTAAATACACCGACGAAAACCAGGGAAAGAGCGAAAATAAATAGGAAATATTTTCAGATGCAGGTAGATACCGGTAGTGACGCTACGCTAATTCTAATGATATTTTTTTTTTGGCAGGAAGTGGGAAAGCTTAGGTTAAAAAAAATCTATTTTACAATTAAAACAATTACATGGAACTACAATTAAAGCATTGGGTACATTCGAAGAAACATTCGAAACAACAACTGTTTCAAAATCATACCCATAACAGTAGTAGCTTGTACGAAATACCATGGATTGTTAGAAATAGATGTGTTAAGAGTCGATACATCGAAATTGATTAATCCGATGAAATCTGAAGGAAAAAAATAGGATTACTAGAGGATTATAAAGTGAACATTCACTTGAAGGGAAATCATCATCAAAGATATATCAAAGCAAGGAAACTGCCGATACATATTTTACCTGTAGTGGTGGAAAATTTAAAAAGAATGATTCAGCAGGGCATTTTGGAAAAGGTCACTCATGGGGGCAGCAATTTGGCTTCGCCAACAGTTGCCAGTAAAAAGGCCGACGAAGACAATAAAATACGCGGCGATGAGAAAATTAGGGTTAACCATCAGACATGTTCGAATTCATTTCCACTACCAAGTATCAAAACTGTGAGTCATGAATTATCAAACATAAAGCATTTTGCAAAGACTTAAAATCAGCATATAACCAAATTGAAATAGATGACAAAGTTCAGGACGTTACTACAATAAATACACCGTTGGGATTGTTAAAATCGTTTCGTCTGCCGTTTGAAATTAAAACGGCAAGTCATTTTTTTCGGAGAGCTATCGAGAAGATCTTATTAGGAAAAGTAGCAAACATGATATCAATATGATATATGCGTGGGAGCTCGCACCAAGGAAGAATGAAAGTGTAAAACAGAACAAGTCCTACAAAGATTAAATTAGGTAGGCATGACGATAAACAGAGACAAATGCAAGCTAGCTGTGAAAAATATCCTATCTAGCATATCAAATATCTTCAGAAGAAATATCTGATGAGAGGTTAACAAACAAAATTGCGAAAGTAGCAAAGACGACGAACAAAAAAGAATTGGAATCTTTCTTAGAATAAATTAATTTATGCAGCAGAAATATTCTAGATATAGTGAACTCAATGAACCATTTGCGAAAAAGCATTAAAAAAAAGAATTCACATGAACACAGAAGCAAATAAGTGCTTTCGAAACATTAAAAAAAGTTTTGACAAGTAAGCCGGTAATAAAAATATTCGGCCAGTTCTGTCATTTTGTATGACGAACCTTGCTCTTTCTGGCTCTGCCTCCTTGTTTTGTTTTGTTTTTCTTTTGTTTTTTGTTTGTTTGTTTGTTTGTTTTTTTCTGGGGGGGGGGAGATTGTACCAGACTTTCTCTTCTGTGGTGAATGATATGGTTATTAGGGCTCCAATTTGCCTGCTCATTAAAGCTGATGGCCTTTGATTTTTCGGGTCTGTACTAGAATCTTCCGTCTGAGAAAAGAAGTTACTTTAACGACTGACGCAAGTGAACATGCCATAGCAGATATCGTATCGCAAGAGGATCACCCAAAAAGGAGCAAGCAACATTAGCTCACGCTTATCAATTTAGAAGCAGGTTCTGAAGATGTAGAGCCTGAAGATGTAGAATTACGAAACGAGGAACAAGAGGAGACAGAATAGAACATGAAGGAAAGTAGAAATGAGTTAACAGACCTAGAATGGGAAGATGAATTTATCTCAATTAAAGATGGCACAAGAAAACCAAACAGAAGAGTGATGGATACCATTCAGAATATTCAGACTGAAGAATATATCGGCTGAAATGGTGTGATGAAAATGAGAACACACCACCAAATAATTCGTAGAATTTGTAGAAAAGCGAACTGTAAAAATATGAAAACACGGCTATAAAAAATTAAAAAAAACACCAGAGTGTATTTAATTTTTTTAAGATTAAAATGTAATTAAAGCGTAAAGAAAGTGTTGCTTACCATCTTGGTTCTGACCCAAAGAACATTAAAATGCGAAGTGCAATTCTTTTATGAAGTCCCCAGGTTTCAACTGCGATCACTACGAGCAATCCCCCAATAAGCAACATGATAGTATCCTAAAAAAAACAATAAATATATTTCATGTTTTTCTCGGTAATTTTGCAAATACACAATTGCTGCTACATTATCGTTTTCACGCTTAGATGTAAAATTATTTTGCTTTATGGCATTTATTGCCATTACTTAAAAACATTTCTTGAGATAATATTACCAATAAAAATAGTCGTGTATATATATATATATATATATATATATATATATATATATATATAGTTTTTATTAAAAATGACAGAAAAAGTGTGATGGTTAAGTTTTTTGTCATTTTTTATGTGATCATATGATTTTTCTTTTGAGGACATAAATTACGTAAAAACTGTCCGAATGTTTTGTTTTCGGCTATACTTTTAGCTATTTTCGAGGATGAATGTCATTTTACGTGCAACAGAATGTAAGTGGTATTATGTATAATGTGGGGTAGTGGTATGTCTTATGTACCGAACTCGGTAAACTTGTTGTTAGCGTGTTCGTAGTTGATATTATTGAGTGTGTGATTTTTCTTCTTTATCAATAAAGCTTCCATTATTTTTAGTCTTTCTTCCATGTGAATGATGCTATATTTGTGTTGTCGACAAGTATGTTCCAGATAAGGTTTGATAGGCCCCTGTATGTGTTTAAATGAGATCGAATTGAATTCCATTGAGATTGATATAGCGTGAGTCTCCGAGTCAGGTTAGTAATTGTATAGCCGATATAATTATTTACGAAATTAGGATCAAGAACGCAGTTCTCCAAGGGACATGTGAATTCGTAAATAATATTGGTTTGTTGTAGTTTGGATCTTGGGGGTGAATTATTGCTTTTGATGATGAGGTCTGCGGTTTTAAATTTAAATGATTAATTTAAGTTTTGTTTTTTCAGTCAAAATTAAATTAATCATCTACTATACTAAATTTAATTACATATATATATATATATATATATATATATATATATATATAACTATTAAATTTTTTTTAATATTCAGAGCGGTAGACGAAAATAAATAAATCTTTAATAAACGGTGCGTCTACTCAAAGAGGAGTATCCACTAAAGATAAAGTTTAAGTAATAAATTAAGTAATAATTGTCGGATTAATAATTAAAAATCCGTTTCTTTCAAGGCACTAAAACAATACGACATAAGGGTTGCTTGGTGTGGACGAATTAGAGAAAAGAAACATTAATAAGGAGCGGGAACGAAAGAAGAGTAATCAGGAGGACAGCAGACATTGCATTTTATTTTTTTTTTTTTAATATTAAAGTTGACTGAAAAGCATGGAGCCGGAAGAGAGTTCCACAAACAAGAAGTGCTAGAAAAAAGTGTTAGCATAGAACTTGCTGTTATATCTTGCCAACTCAATTGATGGCCAGTCTAGTACTACGCTTAAATTCCCAAACCTTTGGTACCATATCGAAGAGCTAATTCGAACAATTACCATAAAAATATTTATAGAAAAATACAGGTGATTTTACGGCAAAGAAAATGACTAAAGTTAAGCCCCCAGATGACCAATAATATTGCTGATTTTCTTTGTATTTTACTAAGGATTTCTAGATATAAAGCACTATCTCCAGGCCATATGTGGCAGCAATATTCTAATCATGGACGAATGGTTGACTCACAGATATGCAAGTTAGATACTTGGGAGAAAAGTTATCTAGCACAATACCGTGAATCAACTTCAGCTGACCTAGCAATAGATTCAATATAGTATTTCCACTTCATGTCAGACGAGGACGTTAAACCGTCTAGAGGTTAGCATTAGCCATACTGATGGAAGGCAGAAAGGGGTCTCTGAGATTATTAATACATAGTAGTTTAATTTAGGATGCGTGAAAATTAACAAATCATCTTTTGCTCTAGTTAACAACATAGTATAGGTTGTTTTGACATCAGCTGCCAATCTGATCTTATCGATCTGATCAAACTTAGTAGGATAAAAAAGTGTCATCTGCATAGATACCTAGTTGAGAGTTTTTGGGTGTTGATGAAAATTAAAAACAAATTAGAACCAAGGATAAAACCCTGGGTGACACCTGCATTACGACAAAGTATCAAGGAAGAATGACCGTTCAGGATATCTTTCATTTCACAATTTGATAAGAAAGACTGGATCAGTGCAAAAATTTAGCCAAGGCACCGTAACTTTTCAACTTTTGAAGAAGATACTCATGCCAAACCCTGTAGAAAGCTTTCGGGGTCTCCAGTGGTACAGCCCAAGCTTCACCATTCTTATCTAGAGCATGATGGACTCTTTCCGCAATTAATGTCAGTACATCAGCAATTGACCTAGTGTTATATAATACCGCTGCTGCTGAAAAGCAACCATCGTCTTGACAGACAACGACGAAGAACTTCTCTGTTCTCTCTCTATCTCTCTTTCACTCACTCACTCACCCCCCCCCCCACATACACACACACACACAAACTTTAACGCATCCCTGCCCCTTCGGGCTGTTGCTCAATTGACGTCAATCATATCTTTGTTGGCCTCTGTTTTTTGCCTTTGATTTCAATCACAGCTTTGTCGGCTATTGCCTTTCAAGCTTTTGTTGTTACACTCTGCTGCTACCATTCTTCACGACCGGAATATGTTTTTGCCACTCATATTTTTACTATTTAAGGTAATATATTGCACGAGAGAAATGAAAGCCACATTGCATGGCTGAAAGAAGGCCCTGCAATGTGAGTTGCTTAAACAATTCAGCATTGATTAGGGCCTCTAGTAGTTTTGAAAAAAGAGTAGGGGACTAATAGGGTCGAACATTTCAAATGTTATTAAAATCTGGCGCAAGAGGCAGTCAGGCATTTACTATAGAGTTTAGAGAGAACAGTAGCCAGTTCGGGAGGACACTTAAGGAATTTTACAAGGATACTATCAGGTCCACATGCTTTCTGAGGATTCAGATTAGAGATAATAGCAGAAACCACAGAAAGGCTTATATGCATATCACTCAAGAAAGATTCGGTTTTAAATGGAAAGTTAGACAATGATACTCATATTCAGAGTTAAAGTTTGAGTAAAGTTTAAGGAGAATTTACGGACTAAACATTTAGTTTTATCAGATGTTAATACTTCAGACTGAGATGGAAAATAAAAAATTTACTCTTATATAACACATTATTACTCAACCGCCTGTAATCATAAGAGTCAAAGTTGTTAGATGCAATACAACACTTCATTCTTTTCATTCTCAGTAAATCAGTAAACAGAGAATAGTTTCTTTGAGAACACATTTGCATATATTGTGCAGCCACGAATAAGCGCCTGTTGTGACGTCACGCTGGTAAAACCTGTTGTAATGTCACACTGACAAGCTAATAAAGCCGGAAACTGTGGTTCCTCTGAGCATAGCGACAGAACATGCTGGTGTGTACCATCGAGAAGATTTCACCTGGTATTTCTGAGAAGGAAAGAAAGTATCTGTGACAGCTTTGATCCAAGAGGAAACTTCAGTGGCGCAATTCTCAAAATGAAGGTTAAAAATATCAGTACAACGGGGCGCCTCGAAGAAAGTCACGGAAAGTATTATAGTCAGCATGCTGTTAACGGAAAGACGTCTTATAAAGAAAGGGTTCCTGTCTAAAAGATGATTGGAATAAAAAATCAATAGATAGTACAGCGCCATCTGAGTTGCCAACAGCACAGTGTTGCGATACTCGGTAATGGATTGGTGAGAAGCTAAGAAATAAATCAAGTGAAGAAGCCTGTTGCTCAGATTTGGTAAGAAAATCTACGATTTGAATAAGGGATTGAGCAATGAAAAAAATTTAAATTTGGGATACTGGCAACATTAGTAAGATATATATAGAGAGAGAGAGGGAGAGAGAGAGAGATCGGGTGAGAGAGAGTGTAAAAGAACTCACAAAGAGCCCTTTTCATCCCTTCAATCGAATTTGTCTAATCCTTGTCTCATGCGCAGATCTTTAAAGGTAATTCTTTGGTGACCTCTGGGAGAATTCGTATGTGTGTGCTTATAAACTTAGTATTTTCCTACTACAACTACACTTATATACTAAGGTGTATCAATAGAACCAAAGTCTGATACGTATTTAGCCGAAATTTGAGTTGAATTTGTTTCTCTATAAATATTCAATGTATATTATAAACATTCGCCGTTGAAATAAGTATTTTAAAAAGAAAGGAAATAATGCTAAAAAAATTGCTTTGTTAGACAAATGATTTTTATAATGAGTTTCCGAAATTATTGTTGTACCAACGTATGTATATTTGGCTATAGTTTCCTGCAAAAAAGTTGAAAGTTTATAAATTTGCTTTAAAAAACTAACACTGAGACAATTTTAAGAAAATTGTCATTTAGCATCAGATAACTACTTTAAGTAGTAATTCGGAAGTCAACAGTCAAAGGCATCGCTTCTTAATATTTTCTTCTTCAGCATCCCTCTTCACATACTTACATGAGTTGGTGTCACTTATCTGAAAATGACACTGGTAAATGGAGCAGAATTAATGCATCATTGTCAAAATTACCTGTTAACATTTTGTTGGATTATAACAGCGGAAATAGATTAGTAGCAGTCTTCGTGTCGGGCCAAAAGATTTTGGTTTGTAGAAATTCGCTCCATACACAATACTGATACATTTAAATATTAAAAATACGTCAAAAATGTAAATATGTAGACAAAGAATGTATATATGATATGTGGTTTTAACTGCTCTGTTAAAATTATATCGTCCTCCGCACCCTTAAGAATATTTTTAGGGTGCACAGCGTTTCCAAAAAGACGCTACCATCTACTTTGAGAATTACTTATCTCAAATCTAAGCAACTTTAAAAACATTACGACTGCGGATATTTTTAGAAATAATACTCACGTTCACGTAGAACTTTGAAATCTGTTTTGCTGGGATAACTTCCAGCATTGGAAAGAGTATGACAGGTAATAATGAAGTGACTGAAATCGGAAGTGCTTCTGTGACCCAATATATTGTCATGATAAGGATTGTGTAGCCACACTTAGATTCCTGCAAAGAGGAATAAAGTAATTTATTTAGCGCATACATCACTAAATGTAATGGCGTAAAATCTTACTGAAATTCAGAAGTAAATAGTTATTTAGTGCTTTCCGATTAATTACAACACGACGGCAATAGATGTTTAGTTCAATTAAGCAGTTGCAAATGAACACTAAACACTTTACATACATGTATTTTAGTTAGAATAAAACTTATGCATAGTAAAAGACTTAGAGCCAACAATTTTTTTCGTTGCATCTGTTAAAGAACATAATATCGTTAATTGAAATCTTTCAAAGACTACACATTTTTCATTACTGCTGTAACCCTTTGTGTTCGTTGTCTTCGTTCTATTCAGTGGTAGTCTCTAAGTTGAATGAATTCGGTGTAGATATCTCGCGAGTCACTGAACTGACTTTATAAGCTTTATGTATAAAACGAGTGGGCCCGTACCGTGAAAAGTGACGGCAAAGTATTTATATTGATATGGCGTCAAAAATGATGGCAACATGTATATTGATGAAACTACGACTGAATGCCTTACACTTACATTAAGACATACAAAGATTATCCAAAATCCTGAGCTTGACAGGAGGGATATATATATATATATATATATATATATATATATATAGTCATCCGCAGACAACCCTGTTTCGCTCTGTCACAGTTCAACAGTACGGTTAGACATACGATTGCTCCTAGCCAGAGATTGAAACCCGATCAAATTGACATCAGCCGGAGCTATGGGCGCTCGCTAGAGGAAAGCGGACTTTAGCGTATATATTATATACAAATAAAAAAAAAAATAAAAAGGCATTGTTAAAGAGCATTTTCTAAGAACATGATAGGATATATATATATATATATATATATATATATATATATATATATATATATATATATATACACAAACACACAACGGTTTTTGTTATAGTAAAATCTTATTTGTTAGAAACACCGATGATGAATTTTTTGCAAGTACAATTTTTTGTTAAGTTTTGATTTTTTTATTTATTTTGTCTAGTTTTGGTAATTTTTTTAATATTCCTTTTCATTTTCCTTTCTTGCATTTTGTTCTGTTTTTGTATTTTTATGGTTTTGTTTTTGTGTTTTCTATTTTTGTATTTCTGTAGTCCCCCTCTAACTAGTTTTTATTTTTTTATTTATCTTTTTTGTTGCTGATGTATGCTAATTTGCAGTAAGTGTTTTTTGTTCCTTCTTTTTCTATTCTGTTATTTTACAATATTTATTATTTTTACTCGTTGAACCTTTTTCTTCATTTGCCAATTTCCGTGATTACTGGGACGAACTTTCGATTATTTTTACTGTGGCGGGTCCCCAACCACAATGGCTGAGTCACCAACGCCTAGGCAAGTAGAGAAATCTGGCCTAAGTAATACGGCTTCAAATGGGACAAAGACTAAGCAGGATTCCAGGTATTACGAACAGCTTAAAGAAAAATTACAGCCTTTCATTAAGGGGAATGAGTTTTTAACAATCCCGAACCTTAGAATGCTTTGGCAACGAGGACAATCTGCCTGCTGACCACCTATGTAAAAACCAGAAAGTTAATTGGGGTCAGCAGAGAAACGATGGAGGAAGTAGTTAAAGATTTTGGCCCAGATCCAAACAGAGCGTTTGCAGTCAGTTGCCGAGATTCTTTTGGAACCCGAGCAGGCATGTGCTGTGAAGAGCTGAACAATTCAGAGCAATTCGCATTTGATCCGCACGAGAGTGTAAAGGACGACGAGCAAACCGCGTTGATCCATTTGGATCCGTCCAAGGCGTTCGACAGTTGGCATAACTCTGGTCAATTAAACAACAAACTTCACATTAATCCTATATATCTAAATCTATCTATCTAAACTTATTTATAAATGGAACTTTGTCTGTGTGTGTGTGTGTGTGTGTGTGTGTGTGTGTATCCGTTACCTATAGTCTCCGAAACGGCTGAACCAATTTTCTTGAAAATTTACACAAGGGTACTTGCACTTAAGTTAATGCAACGAATTCAACTGGAATTCGAACTCCTCCACCCGATTTCTAGTTCCGAACCGATATCCACTGCACCATAACGCAAATTTGTAAATATAGTTTTGTTTAAATCAATAACCGAAAACACCAAGTGATTAGAAGAAATTTTAAAATGTTTGAAACTTTATAAATCATAATCATTAATATATTTACATTGTTCGGATAATTGTCCTTCTTTTTATTGTCATTTTTACGACGTTTCGACCGTTTTACGGTCCTGCCTTCTTCGGGTGCTAGAAATTTCGAACCGAACCATTTATTACGATCACTGGAGCATATCATTCTCATTCCATGTACGATGCCACTTCTGGTAGCCATATATTCATCTCCCTTTAACTAAGTTATTTATTCAGCACTGCTGTAACCTGTTGTAGCCTTGCCCGGAAAGGAACAACATGAGCAACTGGTGGCACCGGATCGTTATCCTGCGACTGCTCGCAACAAACACATAAGAACTCAGAACGTCAGAAGGTTGAACAACTGTGAACAGCTGGAGAATATCCAGCAGGAGATGAGCAGATTGAACATCAACATTTTAAGTATATGCAAAACTAGGTGGCCAAACAAAGGATATTTCGTAAATATCAACCACAGAATCATATACGCAGGCGGTAAGGATAATGAAAAAAGAGTCGGCTTGATACGAGATCAAAATTTAAAGAAATGCGTTCAGAGGGTACAGCCCATTACCCGAAAGCCTTCTTGTAGTTAAACTGAAAGGAAGGCCCTTCAACATAGGCGTGAATTCCCCGACAGTGCAATGTACTGAGGAGAAAATAGACTCTTTCTACTCTATACTGAACAACGCCAAGACTCAGTGGAGATCACAAGAAATTAGAATTATCATGGGAGACCTGATTGCCAAAGTAGGTAAGGAAAGGGAAAATGTAACAATTGACAACTTCGGACTAAGAAACCGCAATGACCACGGAGAAAAATGACAGGTAGAAACCAACACCTGTTTCAAGAACGCCCAAAACGATTATGGACATGAAGAAGTCCAGGAGGAGACACGAAAAACCAAACCGACTATATAACTATAAGCAGGAAGTTGTTCACTGCAAAACTTATCCAAGTGTCGACTGCTAAAGCGATCACCTCCCGGTAAAATGTAAAATAAGGAAGAAACTTCAGAGATTAAAGAAACCTAATGCAGCACCCAGCTTGCAATACAACAGACACATGAAGGACCTCAACCTCAAGAATAATATACATGCAGTGTGAAAAAATATACTATGGACAAATTGGAAACGTAAACTAGAAATGGGACACACGAAAGGAAGCATTAGTGACATCAGCAAACGACATCATCTCAAAGGAAAACAGATGTAGAAGGTAAAATGAGTGAATCACAGATGAGATTCTCGACATGATGCAAAGAGACAGAAAACAATTCCAAAACACGGAACGGAATACAGAAACTACAGAAAGAAATAAGGAGCAAATGCAGACAGGCTAAAGTAGAATAGTTCAACAAGTATGCAAAAATAGAGACTGAGCATGACTAATAAAAAAGAAATTCAAAGGAAAATAAAAGAACAGGACAAACGACATGCTCATCAACAGGATGTATAAAATCCAAGGATAGAACACTCATATTAGATAAAGAGAAAATACTTCAGCGATGCGACGAATATATGAGCAATTTCTTCCACGACAAGAGATAGCAACAAACAATACACAGAAATACCGACAGGCCGGAAAAAAACGAAGTGGAAGTTACACTAATAAAAGTGAATAGTAATAAAGCAGCAGAACTAGATGGTGTTGTAATAGTGATGTTGTCAGTCTTAGATAAAATAACAAATGAAATCTAAAACAGTGGCAATATACCGGAAGACCTAAGCAGATCAATTTTCATAGCACTACCTAAGAAGCCAGGTGCAAAGGAATGTGAACTCCACCGAACAATCACTTTAATGAGTCACATAAAAAAAAACTTATCTGAATTCTAATCAATAGAGCTCGCAGTAGAATCAAGCCAGAGATAGGATACGAACAGTGCGGTTTTGTCAAAAACACTGGAACAAGGAACGCAATATTTATGCTTAGAATGTTATCAGAAAAGACAATACAAGAACAGAAGGACATGTACCTGTGTTTCATAGACTACGCAAAGACGTTCGACAAAGTACGCTACAAGAACTTGATAGAGATGTTCGGTAACCTTAACATATTCGGAAAAAACATTAGAATAATCAAAGACCTGTACTGGCAGAAAACCGCTTGCATACAGACAAGAAATGAGTTCAGCTGATATAAAAAATAGAAAGGGGTGTAAGACAAGGATGTGTCTTTTCACCTGATCTATTCAACCTATACTGCGAGAAAATTCTAAGAGAACTAGAAGTATTCGCAGGATTCGTAATTGGCGGCCACAATCTTAACAATATAAGATACGCTGATGATATCGTGCTGATAGCAGACACTGAAAGGAAACTTCAAGATTTCCTACAGAAGGTAGCTAAAGAAAGCGAAAAGGAAAGATTAAACATAAACTGCAAGAAAACTGAATGCATGGTCATCAGAAAAAGAGGAACCCAAAATGCCAACTACAAGTCGGGGATACTAAAACCAAGCAGGCACAGAAGTTTGAATACCTGAGAAATGTTCTAACAGAGGACGAAAATGCGACATTGAGCTTCGAAAGTGTATTAGAATAGTCAAGAATGTATTCCAAAAGCTGAGTAGAGTATTGAGAGACAGGAAAATTTCGTTGGAAATAAAGAAGAAAGTACTTAAATGTTGTACAATGTCTGACATTCAATATTGCAGTGAATGCTGGACACTCACATCAAAGATGAAAGAAAGACTTGAAATAACTGAAATGTAGTTATACAGAAGGTGCTAAGAATACCATGTATCGAACATGTTAGTAACGACAAAATTTTGTAGAAGATGGAAACAAAAAGAAAACTAATACTTAACATCACGAAAAGACAGCTGAAGTTTCTTGGACAAGAAGAAGGAGGGCTTAGAAAATCTGATACTCACAGGACAGATAGAGAGAAAGAGAGACAGGGAAAAGCAATGTGTGACATACTTGATAGGATTGAACAAATGGATGGCAGAGCAGGGTTTGTGAGGAATAACAAGAGAAAGAGTGTTAACTGCTACAAAGTATAGGAAGATGTAGAAGCCATGATCGCCTACGTCCTGAAAGAACACGGCACAGAGAAGAATATATATATATATATATATATATATATATATATATATATATATATATATATATAAGCATTATTAATAAAAAAAATTAAAAAAAGACGAAACTCAATAATATCATCTATGAATACGGCTACAATGACTGTTTGGAAAATAAAACATTCCTATAATTCATTCATAAAACAAATTATATACTCAGTTAAAAGTAAAATAAAATTCATCATTGATAATTGCTACAAGTATAGCCGAAAGTAATTGGATAAATAAAACATTTGGAGAAGTTTCTTTATGATTGATCTACTGAAAAGAAAAGTATTATAAGACCACATGAAAAATTAAATAAAAAAACCTAACCATTGCACCTTGTCTGACACTTTTAATAAAATTTACATTAAAGAGAGATTGCTGCCCAAATACACAATTTTTAAATTACATGACCCGGCATCCAACAAGAGAAATAACACTACAACATTCAGGAATAGCCTTGTTTTATGCCGTGATGGTACAACTATCTATGCAGATGGTACAACGATACATAGGTGCAGCTCTCAAAGTCTAGATGACAAGAGTCTGGCATTTGATCTATCCTCTGATCCAGCTTTAACAGCTCAAGTGGGGAAAAAACGACCTGAGTTTTCTCTATCGCATTGAACGGGTGTCCCTCAAGAAGGCCCCTTAACGTGAACGCCTTTTGTTGTGACTTAGGCTCAAACAAGTAGAACAGGTATTTTTGACCCATCGCTAAAGATGCTGGAAAAATAGTCGGTTCCCTATATCATTTGAGTAAGTTTCTGACTTCTCCTGTTATATCCTACTACTACAATAACCTGATAAATCCAACAATGAATTACTACTGTCATTGATCTTCTACTGATCACTCTTCACTTTCCAGTTATGATAGAATCTAAAAGCGTCTACGCGACCTTGTACCGTTGAATTGTTTTCCACCTTACAATACTTTCCCCATTACAAGCTTCTCATAGCTCTAATGCTATTTCCATACAAAATCTTCAAACAAGCTACATTTCTTAGAACAGAATTCCAAAAAGATGCTTTCTCAAATATTACAATCTTAATCTCTTCAAGTCTACGATTAATCGTTATCTTTCCCACATATCTACATAAACTATCCTCTTATCGTTCACATAACAACCGCATTCAATGGCACTCTACATTGAGTGGCCCTTGAGATTGTATAGGTTGAACATAAGTAAAAACTATTCGAGCACTTCAAATAATACTTATTTGCTAATAGGAGCTTTCTGTAGCCTTCGATAAAACTTCTGCATCTTTTAACTACCATTCCTCTGCACTGAATAATTCCAAATATTCTGGATATGGTCGCTTCTATTTATGAACAGCAGTTCAGTTCGTGACACAAATTTTCAGGTGGATTTAGGTCAGACAACCCTGAAGGGCATTCCATTAAGCCTAACCTTAATTCTCATTGACAATTCTGAAGTGATTTTCGAATAACAATCACCGGTCACTTCCTAATGTATACTCTTCTAATAACGGGGTAGGCCAAAGTTTGCATCTAAAACCATCTCATTTCTTCTTGGCATGGATTCGACAATATTCTGGCAGCACTCTTTTCTAAATTTGGGTTCATGCTCTCATTATAGCATTCAGCAAATATTCTAGATTGATTGACTGCTCAATGAAAAATTCGAATTACACCCCGAGCGTGCACTATAGGATTGAGTGTAAGCCACTTTAACACAGAAAACTCATTGCTAGCCATTGAAATCTGTTAGGGGTAACAGTTACTACGTGGCATGTGAGAATGGCTCTCTCTCTCTCTCTCTCTCTCTCTCTCTATATATATATATATATATATATATATATATATATATATATATATATAAGAAAAAAGGAACCAGTGGAGAGCTAAGATATAGCATAAAAAAAGTCAATATTTATTGAGTTTGCCTTAACCTGAAACAAGGTTAATAAGGAGTTAATCAGTGAAATCTGAACTCATAATATTGCTAACGATTTGATTGTATTTTCCTTATTTTCCACCTAATGTCTTTCAGGAAAATAGGTTTTTCAAGCTCACTAACTGCTATCGTTCTTTCAAGTATGGATGAAGGCTTCATTTCTAATCTAATTTTGAGATGGTGTGGAACGTTAGAATCTTGATTGTCATTATTTTCTCTTCGAGTTATATGTAGTATTCATTTTAGTTGTTACTGTTGCTGAAAGTTCTTAAGAGATATAGTTTCTTTTATTTGGCACAGTCTTTCGTTTGTGATTCTTTAGAGCCAGTAAACAAGGTTCAAAGAAGAATGATTCTCGCTAAAACTCATAAGACCCATTTGTCATTTTTAACTGTTGGTCTATTGTATACAACTGACAGTTTAGATATTTCAGAGAGTTTAGATTGTTAATAATTGCCCTACAGTATGCACCCATGGATAGACCTAAACAAGTCTATGAAGATGCAGATAATAATGCTGACTTACCTTTAAATCCAGTGTTAAGGGCAAAGGCAATAATATAATCGGTACCAGGATTACGATGAGGGCATTACAGTAGAACCAGGCGAGTTTGAAAGCCGAGTTTATTCTCATTGTTATTCTTAGTTTAACTTATACGGTTTTATCCGTTTGTTGCTGTTGAAAACATTCACGGTAGTTGGACTTTATACCACGAAAGCCAGTTTGTCTTCACCTGCAGAAAAAAAAATTAAATGAACAATATGTATATGCGTCTAAAAATTCACCGGCAATCAGGAAAAAAGAAACATTATATTAAGTGAGTGAGTGTCTAGTTATTGTGACCGTGTACAAAACGGAAATAGTTACAAAATTAGTGAAATTATTGTTTTGGTACGTATCAACCACTTCAAATATAGTTGGGGGATTATAACCCTTGTTAACTCTACAAGCCTTGGCCGAATAGTATTCACTTGACCAGGATTACATACAGTTTTGAATTCAAAGGTGTCCTTCTAGACTGGTTGCAAACCATGACTAGATTTCCCAGTCTGCTCTGCAATTTGACGCATATTTTAGGTATTTCCTATGTTTACCTTATTTTTTAACACATCCACAATTATGGTGTGCTCAGTGAGGATTGAACTCACTACTTACTTGTCCTGGTAACCATTGCCATTATTTTTTCAAAGTGTATATAAACCTGGAAATCGCTAAGCGTTTATTATCTATTAGGCGAAGTATTGACAATCATGATTCATTTTTTACTGGTATTACTTTCATCTTAATTTCATTTGCTTTTTACTGCAACTACCCACTCATAAATTGCAGTTATTTGTTCTCAAATACCGTAAATATATGGACACAATTCAGTTGTAAGTATAATGTAACCTCTACTTTCATTAACAAAAACATGGGGAGAAATTTTCACAACTTTGTTAGCTCAAAATCTCTGTATGTAATGAATCTATTTTCTAACAAGAACTTGAAAAAAGCACCAATTGTAATGATACATGTTACTATAACTACATGATCAGTTTAAAATCAACACACATATATTGTTATATGCATTATATTTAATATTAGGATAAATATTTTCATGTTTTAATATATATGTGAAAAGTTATTGAATTTTGCTATGAACTAATAGTGTTAAGATGTGTGATTTCCTTCATATTTTATCAAACCTGGAGCAGTCATTTATCTTGCATACAAAGAATTGCCCTGCACTTACTTATTTGATCATCTATATAGTCTATGTCTTAACTATGCTAATTAGTCAGTCATTTACATATCACGACAGATGGGTTATATTTTTATCTCATAGACCATCAATGTTAACCAAAGTCTCATAAGATTTGTAAAATATCTACCTCATGTATCATGTAACCCCCCAATTTGAGATAATTTTTTTTATTACGCAACCAAAATACAATATTTTAGCAGTTTATTATTTTATTTATAATAAATAAAAAAACATGTGTATAAATATATTGACATATATCAGGAAGGAGTCTGAACAGTTTTTTTCTTCTTAGAGGTGTCAAGTCATGAAAAAGAAATTATCATTAATTGAATTATTCTACATTGAATACTGATGACAAGTATACTAACCGCACATCTCATATATATATATATATATATATATATATATATATATGAAATGATTTGTTTGAACATTATTTTTGATCGATACTCCTATTTAAGTAGATATTCTGTCTTTGTATAGGGTGAACATTATTGTAATTATATATATTACGGAAATTAACGAAGATTGATTATAAACAACCGACAATTGGGAATGATTTGTTTCAAAGTCATTTTTTATCGATACTCGTATTTAAGTAGATATTAAGTTTAGGATTTACATTTGCTGACATTAAGATACATTTCAGAGCAGAGATGGTTATTACCATGAATTCGAAAATTATGTTATAGGCTTAATTTTACCTTGTCATTCGTGGTTGAGAGGTCTAAGACGCACCAGATCACATGGTGGCTTTCCCTATGTGGATAGGGGTTGCAGGTTTGAATCCTGCCAAATGACACACATTTTCGTAATAAAAATGTATCGTAAATAATCAGGCCGGTAGAAATAAATAGGATACTGTTCGATTATAAACAGAATATCTACTTAAATACGAGTATCGATCAAAAATAATGTTCAAACAAATTATTTCAAATTGTCGGTTGTTTATAACAAATCTTTGTTAATTTCCGTAACATGTTTACATTTGTTGACATTACGATACATTTCAGAACAGAGACGGTTATTACAATGAATTCGAAAATTGTGTGATAGGCTTAATTTTACCTTGTCATTCGTGGTCGAGAGGTTTAGTGATTAAAGAAGAATCCTCTTGGGAGTTGGTTCTTCAAATTAGTGGTTTGTGGGAAGAAGCCGTTCGAATGTAACTTACATTTCTCTAATGAAATATAAAGGAAATGAGGGTGGTTCCCTGCAATGTACGTGGCACGGTAAGTCTTAGCTGTGAAGGTTACAATTGGTGGACTGAGGAATGTACTTAGTTTTGAACTCTTTTCATGCATATAGTAATAGAGTAGCGAGAGGCTTGAAATGTTTCACCTGTGGAAAAGGAGTTGTAGAGCGGAGAATAATTCATCACCACAATGCAGAGGAAATACTTTTAGACTGTACTGAGACTGGAAACTAACGACTAAGCAGCTTCTGCCCATATATGGCTGCGATACTCCATTTTGGACCTAACATGACTCTTGTAAAGGTAGAGGATTGCAGAAACTTAATAGTTGAAGAGGGGCGCCCTAATTATGTCAAAATAACACAAAATCAATGAAATAGCTTGGAAAGGTTGAATGTTGAATGAGGTTAAAATCGTTTATTTTACAGGCTGCTGAAATTTGTCAAAATTGTTTATAGAAGAATTAGTATTTTGTATTGTAAAATCAGAACATAAAATGGATATTGAAGATTAGAATTTTGCCCAAGGCAAAATAACGAAATTTCTTTAGTATCCTTTTCAGAAAGGTCTCACTTTCGACACAGTTGGATATGAAAATAAGGCACAGAATCACTCTTGTCATGTGTTTATATATTCAATTCCCGAAAGTAGAATACATCAAGTCAAATCTTGTTTGTAATTTTAATTTTCCTTGTGTCAGTTGGTTAAGAAATATGAACATTTCTAAGTTAATAGGCTGACACTTGTTTCTTTTATTTGCTGTACTTTGCTCTTTTTTTTTTTTTTTTTTTTTTGACAAACGACGTATAATTGAAAACAACTTAACTCGAAATGACGTAACCCGAGGTATACTTGTACTCGAGTATATATAGCAAATACAAAGTGTTACAATTTATACTCCCTTTGCATAATCCGTTTTTCGTACTTGGCATTTTTACATTTCTTGTTTTACTTTTAATCCCATCTCCTTTTTCAACTGCTGTTTTTACTTGATTAGGATTACTTAAAATGTGAATTTATTTTTCATGATTGATTACCTTACTTAAATGGCCAGTAAATACAGAAAAGTTCACCGTAACCAATGTTAAGCAATCCAGGGTTTACTGGCTTCCAAAAAATGCGTCTAAGAATAGGCTAGATGTGGCTGGATATCATACTCAGGACTAACATTTATTTAATCTTTTCAAGAAAAGGTGTTGTTATGACAGTTTTTCATCCAGGTAACAATCAGATGTACGTTGTGGTGCAGTGGATATCGGCTCGGAACGAGAAATCGGAGAGCCGAGTTCAAATTGGTTGCATTCACTTACGCACAAATATCCTTGAGAAAGGTATTAATCCGCTGTTCCTCTTTCCAGCTAAGGGTTAAATAACAGAACGGATTGGCTTCTATAGCATTGAGTGGGAACCAGTCTACCGCAAAAAAAGTAATGGCAACCTACTGCGGAAAAATCTTCTGCCCAGTCAGTCATGTCTCTTTCGAAACATGATCACCTAAGCGTATATCTCGTATGATACTTAACTGACTCACTCACTCACGCTAAGCCACGATTTAGTAAAAATAATAAATCTTTAATATTCATTTTGATTTTGGTAAGTTGTTGTAAAATAATAAATCTTTAATATATATTTTGATTTTGGTAAGTTGTTGTAAAATACTGCAAGGGTATATCGACGTTGGTAGAAACACCTAACCGATTTCTCTCACAACCGCTATGCGGGTAATTTTCAGAGAAAGAATAGCGACGGGAGGTAACAAAATGGCACTGTCTCAGAAGGCAAAGCAAATTTAGAAACAAAATGTCCATGAGACATACTTCCCAAGACATCGAATCTTGCGAACTGCCCACCGTCCAGAAGAGATGTTGGAGATTGGGAAGGCGTCTGAGGCCGTGTTTGAAGCCAGTGTTGATTTTATTGAATAAATTTACTCCTTAGTATTTCAAGATATTTTTGTGCAATTTTGGTGAATATACCTGTTAAAAAAAGATGTCAGTGCTATTTTCATTTTAAGTAATTTAGACGACAATTTATCCATCGCACTGCATGTGTGTGTGTGTGTGTGTGAGTGTGTGTGTGTGTGTGTGTGTATAGGTTGCTATATATATATAATTATGTAGAGAGAGAGAGAGACAGAGAGAGAGAGAAAGAATTAATGTGAGTGGAAATTGGATGATTGATGTTAACTTCTGCATCCATTGTCCCTTAGCGGTTATTGAGGTTGCTCTCTCTCTCTCTCTCTCTCTCTCTCTCTATATATATATATATATATATATATATATATATATATATATTGTGGGGGGGTGTTTGGGCGGTAATCTGTCTTTTATGCAGGCTTCGTTAAAAATGTCAGACAAGGTATTATGGTTAAGTGTTTATGTCATTTTTCATGTGATTTAATATAACCAAGAACAACAACAAACGCATAGAAAAAACCAATAACATTAATATTTTATACAAAGACCAAAAGCATAGGAATTATAAACAGGACGAGTTTTCACTTCGAAACATCATCCGAAAATGCACAACTCCCGTTGACTTAAACAAATAAAATTAAATTATCTCTTATACAAAATTTAAAATTGCTCATCTCATCATCAAAAATAGCAATTCACCTGCAAGATATAAACTAATCTAAACTACAAAAAATTAATATTATTTACCAATTTACATGTCGTTTGAAGAACTGTGTTCTTGATCAATCAATAAATTCATTAGACACACTACCACGTGGTTGATGAGAAGACTCACGTTGCACCTCTCAGGCCATAGTTTAATTCGAAATCATTTAAACACACACGGAGACCTACCAAATTCTATCCGTAACATACTTGTTAATAATACAAATATAATAGCAGCATTCGCTTGCAAAAAAAAGGCTAAAAATAATGGAAGCATCATTAATAAAAAAGAAAAATCCAACATTTAATAATATTAACTATAAACACGCACATGTGACTCTACACATATACATAAACACTACACATATTCAATCACACGTAAAGTAAAATTCATCTTCGATAATGGTTAAAAGTATAGCCGAAAGCGCTCGGTAAAACAAAACATTTGGACTATTTCTATATAATTTATGTTCTGAAAAGAAAAAATAATAAGATTGCATGAAACATTACATAAAAACTAAACCATAATACCTTGTCTGTCATTTTTAATGAAACGTGTGTGTGTGTGTGTGTGTGTGTGTGTGTGTGTGTGTGTGTGTGTGTTGGCAGCATTTTTTCATTAATAGAGGTTTCATTGAATAATATAGACAAGTTCTGTCTATTTATTTTGTGTAAGATCCGTTCGTATGATCTGATTAGCTTGATAGTGTTGTCATGGAAAGCCGACAAGAAATCGCAATAATTGTTGATTTTTTTATCAGGTCTGAGCTTTCGGCTTACATAAGCCATTATCAAAGGATGAACATTTAATGTTCAGTGAACATAGAACATTTAAATTATTATTAACAGAGTGGAGTTATACAGAGAAAATTAGACAGGTCCATTTTTTGTGTCGCACATGGCTGTAGGCCGAGAAGGAATGGTGGTAGTGGGTTTTTTGTTCAATTGAGTGTATAGTGGCATGAGGGATTGGTCTGGGAACTGCTGCTAATATAAATATATATATATATATATATATATATATATATATATATATATATATATATATATATATTAGCCAATTATGTTGACGGCTTATTTCTTTGTTCATTATTTTAGTTAATTGCTGACTATAAGATGATTTATGTGTGGGAATTTTTATAATTATGTCTGATTCGATTATGTCGAATATTGAGTATTCAGTCGGAGCATGAACACGAGACATATTGATTAAACAAAATCTGCGTCAAAACAAATGACTCGTGCCCATTTGGGGGGTAACAGAGCTAAATGTCTGAATTTCTTAGGTATGGCTGGCGCACTTTTATAGAGAGTGCACAAGTTTTTTGTCAAGTCATATCTGACTTCGTTAGATGCAAGTTGGACGTTAAAATGTCTATATTTTGAGGTGGGTCGTGTGTATGTGCGTTCATAGTTCGGTGATAGCCTTTCCTTTGCGACTTAAAATGATCGTTTCCTGGGTACCAGCTGTCGATTTAGCAATCGGTCAAATGCTGAATACGTTCAGCAATCAGACTAGTTAAACATTCGAAGGGACACAAGTTGAGTTTAGCAATAGTTTCTGATTATCCAATATCTATTTCCTTTTTCTTCAGATAAAAGAAATTATTCGTTCGGCTCTCTTTTCCTTTTTGTTTGGTCATTGGTTTCTCATCTTAGTAATAGTAAATGAAAGATCTTTTTTTTAAATTTTTGGCTATGTGGGAACGGGGTGGGTAGAAAAATTAACTTTACAATTTATGCTACTCCTGCTGTAGTTAGATATTTGAGTATCATCCCCACTTCAGCCTTGATATATATAATTGATCTCCGGATGATATCAGTTTTCGTGTTTGGGGCTGAGATAGAATTTGCTCATATATGTTATTCCCGCAATATAACTGCCAGGGAGTTATGAATTAAAGGTAACGATCATCAGATAAGGGCTTTGTCGGTGAAAATGGTGCTGTTGTTGGTACCACAGCAGTATTTTCATGAATAATACATATATATATATATATATATATATATATATATATATATATATATAAGATTGTGGCAAAAATACCATCCACATACTGGTAAAATATTAGCTTAATAAAGACACCATTGTCACTCTCCTAAGATCACAGGTGATGGTTTAAAATGTGGGAATCATTTCTGCCGCACCCAGTAGCTAAGGTCATACCATTATATGAGATGTATCTTTGAAATGTACAAATGAGAAGTATTTCTGTCGCACCCTATAAAATTGATATTATATCTTGTGAAATGTTTATAACCACTATTCTGAAAAATCAAGTCAGCAGTTTAAGACAGTGTTCAATGCTAAGAAGCGGAGCAGCAATAAAATCGTATTAATAAAGGGTCAAAAGTGAAAAAAATACTTGTGCATTTGCTACTCTTCAAGTTTCCACCAGAGGGAATTATCAGGTTTATCGATTTTCTGCACTATTGTAAGAACTGCAACCTTGAAACTTCTGAATATCGTTTCTTATGTGTCTATGAGTGTATCAAATTTTATTAAAATCGGACCACTCCTTCTATAACCCGATTTTTTCGATTATCGATATTTATTGGGGGTACCTCGACACAAACCTAGCTAAGAACACTCGCAGACGCTTATAGTACAACTGGGTAAATTTTGAAGAAAATTGGTTCAGCCGTTTCGTAATTTACAGGTAACGGACTCACACACATAGACACACACACAAACACAAAGTTCCATTTATAAATAAGTTTAAATATGTAATTTGGCCTCAAGTTATATATTATATATATATACGTGTGTGTGTGTGTGTGTGTGTGTGTGTGTGTGTGTGTGTGTGTGTGTGTGTGTGTGTGTGTGTGTAAACAATATTTACACATTTACATTCGGACGGGTGATTCTTGGTCGTGGTAAGCTTCAATAAATACCAAATGGGACTTTTTCAAATTGATATCGTTCCGCTGTCTGTCTCTAGGGTTGGCTCTTCTTTTTATTTAATAACGCTTAGCTATTGCTCACCCTATCTCAACCGAGTCTAAATCGGCACTACTCGCCCCAAGGACTGAACGAATAATTATTGTCCTGCCTATTGTCATTCTTTACCTGCATTAACTGCGAATTCTCTTACCTTACTATGGTTACTTCTCTCATATGATATTTATTTCTATACTTGGCCTAATAAGACCTTTATAGCCTAGCATATGCGCTAGTTCCTTTGAGCATATGATTAACCTTTTTTTTTCTGTCTACTATTTTTACTTCATTGCACATCGGTTGGTAACCATCCTACTCCAATGATCAGCAATACCTGATTTCATTCTCTCAGTCATAAATCATATAAAAAGAGCTTGCATTATGTAAAATAGATTTCACTATCACAGAAGGCATTTTAGAACATGCATAAAATGCGTATAAAACAATTATAATCCGCATTTATATTTATAATATTTAATATTATATAAAATTTAATTTTAGCACTGTCAAATTCTGTGAAACCGTTTACAACACATGTATATTTTTAATTTGAAATGTAACGTTTCAAAACTGTCAGGATATTGCTAGCAAAACTGATTTTCAACGATTCTCATTTACTTATTGTTAATGACCCAAATATACGGAAGTAGTCGAACAAAAACAGAACAACATGAACACTGGAAAAGTTATCTACAATTTGATTTGGATGTGCAACAACTTATTCGAACATTGGAAAAATACAATAAAAATGTAAACAGACAATGTCGGCTAAATTAAACATGTTTGTTTGTTTGTTTGTTTGTTTGTGGGTTTTTTTCGTGGTTTTTTTTTTTTTTTTTTTGGCATATCAGTAATTTTAACTTCGACTGATAATAACCTAATATGTAGTTTTCTGAATAAGTAACCTATTTCTGTGCTGTATATATATAACATGCTTGCATTAATTTTAATGTATTCGTTGCGTATTTCTCATTTGAAAAGAAGGCTTACGGCTACATGACGACGAAACACCGATTCCAATCACTGAAGTTAAGCAACATCGATCATGGTCAGTACCTCGATGAGTGACCGATTGTGAATATCAGGTGCTGTAAGATTGGAAGTGTGAATAATGGCTCAGAATTATTAATCAGAAAGCCAAGTTCCAATTCCAGTTGAGTTCGTTATATTCTCTTACGCGCAAATACACTTGTGAAAAGTATGAATCCGCATTCATTGCCCCAACTATGGGTTAAGTAGCAAAACTTGTATCATGGAATCATTGTTATCTCAAAAAGAGTTCTTACAATATAAAAATATTTTCTGGCTTCAAATAACCTGCACAAGGTTTATAAGACATAGAAAACGAATCAATCAATAATTCGAAAAGTAAGTTGCATGACCTGCTGTTCTACATAATAATTTTTTGCAACTTTAACTGTAAAATTACATAAAAAAACTGGGTCAAAAGTAGTAAAGTGTCTTTCTTAGTAAACATATTCTTCTCGCAAAATAGCAATGCAACTGTGCATAATAGGAGTGAATTAATTTTTACTATACATATATAATCGATTGCAAAATAAATGTGATATTAGTGTATTCAATTCACTTGGGAGGAGCCATATGTTTTGGAACACCCTTTTGTGCATCCACAAACCTGAAAATAAAATTCAGCTTCAAACTCTGCATAAAGTAAAGCAAATAAAAACCATTGTAAATAATTATTTGTTTTCTGACTGAAAATGTAAGGTAATTGTAACTGAATGAAAACAATGCTAAGTTGTTGACTTTTAATCAGGTTCGGTTTAAATAGGGTGGAACCTGCACAATATATGTTGTAAAAGGTCCCTAAATTTAAAAAAAAACGCATAAATATTGAATGAAACAAAATAAATACTCACATAATGATAGAGCTTATAAAACAGGTTAATATTTAACTTCTACCAACATAATAAACACACTCAGAAAAATATGAGGCAAATGATTCTAACGAGATATTTGAGTGAATTTGACGGTTTTGATATAATGTTGCCTAAAATGTTATTTAATTAAAAGATATAACCACCTTACATGTAAACATTGACTTTGCCAGATCGTAAGATGCTGATTTTATCAGACAATTTAATCAATGTGAGTAGCAGTAGTCATAGCAGAGCTCCGCGTGTCCTCTGTGACGACAGCTAGTTTCTGTTCTACTTCTCCAAGTATTCTCTGTATATACTGGTCTCTTCACTTGCATACTCACATAGTGATAGAGCCAATGAAAAAGGTTAATAATTAACTTCAATCAATATGATAAGAAAACCCAGAAAATATGAGGCAATAATTTTATGACCTGTGGCAATCCTAACGCATGCACACTCTTTCTCTGGAGCATCTTTCGGAACAATTCGAGAGAACATCTACCAACTCCCACTATATTGATAAGCCGTAAAAATGACTCGATTCGAAAAGAAAGTTGTATGACCGGTTGTTCAACATGGTAATTTTTACACTAGAAACTTTAACTGTACAATTATATTTTGACAAAAAAATGGATCTAAAGAAGTATAGTGTGTCTTTCTTCGTAAACATTGTTTTTCCCTGGGAAAATATCAATGCAGGTGTGTATCATACAAATAAATGAATATTTACAATACATATTTTATCTAATTCAAAATAAATGTGATGTAATTCACTAGAAAAAGGAATCATATGATTTGAAACACCGTCTTATGCAACCGCGAGCCTGAAAAGAAAATTCAGTTTCAAACTTTGCTGATTTTCTGAGTGCCACAAGGCCGAAAGTATGGGGCACCTCGTGAGGATCGAAATCACTACTCAGTTATAACAGGTTCTAGCGATATAAGCTTGCTAACCATTACACCACGCCGAGGTACCGAAACTTTGCTGGAATAGAGTAAAGAAAGAAAACGATTGTGAATAATTATTTGTTTTCTGACTGAAAATCATTAACGTTTAATCAGGGCCAATTTAAGATAAGGCGGAACCTGTAGCATCGTAGCATATACTATAAAGGGACCCTAAATTTAAAAAAGATATCCATAAATATTCAATCATAAACTATATGCTCACATAATGATAGAACTTATAAAATAGGTTAATATTTAACTTCTACCAACATAATAAACACACCCAGAAAAATATGAGGCAAATGATTCTAACGAGATATTTGAGTGAATTTAACAGTTTTGATATAATGTTACCTAAAATGTTATTTAATTAAAAGATACACCTTCCCTTACATCTACCAGGTCGTAATATTCTGATTTCATCAGACAACTTGAAAGTATTTAATGCAGGACCCTCCGAAATACGGGCTTGTGGCATTTTTTAATTTTGTGCGTAGGCTAATCCAGCAACGAAATCTTCCTGTCTCTCGATACTCTGCGTAGGTTTTTGAAATGCGTCCTTTGGATCTCAGTGTCACACTTCTATCATTTCTATCATTTCAAAAACCTAAGCAGAGTATCGAGAGACAGGAAGATTTCGTTGGAAACAAAAAAAAAGTACTGAGCGGTTATGCAATATCTGTCCCCCTATATGACAGTGAATGCTGGACAATCTCATCAAAGATAAAGGAGAGACTCGAAGCAACAGAAATGTGATTCTACAGAAGGATGCTAAGGATACTATGAACCGAACATGTGAGCAACGACAAGGTTTGGGAAAGGATGCAAATACAAATGAAACTTATAATTAGCCTCAGAAAGAAACAGCTAAGGTTTCTGGGACACAAAATGAGGAAGGCTTGGATAATCTAATACTCACAGGACGAGTAGAGGGAACGAGAGACAGGAAAAATCAGTGCGAGACATACTTGACAGGCTTGAGCAAGTGGATAGTGAAGTGGGGATTAGGAGAGATACCAAGAGGAATAGTTTTAAGAGCGACAAGGGATAAGGGAAAGTGGAAGTCCTGGACGCGGCACATAAAGAAGAAGAAGGCATTAAGCATGATCCACTCACTCACAAATAGCTTTTGAAATAGCATCGAGATTAAGTTATTAAAAAAACTAGCATATTGTCTTTATAAGAGAAAGAAAAGTTTGCAATAAGTTAAAAATTATTTAAATATTAAAAAAAGAAAAATAACACTATAGATATTTCACTTTAATAATCAAAAATATTTTTTCCACTAAATAATTTTTTTTTGCTTGTTTTTACACTAAATACTACTTAATACAAGGCTCGAGAACCACTCAAAGTAAAGGGATTGCAGACTGAGAATGAGCAAATGTATGATATGAATGGAAGAGAATGTAGTAAGGAGTAGGGGATTATGAGAGCAGGAGAAAACGATAAAAATTGACCATTGACTTGAAGAAGCCTTTTAGAGAAGTACTTCTAAAATTGACTCCCACAGGAGAACTTGCAAAATTAAGTGAAGGGATTCCGTTATATAAATTATGCACATAATAGGAGAAACAATCGCCAAATGGCAATTACAAAGAAGAGTGGCAGTTAGGAAACCTGGAATCGCAAAAGGAAGAATGTGAAAACTGCTCCTAAAGTTATATAAAGGAATCAAACAATGTTAGTTTTTATCATTTATTTCAGAAAGGGTGTACTTTTAGATTTTTTTTTTTATAGTAGGAGTAAGTGGTTGATCTTTTGGTTTGCTCGGAAGGAGGTTACGTGCATTATGATTGCCGCAGGTTATAAAACTATTGTCAGTGATAGGCTAAAATCGGAGGGGTGTCTTCTTGGACAAATTTCATTAGCCTCAAATTCGCTTTCTAATTTGACTTGCATATTCTAAATGATACGTTAATATTTGTCTCCCTAATTTTAATTTCTTCAGTTAATTAAATATTTGGACTTGACAAACATGAAACTTATTTTTAAAGCATCTATTAAAATATCTATTTAACTTAACCATCATGTGTAATTATACACTATTGATTCATACAAATGTTAGCAGTCCTCTCTCTCCATTCGCCAGTGTCGAAAGCAAGTAGTGGGTAAAAGTGGATTTTTTTACATTAATGTGAATCCACATCACATTCACAGATTCAGGAGGAAAATAACCTGAGTGCACCCTATCCTCCTCCTTAGCGACTAATCTGTTAATAAGGTCTGTGACAATTTATTGTCAGATTCATATACAAGAAAAATCTAAATGTTGATAGTGGAATAACGTGGCTTTTTATCGAACTGTCGTAATGACTAAATATGTCAAAATGAAAAATATCAGTAGATGTGAAATTATTCCCACACATTTATTTGATGAATATCATATTAAAATAAGAATGCTAACAATTTTTGATACTCTTTTATGAAAGTGCTTTAGTCCGGAAACTTTTTGCCCTGAAAAATCACAGCGGAACCATTTGCTTTTTTTAATTTCAAGGAGGCATGTTTATAAAAGAATTATAAACCATTATATAACTGAAATTTATTTTCTTTCTATTGATGTGCACAATATAGTGCTGCTAGGACAAATCATTAAATTATAAAAAAAAAAAAACATGCATCCATACATCACAACGGGTGAAATCTGGATAGTGAGATAGTATGATTTTGAATAAGACGATTGTAGCAGCTATAATATGTCAAATACTTAATAAGAAAAGTAAGATTCACATTTTTCAATACTTAAAAAGGTTTTTACCACGAATAAATGTTCTCCCAAAAAAAATTCACATTGTATTTATTTTTTGATTTTTCTCTTTTAAAAAGCATGTTGAATACAATACTAAACATGTTTGCATATATTATATATATAGGTAAATATATTGTTGGGAATTTGAAAATCAATCATAAAGTTGTAGCTAATAAATTTCCCATACACATACATGTTAGCTAGCAAAAATGTTGTCAAAAGTGCGAGTATGATACGTCAATTTGAGATGGTGTAAAAACAATTCGTCAGTATTTTTAAGGTGGCTTTCTCTGATTTCTGACTCCTGAATGATCCCTCTTTCTGTAAATATAGATGGGCTTTTGCGCGATTAGGGTTTCATTTTCTAAAAGAGTATGGGTTTGTTTGCAACACTATAAGGGACTATTACTTGGGAAAATATTTCTTCCTAGAATAAACGTTTCTTTCTATTTTAACAGAGCATTTCTAAGTATTCGAAATTTACACGGAACAACTGACTACTACAGAAAGATTCATTTTTCCTTTATTCTATATAAGTTAAGGTAAAATCCGATACAATATACGAAAACCCAAATCATAGATTTTGTAAGCGCATGTTCTTAACCCTCTAGGGCCATTCGTATCATATTTGATACAGTATTTCCCTATAAGGAAACATTTGGTATTTCCCTATAAGGAAACAATTGATATTCATTGACTGAGCAGTCAGTACTGCTTTCATTTGAAATTTATAAAATATTTCTCTTAAAAAAATTTTCAGGAAAATATTTCTTTCAAGGCTTGTTTTCATACTGTATCAAATATGATACGAATGGCCCTAGAGGGTTAACCCTGAAATCTCAGAAATGGAAGAGAAAGAGACATAGATAGATAGAGAGATACATATAAAAAGAATGAGATATTCAATGTTTGAAATAAATGATTTTCTAAGCACCGAAAGTACCCAGTGAGAATCGAACTTACTAGTCAGTTGTAATAAGATCTAAAAAGACAACTTGCTAACTATTACACCACGCCAAGTTATCCAAATGTTTTAAATATGTAAATAATAAATATTTCTGTTTTGCGATTCACGCAAACGCTAAAACGGGACTAATATTGAGACTTCTATTCTGAAAACAATGTTTCTGCTGTACGAGCTGAAAATGGGATAAACAATTAATTATGGATGCGTATTTCAGTTGGATCATTATCATAAATAATTTGATGATGATGAAAGAAGAAAGAAACAATAGAAAAGATTAAAGTATAAATACAACTGGAAAATGGAAAGAAAATGATCAGTTTCATATACAACCTGATTTATTGATAAAAAACGGTTCCAAACTAATTGTTAAAATCTTATTAAAAACAGAAACTCACCTTCACGTTTTTTATTTTAAAATGTACCACCGTTTTTATAAGTTTTTTTTTTCAACAGTTGTACTGTTTGAGTTGTTTACCACAATGACTGCTTAGCTTGTGTGTCTACCTTGAAATGTTAGACGTATTAAATATAAGCACATTTAATGGGTGCGGTAGTGGCATGTATGTGTTTGGTGGTGTACGATATTGTCGACATAGATTCGTATTGTTGGTTCTTCTTCTTCTTCTTCTTCTTCTTCTTCTTCTTCTTCTTCTATGTGCCGTGCCCCTTCAGGATATAAGCGATCATGGCCTTCCACATCTTCCTATTCCTTGTAGATCTGAACACCCTTTCTCTTGTTACTATTCCATCAAGTATGTCTTGCGTTGCTTTCCCCTGTCTCTCTTTCTCTCTATCTGTCCTGTGAGTATCTGATTCTCCAAGCCCCCTTCCTCTTTACATATCCCAGAAACTTCAATTCTCTTTTCCTAATGTTAAATATTAGTTTCCTTTTCGTTTCCATCCTCTCCAAAACCTCCTCGTTGCTACAATGTTCGGTCCTTGTTATACTCAACACACTACTCAACATAACCACATTTTCGTTGCTTCAAGTCTTTCCTTCATCTTTGATGACATTGTGCAGCATTTGCTGCCATATTGAAGGACAGACATCACATAACAATCCAGTACTCACTTCTTTGTTTCCAACGAAATTCTCCTGTCTCTCAATACTCTACTCACCTTTTGGAATGTATCCTTGTCAATACGCCATCGGATGTCAGTGACGCACTTTCCGTCCCCTGTTAGAACACTTCCCAGGTATTTACATTTCTGTACCTTCTTGATTTTAGTAGTTCCGATCTTTAGCTGGCATTTGGGGCTCATCTTTTTACTAATGACCTTGCATTTATTTTTCTTGTAGTTTATATTCCGCTTTCTTTGGCTAACTTCTGTAGAAAGTCTTGTAGTTCCTTTTCGGTGTCTGATATTAGCACTGTATCATCTGCGTAGCTTAAATTGTTCAGAACTGTGACTGCCAATGACAAATTTTGGCAGGAATTCTAGCATTCTCACAATTGCTTTGCTGTATAAGTAGAATAGATCTGGTGAGAAGACACATCCTTGTCTTACATCCTTTTTTATATTTGTATATCTGCTGAACTCATTTCCTGTCCGTATGAAGGCGGTTTGCTGCCAGTACAGGTTCTTGATTATTCTAAAATCTTTACCGAATATATCAAGGTTGCCTAGAATCTCGATCAAGTCTTTGTGGCGTACTTTGTGGAATGCGTTCGCGTAGTCTATGAAACACATGTACACGTCCTTCTGCATTTGTATTGCGCTTTCTGAGCACAAATATCGCGTTTCTTGTTCCAGCGTCCTTGACGAAACCGCACTGTTCTTGTTCTATCTCTGGCCTGATTCTACTGCGCGCTCTATTTATCAGAATTCGGATAAATTAAAACAATGAAGAAAATTCATTGCTCGGAGCAGAGAGAAGGAAAGAATAAAAAGATGAGTGGAATAAAATAGGTAGCCTAACGGTTATCGGCACAGAAAGTGAGATAGGTGATCCGAGTTCAAATTCAAGTTTCGTCTGTTGCATTCAATTTACACAAATAACCTTGACAAAGATAAAAATCTATCTCTTTGCTTCTCCAAGAATGAGGTAAAAGAGCAAAGTAGACTAGGCCCTCTAGTCATGGGTAATAACCAGTTTATGAAGAAAAAATACACTAAATTCAAAACTGTGGTGAACCAAACGGTAAACCACTTCATTAACTTTCACAAGAACTTATGTCAATTTACAGATACTAACAAAAGAACAAAAGTTAATTTGGTTTTTGTAAATGTGTGTGTTTGTAATAGTTTATCACGCAAACTGTTTGTGACACATTAATTTATCGCCCACGCCGACAAAAATTGTCTGTCAGAGAGGGTAAAAGTGAAAAGTTTTTGAGAGGATAGTGGTAGCTAGACAGATCGTTCAAAAGGAGTTTATTTTTTGAGGAGAAAGATTCGTACAGAAAAAACTCAGAGTGAGCAGGAGAAAAGAGAAAAAAGAAAAAAGAGGGAGAGTGTATAGTGAAATTTTAAAAGAGCTTTTAAGTTGGATGAGGGGTTTGGTTCAGAAAGATTGAGTGAGAGAAAAAAAATATAAAGAGACGAAAGAAAGAAAAGATACAGTGTGAAAAATAAAATTGTGCTTCATGCTGTAAGACTGAGATAAAGTAATAGATAAAGAGAAAGAAAGAAAGAAAGAAAGAAAGAAAGAAAGACAGAGTACGGTGAAATGTTAAAAGAAGTTCATAGATGGGGTGGTGGACTTATTACAGATTTTCAATTTGAATGATTCATTTCCTGAGAAATCGGAGAGCCGAATTCAAATTCCAGTCGGGTTCGTTAAGTTCACTTCCGCGCAAATACTCTTGGGAAAAGAGCTATTGGTTGAATAGCAGGATAGACTGGCCTATATAGCCGTGTTTGGAAACCAGTCTACTGCAGCAAGAAACGGATACCTATTGCGGGAAAGTTTTCTACTTAGACAATCATGAATCGAATTTTGTTTTTGTATAATTTTGTAAGTTTTTGTAAAATTCATCTTTTCAACCGCGTTTCTTCAAAGAATTCCACAATTTCAAACAAACGCTTGTCAACAACGGCTTTCTAAATTATTTATTTGACTATCATAACAAAAATTTTCTTTGTAACCTAACTAACGGCAAATACAAACCCATGAACAAATGCAATAACATTAATATTTTTTACAAAAACCAAATACACAGTAATTACAGACAGAACGAATTTTCATTTCGCAATATCATCCGAAAATATTCAATACTCAAACAAGAAAACTAAATTTTCTATTACAAAAAATTCAAACCTGCCAACCTCTTTGTCAATAATAATAATTCACTGCAAAATCTAAACTCTAGAGATTCAGTATCATTTACGAATTTATATTTTCTTTGAAGAATTGTGTTTCTCAACAATCTAAATTGGTAAACAATTATATTGACCACCAACACAAAATTGGCGAAAAGATTGACATTGGATCTTTCCTTCAACAGTTCCATCCGATCTCATTTAAGCACACATCAAGATCTTCCAGGACCTATCCGTGATATACTTGTTGACAATGCATACATAATAGCATCATTCACATGCAAAAGAAGATTTAAAATAATGGTGACATTACTAATAAGAAAAAGAAATCCTAAACTTATTAGCATCAGTTATGAACACGGTAACAATGTGCTTACTGTGTTCGGAACTTAACATACACATGACTCTATATACATAAAATTTACACATATTTATTTACAATTAAATCAAAATTTATTCTTGATAATGGCTAAAAGTATATTCGAAAGCGTTCAAAAATACAAAACCTTTGGACAATACTTATATAATTTGAGTTCTAAAAAGAAAACAATCATAAAAACACATGAAAAATTATATTAAAAACTTAATGATAATGCCTTGTCAGTCATTTTTAATGAAACCTACATAAGAGAGATCGTTGCCCAAATACACAATACACACACACGCGCGCGCGCGCGCGCACAAAACCTCCAAACAATTTGGCTCCCCGCTAACGAAAATAAAAACAAGATTTTTACCAAAATTTCGAACGTGTTAGAAAGAATTACAAATTTAGAAAAATAATTAAAAAATACATCGATCTTTCCTCTTAATAATAATATAAACATTTTAATGAAAAAAAAGTTCGTTTTTATTAAGTTTGATACATTTTTTTCTTTTACTATGCTGTTTTTTCATCGATTTACTGGAGGTACCTACCTTGTGAATTGTACTTTATACATGTGAACTGATCTTCAACAAGTGAATGAAACAAGCCAACATACACTAAATGCTTCACCAGAAGTTAGTGAATTTGCTACGAAAAAACAAAGATGGTGAAAATGATCTTAGTAATTTTCGGCCCTTACCTATGTTAACTAGTGGGTTAAACCGATTGCAGGCTCTTCTGGATTGTCTAATATTCCTCGGACAGACTTGTGTGAAGGATAGTACTATCCAAAATAAACTACATTTTGTTAAGCTATTTTTAAGTTAAGTTGTGAATGCATGCTCATTGATTGTATTTATTTAAATGGCAGAAAATTCTCCGGTGATTTTTGGCAATATTTAACATCCCTTTTGTTTTTAAATATTTATTTTTCTTTGATATTTTTCCTTTTGTTTTTTTCTTTCGTTCATTTTTCCCTGTATAGGATACAAATCCTATATCATCCATCAACTAACTAAAATACGCAAAGTAAAATTGCACACCCACAAAATCGGATCTAAACGACTAAAAGCATTTTGGAAAAACACAACTATAACAAAGTAAATTGCACACCCGCAAAAGTTGATTCAAACGACTAAAGCCATTTTGGAAAAACCCAGGCAAGGCAAAATTCAAAAGTCGTTGTGAAAAGCAAAATTCTGGATCCTAATTGGATAGCAAATAGAAAATCCATATATGATGTCAGTCAAACGTTTTTTCACACCTAAGAATGAAAATGCTCGCTGGAGCCGGTCACATGATCAGATGCACTACTTAAGGACACTCCGTGACCAGTCAAATTCAGTCAACATCGGAGCGGTTAACTGACGAACCTTATAGCAATGTAAAGAAAGGAATCTCAAGAAGCCGGCTCGGATGTAAGAGTGCGTCACAAATTCATTCGAACTTTTCTTCCAATTTTCTTCTTTCTCACTTCACGCCGCCAAAGAGAGCACCAACAACAACACAAAAATAGAACACGCAAAACATTAATTTCTCAAAATCGCGGGAAACTAGGAGGAGGAAATTTAAAAAACAACTTTGAAACTTTAGAAATTACTTATAAAAGATGATAAAAATTAAAAGAATTCTTGTAAAAATTCATTATTAATGGAAATTGTTTTTCTATTTAGACTATGATATCATTAGTTATGATTATATAAGCTATTAAAAGTTTAGCCAAATAAAAAGTGGTATAATTTAATTCTATTTTTGTTTTCGCAATTCGGAGCAGATTTCGTAAAAATGAACCGGTATTGAAAAAAAAAATAAATAGATAAATAAATACATGTGATTAGCATTCCCCAATGACTCCTGAAGTTAATTAAAGTAAGCTATATGGGTGAATCTAGTCGCATTTTTCGACGTTTCTGGAAATTTATTGGTTGTGGTAACATATGTAAAAACAAACAAACAAACATTTTTACCAATATTTTCTAAAAGAACAATTTCAAAACTAATTTCAGTCAATTATGAATACGTCCTGAAATTTTCATCGAATTCCGACCATTATTTGATTTTTGCAAGAATTTCCAATTAATGTCTCTTTCACAGACAAAAAATGCCTTGCGTTATATTAGGTTTTGACGTAATAATTTCTGCATCAATTTAGGTCGCGCAGTGAGGAAAGAAAAAGATTTTCTACCACAAAATGAACCTGTTAGACACAATTACAAATATTTAATGAATAATTAAAAATTTTTTGATCTATCCTCTTAATGATAACATAAAGATTTTGACGAGAAAAGCTTGTTTTTATTTAGTCTGAGGCCTTTTCCTATAATAATTAATGCTGTTAGGGTAGAAATTTTTTCGTATTGTTTGTCGTGGGTATTATCATTGTATAAAGTATATTCATTTAGGTACCTCCACTAAATTGCAAAAAAAAAAAAGAAAGAAAAAACACAAAAAAGAACAACATAGTATGAAGAAAAAAGTCCCAAACTTAATAAAAACGAAATTTTTCCATCAAAATGTTTATATTAGTATTAAGAAGAAAGATCGAAATACTTTTCAATTGACTAAGTTTGGAATTATTACATTACTGTTTAATGTATATCCCGTTTGTGTTACACTTTAATATGTGCTCTCTAGTTAACATCAAAGAACGTCATACTTGCCCCTTTATAACCCCTTTTCTCTTTTACCCTTTACTTTCTTCTTTGTACTTAAATAAAGGCCGGCCCACATTGTGCCAGCTTGTGGAGGATGCGAAATAAAAATAACCCTCTCCTTCACTGTTTGCAAATTTGTGAGCTAGCTAAAATGTATTTCTGAGCGATAGAAAATTGGATTGACTCCGTATTGAAGGAAAAAGTTCTAAGCAGTTTTCGCGAGTCAGAGTGAATTATTTTCTCACCCATGAAAGAAGCGCGATTTACAAAACTGAGAGAATGTAACAAGCCAATATCAAAAAGTACATTGATATAACGAGAGAAAGAAAGTTGAATCAGTGAGGTAGAAGCGGAGATCAGATAGGACATCGCCACGATTTAAAAGAGAAATTTTACATCGCTGATCGTCACAACTGTCCCAGCAACACACATTTGCACTCCCTCTCCATTTCGTGTGATAATCTTCTTAATCTTTTTTTTCTTCATCTTCAACCACTCGCCGTTAATAAAAAGGAGAAGACAGCAACAATAAGATCCTTCAATTGACTCCTAAAATTAACGTCGATATGTACAATTTTCCTTTCTCGCTTTTTCTTCCTCTTCACTTGCTCGCTAACCGCAAAAAGAAAGAAACGAACGACAAACGAACTCTGGATTCATTTAACTCTTTACTATTATTTCTCGGAGGACATTTCCACTGTTAATAATTTTACTTCCTACAAATTGACGTTATCTTGTTCTATAAATAAACTTTCACTTATTTATGCAAACGACTTTCATTCTTTCCAACCTTCTGATAATCATAAATTGTGGAGAGTTCGGTTATGTTTGACACGTGACCAATTTCATAAACATAATCGAGCTCCATACTTTAAGCTCTCTCATCAACTTGTGTCTGACCTGTTTTCTATGACTTAACCTGACAGGAATAATACATTTTCCTCTTACTCAGTCTGGACAAGTCTTACCCTAGAATTAGTAATAAAATCATCAAGTTGGAGACAACAAAAAATATTTTTTAATTGTAAGGAAATCAGATTATTATATGATTTTATTTTCGTTTAACTTTTCGGAAAATATTCAGTTATTATTATTAGTATTATTGTTGTTGTTATAATTACATTATTTTTATTTAGATTGTCTGTCATTGAACTATGCTTGCGCAAATACAAGAACACATATTTTGAAATTGAAATCTGTGACGGATGCATTAATTTAATTTTCCTCGGAAAGAGTATAAGCCGAAACATGAAGCCAGAGATTTTTTTTATAATTTCTTCTTTTTAAATTGAATATATTTTCCAATTAATGTATTATTTCAAAATGAAAAACAAATTTGATCTGAAATTTATCAACGTGGGCGGTTTATTTTGCATGCTGAAAGCTTTTCTACAATAAAGACGGTCGAAAAAGCTACTTGTTGAAGAATATTAGGATTAGTGGTGTTGTGCAACATGCACAGTACTTTTAGTAAAACGAGATACATGAAAAGCACTATGGCACTAAAGAAGGTAAAAAAAAGTAATATTTACATGTTCATGCAAATCGTAAACAAAGAAAGAAAAACATTTGTCATTTAGTTGCGTCTCTGTGTATGTATGTGTGTCTGTATGTGCGAACATGTATGTGTGTGCTAGTTGTCAATTTTGTATTCTGTGTTATTAACATTTTTGTTTCATTTTAAAAAAGTGATAATTTCTTAAAATTTTAAATCAAAGTAAGAATCTTTTGCTTTTTCGTTTACGCCTTTCAAAATACATAGGATACGAGATGTGACGCTTTGTCGTCTTGTCTCCCAAAGATCATCTTCTTGGGCGAAAGTTAAACGAACGAAAGAGGACAAGATTCGAACAAATGAAACCAACAATTAATTCAGGCAGTAACTGCTAACTACTAAGAAACCGATAATAGCAGCTGATAATTGTGTAATGGAAGCGTGATATCTCACTATACGTGGTAGAAATTTTCGTTCGATAAATATTGACTTCAGCTGTAACCTGATAAGTCAAAATTTATCCTTCGTATGCTTATTATTGGACACAATAAATTTAGAAAAGAAAAATAACGATGGCAAAAACGAAGAAAAAAAATTATAGTCTAAGGGAGAGAACTGATCCTAGAGTTACTTCCCTTTTGCCATTGTATTACTTTAAAATGTACGTAATAAAAATATAATCGTATTTCTTTTTTACTTTGAAAATTTGTTTTGTGAAAGTTTTCTTTTTTTTATTTTTAAATAAGAAAATGTTATCAAACTTTCGCTTGATAAATTAGAAAAAGTATAAAAATCAAAGTTGGTATTTACAATCGTTTTATGTATTTTTATCGTTTAAAAATCTTTAATATCAGGTTCATCTAAAAGAACGTAAACTTCGCTTTCTTATGCAACCTCTCTACTCTCTCTCTCTCTCTCTCTCTCTCTCTTTTTCTGCTGTTTACCTAGACTGAGTTTTTAAAAACAAAAAAAAGTTTTCTTGAAGCTACAATTTTAGCTTTAATTGAAAGCCAAGAGATTAAATTTACTAATTACAGTAAGTAAAATACCCTGGTGTATTTCAATCCGAAATTATATTGATCGGAACCAAAAATTTTTTTAGGTTTAATAACAGTTTTTACAATTGCAAATTTTCCGCCATTTTTCGTCGATTATAAACAGAAGCCAATTCTCGGTTTTAAAAGATCTTACACAAACAAAATACACCGTGCTGTCACATTATTTCATTCAAATTACCGAATTTAAACTTACCTTAAATTAATTTGAAAGAAGAATTAAATGCTTACTGCCTGAAATGTTTCAAAAAAGTGTTTTATCAATTACGATATCCTTGTCATCACATCTGTCATCGCCTTATCAGGAGGCATTGATGATATGATTTTCAGTAACCGGCCAAGTAGGTAAGACGAATTTGGTATAACTCTTATTCATACAAATCGTTTTGTTTCAAATTTTTAACTATGGTAAAATAAAAATTTTAGCACAAAGTCTTCAGTGATTATTTAATATTCTATGGAATTTCAGTTAGTTTAGCTTTTTAGGCTTACGTCTGAAGATGTTTTATGAAAAATAAAAATTAAAATAATATAAAACATTCTTTTGAAACATTCTACAATTTAATAACAGAATGGAAATAACAGCAGAGGTAACTCAATAATTTATGAGATGCTATGGCATTCATTTATTTTTATTTTTAATATCTATTTTTCCTATTCTTTTTAGTAACTTTCACAAATTGTGAATTTCAAATTAATTTTTTTTAAATAGAAAATTAGGAATTAAAATGTAAAAATTGTTTTAATGGACAACAAACCAAACATGGGCCATAAAAAATATAAAAAGAAAAGTTTTTTTTTATTTCTGCAAGGTACCTATATATATATTCACAATTAATATAAAAGATGACAATTTTTAAAGAGTGAATTGAGATGCCTGTTGTTGAGCGATTCATAAACACGTGGAAATTTAAAAAACTGGGGAACCGCGTAGAAAGTTTTATAAACTGGATGTTTTTCATGTAAGGGAGGACAACCCTTGAATCACGTGATAAATCAAATGATAAATATCGCGTACGTCCACCCGTAGAAACAAAATACGTGTAATCAACATGCAAAAAATTAAAATGTTTTAATTATTTAAAAAAGAAAGAAATGAGCCGCATTATATATAATAAGCTTTTAGATTTTTCGATTAGTAAATATATTCGCAAAACATTAATTTCTCAAAATCGCGGGAAACTAGGAGGAGGAAATTTAAAAAACAACTTTGAAACTTTAGAAATTACTTATAAAAGGTAAAAAAAATGAAAGGAATTCTTGTAAAAACTCATTATTAATGGAAATTGTTTTTCTATTTAGACTATGATATCATTAGTTATGATTATATAAGCTATTAAAAGTTTAGCCAAATAAAAAGTGGTATAGTTTAATTCTATTTTTGTTTTCGCAATTCGGAGCAGATTTCGTAAAAATGAGCCGGTATTGAAAAAAAAGAAAACCAAAATAAAAAAAAAATAAATGAATACATGTGATTAGCATTCCCCAATGACTCCTGAAGTTAATTAAAGTAAGCTATATGGGTGAATCTAGTCGCATTTTTCGACATTTCTGGAAACTTATTGGTTGGGGTAACATATGTAAAAACAAACAAACAAACAAATATTTTTACCAATATTTTCTAAAAGAACAATTTCAAAACTAATTTCAGTCAATTATGAATACGTCCTGAAATTTTCATCGAATTCCGACCATTATTTGATTTTTGCAAGAATTTCCAATTAATATCTCTTTCACAGACAAAAAATGCCTTGCGTCATATTAGGTTTTGACGTAATAAATTCTGCAACAATTTAGGTCGCGCAGTGATGAAAGAAAAAGATTTTCTACCACAAAATGAACCTGTTAGACACAATTACAAATATTTAAAGAATAATTAAAAATACTTTGATCTATCCTCTTAATGATAACATAAAGATTTTGACGAGAAAAGCTTGTTTTTATTTAGTCTGAGGCCTTTTCCTATAATAATTAAAGCTGCTAGGGTAGAAATTTTTTCGTATTGTTTGTCGTGGGTATTATCATTGTATAAAGTATATTCATTTAGGTACCTCCACTAAATTGCAAAAAAAAAAAAAATGAAAAAAACAGAAAAGAAGAACTACATAATATGAAAAAAATGTCCCAAACTTAATAAAAACGAAATTTTTCCATCAAAATGTTTATATTAGTATTAAGAAGAAAGATCGAAATACTTTTCAATTGACTAAGTTTGGAATTATTACATTACTGTTTAATGTATATCCCGTTTGTGTTACACTTTAATATATGCTCTCTAGTTAACATCAAAGAACGTCATACTTGCCCCTTTATAACCCCTTTTCTCTTTTACCCTTTACTTTCTTCTTTGTACTTAAATAAAGGCCGGCCCACATTGTGCCAGCTTGTGGAGGATGCGAAATAAAAATAACCCTCTCCTTCACTGTTTGCAAATTTGTGAGCTAGCTAAAATGTATTTCTGAGCGATAGAAAATTGGATTGACTCCGTATTGAAGGAAAAAGTTCTGAGCAGTTTTCGCGAGTCAGTGTGAATTATTTTCTCACCCATGAAATTTACAAAACTGAGAGAATGTAACAAGCCAATATCAAAAAGTACATTGATATAACGAGAGAAAGAAAGTTGAATCAGTGAGGTAGAAGCGGAGATCAGATAGGACATCGCCACGATTTAAAAGAGAAATTTTACATCGCTGATCGTCACAACTGTCCCAGCAACACACATTTGCACTCCCTCTCCATCTCGTGTGATAATCTTCTTAATCTTTTTTTTCTTCATCTTCAACCACTCGCCGTTAATAAAAAGGAGAAGACAGCAACAATAAGATCCTTCAATTGACTCCTAAAATTAACGTCGAGATGTACAATTTTCCTTTCTCGCTTTTTCTTCCTCTTCACTTGCTCGCTAACCGCAAAAAGAAAGAAACGAACGACAAACGAACTCTGGATTCATTTAACTCTTTACTATTATTTCTCGGAGGACATTTCCACAGTTAATAATTTTACTTCCTACAAATTGACGTTATCTTGTTCTATAAATAAACTTTCACTTATTTATACAAACGAAAGACTTTCATTCTTTCCAACCTTCTGATAATCATAAATTGTGGAGAGTTCGGTTATGTTTGACACGTGACCAATTTCATAAACATAATCGAGCTCCATACTTTAAGCTGTCTCATCAACTTGTGTCTGACCTGTTTTCCATGACTTAACCTGACAGGAATAATACATTTTCCTCTTACTCAGTCTGGACAAGTCTTACCCTAGAATTAGTAATAAAATCATCAAGTTGGAGACAACAAAAAATATTTTTTAATTGTAAGGAAATCAGATTATTATATGATTTTATTTTCGTTTAACTTTTCGGAAAATATTCAGTTATTATTATTAGTATTATTGTTGTTGTTATAATTACATTATTTTTATTTAGATTGTCTGTCATTGAACTATGCTTGCGCAAATACAAGAACACATATTTTGAAATTGAAATCTGTGACGGATGCATTAATTTAATGTTCCTCGTGAAGAGTATAAGCCGAAACATGAAGCCAGAGATTTTTTTTATAATTTCTTCTTTTTAAATTGAATATATTTTCCAATTAATGTATTATTTCAAAATGAAAAACAAATTTGATCTGAAATTTATCAACGTGGGCGGTTTATTTTGCATGCTGAAAGCTTTTCTACAATAAAGACGGTCGAAAAAACTACTTGTTGAAGAATATTAGGATTAGTGGTGTTGTGCAACATGCACAGCACTTTTAGTAAAACGAGATACATGAAAAGCACTATGGCACTAAAGAAGGTAAAAAAAGTAATATTTACATGTTCATGCAAATCGTAAAAAAAGAAAGAAAAACATTTGTCATTTAGTTGCGTCTCTGTGTATGTATGTGTGTCTGTATGTGCGAACATGTATGTGTGTGCTAGTTGTCAATTTTGTATTCTGTGTTATTAACATTTTTGTTTCATTTTAAAAAAGTGATAATTTCTTAAAATTTTAAATCAAAGTAAGAATCTTTTGCTTTTTCGTTTACGCCTTTCAAAATACATAGGATACGAGATGTGACGCTTTGTCGTCTTGTCTCCCAAAGATCATCTTCTTGGGCGAAAGTTAAACGAACGAAAGAGGACAAGATTCGAACAAATGAAACCAACAATTAATTCAGGCAGTAACTGCTAACTACTAAGAAACCGATAATAGCAGCTGATAATTGTGTAATGGAAGCGTAATATCTCACTATACGTGGTAGAAATTTTCGATCGATAAATATTGACTTCAGCTGTAACCTGATAAGTCAAAATTTATCCTTCGTATGCTTATTATTGGACACAATAAATTTAGAAAAGAAAAATAACGATGGCAAAAACGAAGAAAAAAAATTATAGTCTAAGGGAGAGAACTGATCCTAGAGTTACTTCCCTTTTGCCATTGTATTACTTTAAAATGTACGTAATAAAAATATAATCGTATTTCTTTTTTGCTTTGAAAATTTATTTTGTGAAAGTTTTCTTTTTTTTATTTTTAAATAAGAAAATGCTATCAAACTTTCGCTTGATAAATTAGAAAAAGTATAAAAATCAAAGTTGGTATTTGCAATCGTTTAATGTATTTTTATCGTTTAAAAATCTTTAATATCAGGTTCATCTAAAAGAACGTAAACTTCGCTTTATGCAACCTCTCTACTCTGTGTTTCTCTCTCTCTCTCTCTTTTTCTGCTGTTTACCTGACCAGGTACCTACAAAAAAATCACTGCTCATTTTCGATACCTCAATTTAAATTTAATTTTTCAAAATAAAAATGTTTTCCTGAAGCTTTAATTTTAGCTTTAATTGAAAGCCAAGAGATTAAATTTACTAATTACATTAAGCAAAATACCCTGGTTTATTTCAAACCGATATTATATTGCTCGCAATGACAAATTTAACTGCTGAAAATTTCTGTTTTAAATTTACCGCCATTATTGAGTAATCAACGCATCACGTAAACAGTAGCTAAATTTCTGTTTTAAAAATCTTGCACAACAAAAATATACCTCCTTGGCACGTTATTTAAGTTGATTTTTATAATTGAAACTTACCTTTATCTGATTTCAAACATATATTAACTGCTTACTGTCGGGAAATTTACGAAATAAATCACTCTTTAGTGACGGTAGACGTCTTGTCAGCGCTTATCTAAGCGATAAATTATGTGTTGACAAGTAGCAGGTGTGAATGACGTTTGGTTGTCGACCGAAAGTGACAAAAAATTCATGTAGCTTAAAACGTAACATTTGGAAATTTAAATGTTTTTGTTGTTTTTTAACTAAATAGTAAAATTAAAAATTTAACATAATATTTTCAGCAAGTATATTTTATAGAATTTTAGTTTAGATGTATAGCCAGACTTTGCTTTCTGAATAAATAAAAATAAAATATGCTTTCTGAATAAATAAAAATAAAATATGCTTTCTGAATAAATAAAAATTTAAATTTCTTTTAAAAGAATTAAATTAAAATAACCGAACTAAGTTATATTATGTTATTTATTAATATTTTTCTGAAATATTAAATATCTTTATGTTTAGATATTACATACTTATCTTAAATTATTAATATGCTTTCTGAAAAATTAAATTTATTTTAGAATAATTTTAATTTAATAAAAAAAGAATGAAATTAGAATCAAAGTGTGGTTTGTGTAGTTTTCGATGTAAGGGGAATTCATCCAAACACTTGTTAACTTCTAAAAACAATACGACCTCTACGGAAACTTGTTATGACTCCTATGGAATACCTTACTTAATAAAAATTTCCCAAATTTAATTTTAATTAATTATTTTAAAAGTAAAATTAGTGAATGATTTTTATTAAACTTTTCAATTTTCGATAGGCCATATGATAGTCAATTCTTAACTAAAAAAGAAATTCAACATCGTTTTTATAACAGGTTTTTAAAATATTTTTAACACTTTTATGAATAATTATAATAAAAAAATTAAAAAATATAAACAATTATTTCAAAATTTTATTGGTAAACGAAAAATATTTTTTCTTCAGACTATAATGTCCTTAATAATTATTATTTATTCCAGGAATTAAAAGTTTATCAAATTAAATTATATCAGAGTTTTATTGCATTTTTATCTTACTCTTCGGAGCAGATTCTCGGCCAGATTGTCCACTTTAGAATAAAAAACATAGATGATTTATATGCCCCAATGAGTCCTGCATTTAACTAATAAAAACATTTTTACAGCTAATTAAAATTTATTACAATTTCATGGATTTACGTAGAGGGGTGGTAACAGAGGTAAAAAAAATTTCACCAAGAAATTTTTAAAAATAATAATTTCAAAAATAGTTTCATTCATTTGTGGATGAGTACTGAAAGTTTCATTCAAATCTGACTATAATTTGATTTTTGCGAGAATTTTCAAATTAATGTGTTTGTTACCGGGGAAAAAAGTGAGTTGTGTCATCATTACGTAACCCACTGAAAATAAAGGCGTAATTTTTTTTTAGCTGCTAACTCAAATAAAACAACATTTTCTATCAAAATTTCGAAAAAGTTAGCAGGGATTCAAAAATTTTTTAAAATAATAAGAAATTGCTTTGATCTTTCCTCTTAATAAAAATATAAATATTTTGATGGAAAAAGTTGGTTTTATTAAGTTTATGAACTTTTTTTAATTCATACTATGCTGTTTCATGCTGTTTTTTAGCGATTTTTTGGAGGTACCTAATTTACTGTGTCCAATAATAAGCATACGAAGGATAAATTTTGAAATATCAGGTTACAGCTGAAGTCAATATTTATCGAACGAAAATTTCTACCACGTATAGTGAGATATCACGCTTCCATTACACAATTATCAGCTGCTATTATCGGTTTCTTAGTAGTTAGCAGTTACTGCCTGAATTAATTGTTGGTTTCATTTGTTCGAATCTTGTCCTCTTTCGTTCGTTTAACTTTCGCCCAAGAAGATGATCTTTGGGAGACAAGACGACAAAGCGTCACATCTCGTATCCTATGTATTTTGAAAGGCGTAAACGAAAAAGCAAAAGATTCTTACTTTGATTTAAAATTTTAAGAAATTATCACTTTTTTAAAATGAAACAAAAATGTTAATAACACAGAATACAAAATTGACAACTAGCACACACATACATGTTCGCACATACAGACACACATACATACACAGAGACGCAACTAAATGACAAATGTTTTTCTTTCTTTTTTTACGATTTGCATGAACATGTAAATATTACTTTTTTTACCTTCTTTAGTGCCATAGTGCTTTTCATGTATCTCGTTTTACTAAAAGTGCTGTGCATGTTGTACAACACCACTAATCCTAATATTCTTCAACAAGTAGTTTTTTCGACCGTCTTTATTGTAGAAAAGCTTTCAGCATGCAAAATAAACCGCCCACGTTGATAAATTTCAGATCAAATTTGTTTTTCATTTTGAAATAATACATTAATTGGAAAATATATTCAATTTAAAAAGAAGAAATTATAAAAAAAATCTCTGGCTTCATGTTTCGGCTTATACTCTTCCCGAGGAAAATTAAATTAATGCATCCGTCACAGATTTCAATTTCAAAATATGTGTTCTTGTATTTGCGCAAGCATAGTTCAATGACAGACAATCTAAATAAAAATAATGTAATTATAACAACAACAATAATACTAATAATAATAACTGAATATTTTCCGAAAAGTTAAACGAAAATAAAATCATATAATAATCTGATTTCCTTACAATTAAAAAATATTTTTTGTTGTCTCCAACTTGATGATTTTATTACTAATTCTAGGGTAAGACTTGTCCAGACTGAGTAAGAGGAAAATGTATTATTCCTGTCAGGTTAAGTCATGGAAAACAGGTCAGACACAAGTTGATGAGACAGCTTAAAGTATGGAGCTCGATTATGTTTATGAAATTGGTCACGTGTCAAACATAACCGAACTCTCCACAATTTATGATTATCAGAAGGTTGGAAAGAATGAAAGTCTTTCGTTTGTATAAATAAGTGAAAGTTTATTTATAGAACAAGATAACGTCAATTTGTAGGAAGTAAAATTATTAACAGTGGAAATGTCCTCCGAGAAATAATAGTAAAGAGTTAAATGAATCCAGAGTTCGTTTGTCGTTCGTTTCTTTCTTTTTGCGGTTAGCGAGCAAGTGAAGAGGAAGAAAAAGCGAGAAAGGAAAATTGTACATCTCGACGTTAATTTTAGGAGTCAATTGAAGGATCTTATTGTTGCTGTCTTCTCCTTTTTATTAACGGCGAGTGGTTGAAGATGAAGAAAAAAAAAGATTAAGAAGATTATCACACGAGATGGAGAGGGAGTGCAAATGTGTGTTGCTGGGACAGTTGTGACGATCAGCGATGTAAAATTTCTCTTTTAAATCGTGGCGATGTCCTATCTGATCTCCGCTTCTACCTCACTGATTCAACTTTCTTTCTCTCGTTATATCAATGTACTTTTTGATATTGGCTTGTTACATTCTCTCAGTTTTGTAAATTTCATGGGTGAGAAAATAATTCACACTGACTCGCGAAAACTGCTCAGAACTTTTTCCTTCAATACGGAGTCAATCCAATTTTCTATCGCTCAGAAATACATTTTAGCTAGCTCACAAATTTGCAAACAGTGAAGGAGAGGGTTATTTTTATTTCGCATCCTCCACAAGCTGGCACAATGTGGGCCGGCCTTTATTTAAGTACAAAGAAGAAAGTAAAGGGTAAAAGAGAAAAGGGGTTATAAAGGTGCAAGTATAACGTTCTTTGATGTTAACTAGAGAGCATATATTAAAGTGTAACACAAACGGGATATACATTAAACAGTAATGTAATAATTCCAAACTTAGTCAATTGAAAAGTATTTCGATCTTTCTTCTTAATACTAATATAAACATTTTGATGGAAAAATTTCGTTTTTATTAAGTTTGGGACATTTTTTTCATATTATGTAGTTCTTCTTTTCTGTTCTTTTCATTTTTTTTTTTTTTTTGCAATTTAGTGGAGGTACCTAAATGAATATACTTTATACAATGATAATACCCACGACAAACAATACGAAAAAATTTCTACCCTAGCAGCTTTAATTATTATAGGAAAAGGCCTCAGACTAAATAAAAACAAGCTTTTCTCGTCAAAATCTTTATGTTATCATTAAGAGGATAGATCAAAGTATTTTTAATTATTCTTTAAATATTTGTAATTGTGTCTAACAGGTTCATTTTGTGGTAGAAAATCTTTTTCTTTCATCACTGCGCGACCTAAATTGTTGCAGAATTTATTACGTCAAAACCTAATATGACGCAAGGCATTTTTTGTCTGTGAAAGAGATATTAATTGGAAATTCTTGCAAAAATCAAATAATGGTCGGAATTCGATGAAAATTTCAGGACGTATTCATAATTGACTGAAATTAGTTTTGAAATTGTTCTTTTAGAAAATATTGGTAAAACTGTTTGTTTGTTTGTTTGTTTGTTTTTACATATGTTACCCCAACCAATAAGTTTCCAGAAATGTCGAAAAATGCGACTAGATTCACCCATATAGCTTACTTTAATTAACTTCAGGAGTCATTGGGGAATGCTAATCACATGTATTCATTTATTTTTTTTTATTTTGGTTTTCTTTTTTTTCAATACCGGCTCATTTTTACGAAATCTGCTCCGAATTGCGAAAACAAAAATAGAATTAAACTATACCACTTTTTATTTGGCTAAACTTTTAATAGCTTATATAATCATAACTAATGATATCATAGTCTAAATAGAAAAACAATTTCCATTAATAATGAATTTTTACAAGAATTCCTTTCATTTTTTTTACCTTTTATAAGTAATTTCTAAAGTTTCAAAGTTGTTTTTTAAATTTCCTCCTTCTAGTTTCCCGCGATTTTGAGAAATTAATGTTTTGCGAATATATTTACTAATCGAAAAATCTAAAAGCTTATTATATATAATGCGGCTCATTTCTTTCTTTTTTAAATAATTAAAACATTTTAATTTTTTGCATGTTGATTACACGTATTTTGTTTCTACGGGTGGACGTACGCGATATTTATCATTTGATTTATCACGTGATTCAAGGGTTGTCCTCCCTTACATGAAAAACATCCAGTTTATAAAACTTTCTACGCGGTTCCCCAGTTTTTTAAATTTCCACGTGTTTATGAATCGCTCAACAACAGGCATCTCAATTCACTCTTTAAAAATTGTCATCTTTTATATTAATTGTGAATATATATATAGGTACCTTGCAGAAATAAAAAAAAACTTTTCTTTTTATATTTTTTATGGCCCATGTTTGGTTTGTTGTCCATTAAAACAATTTTTACATTTTAATTCCTAATTTTCTATTTAAAAAAAATTAATTTGAAATTCACAATTTGTGAAAGTTACTAAAAAGAATAGGAAAAATAGATATTAAAAATAAAAATAAATGAATGCCATAGCATCTCATAAATTATTGAGTTACCTCTGCTGTTATTTCCATTCTGTTATTAAATTGTAGAATGTTTCAAAAGAATGTTTTATATTATTTTAATTTTTATTTTTCATAAAACATCTTCAGACGTAAGCCTAAAAAGCTAAACTAGCTGAAATTCCATAGAATATTAAATAATCACTGAAGACTTTGTGCTAAAATTTTTATTTTACCATAGTTAAAAATTTGAAACAAAACGATTTGTATGAATAAGAGTTATACCAAATTCGTCTTACCTACTTGGCCGGTTACTGAAAATCATATATCATCAATGCCTCCTGATAAGGCGATGACAGATGTGATGACAAGGATATCGTAATTGATAAAACACTTTTTTGAAACATTTCAGGCAGTAAGCATTTAATTCTTCTTTCAAATTAATTTAAGGTAAGTTTAAATTCGGTAATTTGAATGAAATAATGTGACAGCACGGTGTATTTTGTTTGTGTAAGATCTTTTAAAACCGAGAATTGGCTTCTGTTTATAATCGACGAAAAATGGCGGAAAATTTGCAATTGTAAAAACTGTTATTAAACCTAAAAAAATTTTTGGTTCCGATCAATATAATTTCGGATTGAAATACACCAGGGTATTTTACTTACTGTAATTAGTAAATTTAATCTCTTGGCTTTCAATTAAAGCTAAAATTGTAGCTTCAAGAAAACTTTTTTCTTATTTTTAAAAACTCAGTCTAGGTAAACAGCAGAAAAAGAGAGAGAGAGAGAGAGAGAGAGAGAGAGAGAGTAGAGAGGTTGCATAAGAAAGCGAAGTTTACGTTCTTTTAGATGAACCTGATATTAAAGATTTTTAAACGATAAAAATACATAAAACGATTGTAAATACCAACTTTGATTTTTATACTTTTTCTAATTTATCAAGCGAAAGTTTGATAACATTTTCTTATTTAAAAATAAAAAAAAGAAAACTTTCACAAAACAAATTTTCAAAGTAAAAAAGAAATACGATTATATTTTTATTACGTACATTTTAAAGTAATACAATGGCAAAAGGGAAGTAACTCTAGGATCAGTTCTCTCCCTTAGACTATAATTTTTTTTCTTCGTTTTTGCCATCGTTATTTTTCTTTTCTAAATTTATTGTGTCCAATAATAAGCATACGAAGGATAAATTTTGACTTATCAGGTTACAGCTGAAGTCAATATTTATCGAACGAAAATTTCTACCACGTATAGTGAGATATCACGCTTCCATTACACAATTATCAGCTGCTATTATCGGTTTCTTAGTAGTTAGCAGTTACTGCCTGAATTAATTGTTGGTTTCATTTGTTCGAATCTTGTCCTCTTTCGTTCGTTTAACTTTTGCCCAAGAAGATGATCTTTGGGAGACAAGACGACAAAGCGTCACATCTCGTATCCTATGTATTTTGAAAGGCGTAAACGAAAAAGCAAAAGATTCTTACTTTGATTTAAAATTTTAAGAAATTATCACTTTTTTAAAATGAAACAAAAATGTTAATAACACAGAATACAAAATTGACAACTAGCACACACATACATGTTCGCACATACAGACACACATACATACACAGAGACGCAACTAAATGACAAATGTTTTTCTTTCTTTTTTTACGATTTGCATGAACATGTAAATATTACTTTTTTTACCTTCTTTAGTGCCATAGTGCTTTTCATGTATCTCGTTTTACTAAAAGTACTGTGCATGTTGCACAACACCACTAATCCTAATATTCTTCAACAAGTAGTTTTTTCGACCGTCTTTATTGTAGAAAAGCTTTCAGCATGCAAAATAAACCGCCCACGTTGATAAATTTCAGATCAAATTTGTTTTGCATTTTGAAATAATACATTAATTGGAAAATATATTCAATTTAAAAAGAAGAAATTATAAAAAAAATCTCTGGCTTCATGTTTCGGCTTATACTCTTCACGAGGAACATTAAATTAATGCATCCGTCACAGATTTCAATTTCAAAATATGTGTTCTTGTATTTGCGCAAGCATAGTTCAATGACAGACAATCTAAATAAAAATAATGTAATTATAACAACAACAATAATACTAATAATAATAACTGAATATTTTCCGAAAAGTTAAACGAAAATAAAATCATATAATAATCTGATTTCCTTACAATTAAAAAATATTTTTTGTTGTCTCCAACTTGATGATTTTATTACTAATTCTGTAAGACTGTAAGACTTGTCCAGACTGAGTAAGAGGAAAATGTATTATTCCTGTCAGGTTAAGTCATGGAAAACAGGTCAGACACAAGTTGATGAGACAGCTTAAAGTATGGAGCTCGATTATGTTTATGAAATTGGTCACGTGTCAAACATAACCGAACTCTCCACAATTTATGATTATCAGAAGGTTGGAAAGAATGAAAGTCTTTCGTTTGTATAAATAAGTGAAAGTTTATTTATAGAACAAGATAACGTCAATTTGTAGGAAGTAAAATTATTAACAGTGGAAATGTCCTCCGAGAAATAATAGTAAAGAGTTAAATGAATCCAGAGTTCGTTTGTCGTTCGTTTCTTTCTTTTTGCGGTTAGCGAGCAAGTGAAGAGGAAGAAAAAGCGAGAAAGGAAAATTGTACATCTCGACGTTAATTTTAGGAGTCAATTGAAGGATCTTATTGTTGCTGTCTTCTCCTTTTTATTAACGGCGAGTGGTTGAAGATGAAGAAAAAAAAAGATTAAGAAGATTATCACACGAGATGGAGAGGGAGTGCAAATGTGTGTTGCTGGGACAGTTGTGACGATCAGCGATGTAAAATTTCTCTTTTAAATCGTGGCGATGTCCTATCTGATCTCCGCTTCTACCTCACTGATTCAACTTTCTTTCTCTCGTTATATCAATGTACTTTTTGATATTGGCTTGTTACATTCTCTCAGTTTTGTAAATTTCATGGGTGAGAAAATAATTCACACTGACTCGCGAAAACTGCTCAGAACTTTTTCCTTCAATACGGAGTCAATCCAATTTTCTATCGCTCAGAAATACATTTTAGCTAGCTCACAAATTTGCAAACAGTGAAGGAGAGGGTTATTTTTATTTCGCATCCTCCACAAGCTGGCACAATGTGGGCCGGCCTTTATTTAAGTACAAAGAAGAAAGTAAAGGGTAAAAGAGAAAAGGGGTTATAAAGGTGCAAGTATAACGTTCTTTGATGTTAACTAGAGAGCATATATTAAAGTGTAACACAAACGGGATATACATTAAACAGTAATGTAATAATTCCAAACTTAGTCAATTGAAAAGTATTTCGATCTTTCTTCTTAATACTAATATAAACATTTTGATGGAAAAATTTCGTTTTTATTAAGTTTGGGACATTTTTTTCATATTATGTAGTTCTTCTTTTCTGTTTTTTTCATTTTTTTTTTTTTTTTTGCAATTTAGTGGAGGTACCTAAATGAATATACTTTATACAATGATAATACCCACGACAAACAATACGAAAAAATTTCTACCCTAGCAGCTTTAATTATTATAGGAAAAGGCCTCAGACTAAATAAAAACAAGCTTTTCTCGTCAAAATCTTTATGTTATCATTAAGAGGATAGATCAAAGTATTTTTAATTATTCTTTAAATATTTGTAATTGTGTCTAACAGGTTCATTTTGTGGTAGAAAATCTTTTTCTTTCATCACTGCGCGACCTAAATTGTTGCAGAATTTATTACGTCAAAACCTAATATGACGCAAGGCATTTTTTGTCTGTGAAAGAGATATTAATTGGAAATTCTTGCAAAAATCAAATAATGGTCGGAATTCGATGAAAATTTCAGGACGTATTCATAATTGACTGAAATTAGTTTTGAAATTGTTCTTTTAGAAAATATTGGTAAAACTGTTTGTTTGTTTGTTTGTTTGTTTTTACATATGTTACCCCAACCAATAAGTTTCCAGAAATGTCGAAAAATGCGACTAGATTCACCCATATAGCTTACTTTAATTAACTTCAGGAGTCATTGGGGAATGCTAATCACATGTATTCATTTATTTTTTTTTATTTTGGTTTTCTTTTTTTTCAATACCGGCTCATTTTTACGAAATCTGCTCCGAATTGCGAAAACAAAAATAGAATTAAACTATACCACTTTTTATTTGGCTAAACTTTTAATAGCTTATATAATCATAACTAATGATATCATAGTCTAAATAGAAAAACAATTTCCATTAATAATGAATTTTTACAAGAATTCCTTTCATTTTTTTTACCTTTTATAAGTAATTTCTAAAGTTTCAAAGTTGTTTTTTAAATTTCCTCCTTCTAGTTTCCCGCGATTTTGAGAAATTAATGTTTTGCGAATATATTTACTAATCGAAAAATCTAAAAGCTTATTATATATAATGCGGCTCATTTCTTTCTTTTTTAAATAATTAAAACATTTTAATTTTTTGCATGTTGATTACACGTATTTTGTTTCTACGGGTGGACGTACGCGATATTTATCATTTGATTTATCACGTGATTCAAGGGTTGTCCTCCCTTACATGAAAAACATCCAGTTTATAAAACTTTCTACGCGGTTCCCCAGTTTTTTAAATTTCCACGTGTTTATGAATCGCTCAACAACAGGCATCTCAATTCACTCTTTAAAAATTGTCATCTTTTATATTAATTGTGAATATATATATAGGTACCTTGCAGAAATAAAAAAAACTTTTCTTTTTATATTTTTTATGGCCCATGTTTGGTTTGTTGTCCATTAAAACAATTTTTACATTTTAATTCCTAATTTTCTATTTAAAAAAAATTAATTTGAAATTCACAATTTGTGAAAGTTACTAAAAAGAATAGGAAAAATAGATATTAAAAATAAAAATAAATGAATGCCATAGCATCTCATAAATTATTGAGTTACCTCTGCTGTTATTTCCATTCTGTTATTAAATTGTAGAATGTTTCAAAAGAATGTTTTATATTATTTTAATTTTTATTTTTCATAAAACATCTTCAGACGTAAGCCTAAAAAGCTAAACTAGCTGAAATTCCATAGAATATTAAATAATCACTGAAGACTTTGTGCTAAAATTTTTATTTTACCATAGTTAAAAATTTGAAACAAAACGATTTGTATGAATAAGAGTTATACCAAATTCGTCTTACCTACTTGGCCGGTTACTGAAAATCATATATCATCAATGCCTCCTGATAAGGCGATGACAGATGTGATGACAAGGATATCGTAATTGATAAAACACTTTTTTGAAACATTTCAGGCAGTAAGCATTTAATTCTTCTTTCAAATTAATTTAAGGTAAGTTTAAATTCGGTAATTTGAATGAAATAATGTGACAGCACGGTGTATTTTGTTTGTGTAAGATCTTTTAAAACCGAGAATTGGCTTCTGTTTATAATCGACGAAAAATGGCGGAAAATTTGCAATTGTAAAAACTGTTATTAAACCTAAAAAAATTTTTGGTTCCGATCAATATAATTTCGGATTGAAATACACCAGGGTATTTTACTTACTGTAATTAGTAAATTTAATCTCTTGGCTTTCAATTAAAGCTAAAATTGTAGCTTCAAGAAAACTTTTTTCTTATTTTTAAAAACTCAGTCTAGGTAAACAGCAGAAAAAGAGAGAGAGAGAGAGAGAGAGAGAGAGAGAGTAGAGAGGTTGCATAAGAAAGCGAAGTTTACGTTCTTTTAGATGAACCTGATATTAAAGATTTTTAAACGATAAAAATACATAAAACGATTGTAAATACCAACTTTGATTTTTATACTTTTTCTAATTTATCAAGCGAAAGTTTGATAACATTTTCTTATTTAAAAATAAAAAAAAAGAAAACTTTCACAAAACAAATTTTCAAAGTAAAAAAGAAATACGATTATATTTTTATTACGTACATTTTAAAGTAATACAATGGCAAAAGGGAAGTAACTCTAGGATCAGTTCTCTCCCTTAGACTATAATTTTTTTCTTCGTTTTTGCCATCGTTATTTTTCTTTTCTAAATTTATTGTGTCCAATAATAAGCATACGAAGGATAAATTTTGACTTATCAGGTTACAGCTGAAGTCAATATTTATCGAACGAAAATTTCTACCACGTATAGTGAGATATCACGCTTCCATTACACAATTATCAGCTGCTATTATCGGTTTCTTAGTAGTTAGCAGTTACTGCCTGAATTAATTGTTGGTTTCATTTGTTCGAATCTTGTCCTCTTTCGTTCGTTTAACTTTTGCCCAAGAAGATGATCTTTGGGAGACAAGACGACAAAGCGTCACATCTCGTATCCTATGTATTTTGAAAGGCGTAAACGAAAAAGCAAAAGATTCTTACTTTGATTTAAAATTTTAAGAAATTATCACTTTTTTAAAATGAAACAAAAATGTTAATAACACAGAATACAAAATTGACAACTAGCACACACATACATGTTCGCACATACAGACACACATACATACACAGAGACGCAACTAAATGACAAATGTTTTTCTTTCTTTTTTTACGATTTGCATGAACATGTAAATATTACTTTTTTTACCTTCTTTAGTGCCATAGTGCTTTTCATGTATCTCGTTTTACTAAAAGTACTGTGCATGTTGCACAACACCACTAATCCTAATATTCTTCAACAAGTAGTTTTTTCGACCGTCTTTATTGTAGAAAAGCTTTCAGCATGCAAAATAAACCGCCCACGTTGATAAATTTCAGATCAAATTTGTTTTGCATTTTGAAATAATACATTAATTGGAAAATATATTCAATTTAAAAAGAAGAAATTATAAAAAAAATCTCTGGCTTCATGTTTCGGCTTATACTCTTCACGAGGAACATTAAATTAATGCATCCGTCACAGATTTCAATTTCAAAATATGTGTTCTTGTATTTGCGCAAGCATAGTTCAATGACAGACAATCTAAATAAAAATAATGTAATTATAACAACAACAATAATACTAATAATAATAACTGAATATTTTCCGAAAAGTTAAACGAAAATAAAATCATATAATAATCTGATTTCCTTACAATTAAAAAATATTTTTTGTTGTCTCCAACTTGATGATTTTATTACTAATTCTGTAAGACTGTAAGACTTGTCCAGACTGAGTAAGAGGAAAATGTATTATTCCTGTCAGGTTAAGTCATGGAAAACAGGTCAGACACAAGTTGATGAGACAGCTTAAAGTATGGAGCTCGATTATGTTTATGAAATTGGTCACGTGTCAAACATAACCGAACTCTCCACAATTTATGATTATCAGAAGGTTGGAAAGAATGAAAGTCTTTCGTTTGTATAAATAAGTGAAAGTTTATTTATAGAACAAGATAACGTCAATTTGTAGGAAGTAAAATTATTAACAGTGGAAATGTCCTCCGAGAAATAATAGTAAAGAGTTAAATGAATCCAGAGTTCGTTTGTCGTTCGTTTCTTTCTTTTTGCGGTTAGCGAGCAAGTGAAGAGGAAGAAAAAGCGAGAAAGGAAAATTGTACATCTCGACGTTAATTTTAGGAGTCAATTGAAGGATCTTATTGTTGCTGTCTTCTCCTTTTTATTAACGGCGAGTGGTTGAAGATGAAGAAAAAAAAAGATTAAGAAGATTATCACACGAGATGGAGAGGGAGTGCAAATGTGTGTTGCTGGGACAGTTGTGACGATCAGCGATGTAAAATTTCTCTTTTAAATCGTGGCGATGTCCTATCTGATCTCCGCTTCTACCTCACTGATTCAACTTTCTTTCTCTCGTTATATCAATGTACTTTTTGATATTGGCTTGTTACATTCTCTCAGTTTTGTAAATTTCATGGGTGAGAAAATAATTCACACTGACTCGCGAAAACTGCTCAGAACTTTTTCCTTCAATACGGAGTCAATCCAATTTTCTATCGCTCAGAAATACATTTTAGCTAGCTCACAAATTTGCAAACAGTGAAGGAGAGGGTTATTTTTATTTCGCATCCTCCACAAGCTGGCACAATGTGGGCCGGCCTTTATTTAAGTACAAAGAAGAAAGTAAAGGGTAAAAGAGAAAAGGGGTTATAAAGGTGCAAGTATAACGTTCTTTGATGTTAACTAGAGAGCATATATTAAAGTGTAACACAAACGGGATATACATTAAACAGTAATGTAATAATTCCAAACTTAGTCAATTGAAAAGTATTTCGATCTTTCTTCTTAATACTAATATAAACATTTTGATGGAAAAATTTCGTTTTTATTAAGTTTGGGACATTTTTTTCATATTATGTAGTTCTTCTTTTCTGTTTTTTTCATTTTTTTTTTTTTTTTTTGCAATTTAGTGGAGGTACCTAAATGAATATACTTTATACAATGATAATACCCACGACAAACAATACGAAAAAATTTCTACCCTAGCAGCTTTAATTATTATAGGAAAAGGCCTCAGACTAAATAAAAACAAGCTTTTCTCGTCAAAATCTTTATGTTATCATTAAGAGGATAGATCAAAGTATTTTTAATTATTCTTTAAATATTTGTAATTGTGTCTAACAGGTTCATTTTGTGGTAGAAAATCTTTTTCTTTCATCACTGCGCGACCTAAATTGTTGCAGAATTTATTACGTCAAAACCTAATATGACGCAAGGCATTTTTTGTCTGTGAAAGAGATATTAATTGGAAATTCTTGCAAAAATCAAATAATGGTCGGAATTCGATGAAAATTTCAGGACGTATTCATAATTGACTGAAATTAGTTTTGAAATTGTTCTTTTAGAAAATATTGGTAAAACTGTTTGTTTGTTTGTTTGTTTGTTTTTACATATGTTACCCCAACCAATAAGTTTCCAGAAATGTCGAAAAATGCGACTAGATTCACCCATATAGCTTACTTTAATTAACTTCAGGAGTCATTGGGGAATGCTAATCACATGTATTCATTTATTTTTTTTTATTTTGGTTTTCTTTTTTTTCAATACCGGCTCATTTTTACGAAATCTGCTCCGAATTGCGAAAACAAAAATAGAATTAAACTATACCACTTTTTATTTGGCTAAACTTTTAATAGCTTATATAATCATAACTAATGATATCATAGTCTAAATAGAAAAACAATTTCCATTAATAATGAATTTTTACAAGAATTCCTTTCATTTTTTTTACCTTTTATAAGTAATTTCTAAAGTTTCAAAGTTGTTTTTTAAATTTCCTCCTTCTAGTTTCCCGCGATTTTGAGAAATTAATGTTTTGCGAATATATTTACTAATCGAAAAATCTAAAAGCTTATTATATATAATGCGGCTCATTTCTTTCTTTTTTAAATAATTAAAACATTTTAATTTTTTGCATGTTGATTACACGTATTTTGTTTCTACGGGTGGACGTACGCGATATTTATCATTTGATTTATCACGTGATTCAAGGGTTGTCCTCCCTTACATGAAAAACATCCAGTTTATAAAACTTTCTACGCGGTTCCCCAGTTTTTTAAATTTCCACGTGTTTATGAATCGCTCAACAACAGGCATCTCAATTCACTCTTTAAAAATTGTCATCTTTTATATTAATTGTGAATATATATATAGGTACCTTGCAGAAATAAAAAAAAACTTTTCTTTTTATATTTTTTATGGCCCATGTTTGGTTTGTTGTCCATTAAAACAATTTTTACATTTTAATTCCTAATTTTCTATTTAAAAAAAATTAATTTGAAATTCACAATTTGTGAAAGTTACTAAAAAGAATAGGAAAAATAGATATTAAAAATAAAAATAAATGAATGCCATAGCATCTCATAAATTATTGAGTTACCTCTGCTGTTATTTCCATTCTGTTATTAAATTGTAGAATGTTTCAAAAGAATGTTTTATATTATTTTAATTTTTATTTTTCATAAAACATCTTCAGACGTAAGCCTAAAAAGCTAAACTAACTGAAATTCCATAGAATATTAAATAATCACTGAAGACTTTGTGCTAAAATTTTTATTTTACCATAGTTAAAAATTTGAAACAAAACGATTTGTATGAATAAGAGTTATACCAAATTCGTCTTACCTACTTGGCCGGTTACTGAAAATCATATATCATCAATGCCTCCTGATAAGGCGATGACAGATGTGATGACAAGGATATCGTAATTGATAAAACACTTTTTTGAAACATTTCAGGCAGTAAGCATTTAATTCTTCTTTCAAATTAATTTAAGGTAAGTTTAAATTCGGTAATTTGAATGAAATAATGTGACAGCACGGTGTATTTTGTTTGTGTAAGATCTTTTAAAACCGAGAATTGGCTTCTGTTTATAATCGACGAAAAATGGCGGAAAATTTGCAATTGTAAAAACTGTTATTAAACCTAAAAAAATTTTTGGTTCCGATCAATATAATTTCGGATTGAAATACACCAGGGTATTTTACTTACTGTAATTAGTAAATTTAATCTCTTGGCTTTCAATTAAAGCTAAAATTGTAGCTTCAAGAAAACTTTTTTCTTATTTTTAAAAACTCAGTCTAGGTAAACAGCAGAAAAAGAGAGAGAGAGAGAGAGAGAGAGAGAGAGTAGAGAGGTTGCATAAGAAAGCGAAGTTTACGTTCTTTTAGATGAACCTGATATTAAAGATTTTTAAACGATAAAAATACATAAAACGATTGTAAATACCAACTTTGATTTTTATACTTTTTCTAATTTATCAAGCGAAAGTTTGATAACATTTTCTTATTTAAAAATAAAAAAAAAGAAAACTTTCACAAAACAAATTTTCAAAGTAAAAAAGAAATACGATTATATTTTTATTACGTACATTTTAAAGTAATACAATGGCAAAAGGGAAGTAACTCTAGGATCAGTTCTCTCCCTTAGACTATAATTTTTTTTCTTCGTTTTTGCCATCGTTATTTTTCTTTTCTAAATTTATTGTGTCCAATAATAAGCATACGAAGGATAAATTTTGACTTATCAGGTTACAGCTGAAGTCAATATTTATCGAACGAAAATTTCTACCACGTATAGTGAGATATCACGCTTCCATTACACAATTATCAGCTGCTATTATCGGTTTCTTAGCAGTTAGCAGTTACTGCCTGAATTAATTGTTGGTTTCATTTGTTCGAATCTTGTCCTCTTTCGTTCGTTTAACTTTTGCCCAAGAAGATGATCTTTGGGAGACAAGACGACAAAGCGTCACATCTCGTATCCTATGTATTTTGAAAGGCGTAAACGAAAAAGCAAAAGATTCTTACTTTGATTTAAAATTTTAAGAAATTATCACTTTTTTAAAATGAAACAAAAATGTTAATAACACAGAATACAAAATTGACAACTAGCACACACATACATGTTCGCACATACAGACACACATACATACACAGAGACGCAACTAAATGACAAATGTTTTTCTTTCTTTTTTTACGATTTGCATGAACATGTAAATATTACTTTTTTTACCTTCTTTAGTGCCATAGTGCTTTTCATGTATCTCGTTTTACTAAAAGTACTGTGCATGTTGCACAACACCACTAATCCTAATATTCTTCAACAAGTAGTTTTTTCGACCGTCTTTATTGTAGAAAAGCTTTCAGCATGCAAAATAAACCGCCCACGTTGATAAATTTCAGATCAAATTTGTTTTGCATTTTGAAATAATACATTAATTGGAAAATATATTCAATTTAAAAAGAAGAAATTATAAAAAAAATCTCTGGCTTCATGTTTCGGCTTATACTCTTCACGAGGAACATTAAATTAATGCATCCGTCACAGATTTCAATTTCAAAATATGTGTTCTTGTATTTGCGCAAGCATAGTTCAATGACAGACAATCTAAATAAAAATAATGTAATTATAACAACAACAATAATACTAATAATAATAACTGAATATTTTCCGAAAAGTTAAACGAAAATAAAATCATATAATAATCTGATTTCCTTACAATTAAAAAATATTTTTTGTTGTCTCCAACTTGATGATTTTATTACTAATTCTGTAAGACTGTAAGACTTGTCCAGACTGAGTAAGAGGAAAATGTATTATTCCTGTCAGGTTAAGTCATGGAAAACAGGTCAGACACAAGTTGATGAGACAGCTTAAAGTATGGAGCTCGATTATGTTTATGAAATTGGTCACGTGTCAAACATAACCGAACTCTCCACAATTTATGATTATCAGAAGGTTGGAAAGAATGAAAGTCTTTCGTTTGTATAAATAAGTGAAAGTTTATTTATAGAACAAGATAACGTCAATTTGTAGGAAGTAAAATTATTAACAGTGGAAATGTCCTCCGAGAAATAATAGTAAAGAGTTAAATGAATCCAGAGTTCGTTTGTCGTTCGTTTCTTTCTTTTTGCGGTTAGCGAGCAAGTGAAGAGGAAGAAAAAGCGAGAAAGGAAAATTGTACATCTCGACGTTAATTTTAGGAGTCAATTGAAGGATCTTATTGTTGCTGTCTTCTCCTTTTTATTAACGGCGAGTGGTTGAAGATGAAGAAAAAAAAAGATTAAGAAGATTATCACACGAGATGGAGAGGGAGTGCAAATGTGTGTTGCTGGGACAGTTGTGACGATCAGCGATGTAAAATTTCTCTTTTAAATCGTGGCGATGTCCTATCTGATCTCCGCTTCTACCTCACTGATTCAACTTTCTTTCTCTCGTTATATCAATGTACTTTTTGATATTGGCTTGTTACATTCTCTCAGTTTTGTAAATTTCATGGGTGAGAAAATAATTCACACTGACTCGCGAAAACTGCTCAGAACTTTTTCCTTCAATACGGAGTCAATCCAATTTTCTATCGCTCAGAAATACATTTTAGCTAGCTCACAAATTTGCAAACAGTGAAGGAGAGGGTTATTTTTATTTCGCATCCTCCACAAGCTGGCACAATGTGGGCCGGCCTTTATTTAAGTACAAAGAAGAAAGTAAAGGGTAAAAGAGAAAAGGGGTTATAAAGGTGCAAGTATAACGTTCTTTGATGTTAACTAGAGAGCATATATTAAAGTGTAACACAAACGGGATATACATTAAACAGTAATGTAATAATTCCAAACTTAGTCAATTGAAAAGTATTTCGATCTTTCTTCTTAATACTAATATAAACATTTTGATGGAAAAATTTCGTTTTTATTAAGTTTGGGACATTTTTTTCATATTATGTAGTTCTTCTTTTCTGTTTTTTTCATTTTTTTTTTTTTTTTTTGCAATTTAGTGGAGGTACCTAAATGAATATACTTTATACAATGATAATACCCACGACAAACAATACGAAAAAATTTCTACCCTAGCAGCTTTAATTATTATAGGAAAAGGCCTCAGACTAAATAAAAACAAGCTTTTCTCGTCAAAATCTTTATGTTATCATTAAGAGGATAGATCAAAGTATTTTTAATTATTCTTTAAATATTTGTAATTGTGTCTAACAGGTTCATTTTGTGGTAGAAAATCTTTTTCTTTCATCACTGCGCGACCTAAATTGTTGCAGAATTTATTACGTCAAAACCTAATATGACGCAAGGCATTTTTTGTCTGTGAAAGAGATATTAATTGGAAATTCTTGCAAAAATCAAATAATGGTCGGAATTCGATGAAAATTTCAGGACGTATTCATAATTGACTGAAATTAGTTTTGAAATTGTTCTTTTAGAAAATATTGGTAAAACTGTTTGTTTGTTTGTTTGTTTGTTTTTACATATGTTACCCCAACCAATAAGTTTCCAGAAATGTCGAAAAATGCGACTAGATTCACCCATATAGCTTACTTTAATTAACTTCAGGAGTCATTGGGGAATGCTAATCACATGTATTCATTTATTTTTTTTTATTTTGGTTTTCTTTTTTTTCAATACCGGCTCATTTTTACGAAATCTGCTCCGAATTGCGAAAACAAAAATAGAATTAAACTATACCACTTTTTATTTGGCTAAACTTTTAATAGCTTATATAATCATAACTAATGATATCATAGTCTAAATAGAAAAACAATTTCCATTAATAATGAATTTTTACAAGAATTCCTTTCATTTTTTTTACCTTTTATAAGTAATTTCTAAAGTTTCAAAGTTGTTTTTTAAATTTCCTCCTTCTAGTTTCCCGCGATTTTGAGAAATTAATGTTTTGCGAATATATTTACTAATCGAAAAATCTAAAAGCTTATTATATATAATGCGGCTCATTTCTTTCTTTTTTAAATAATTAAAACATTTTAATTTTTTGCATGTTGATTACACGTATTTTGTTTCTACGGGTGGACGTACGCGATATTTATCATTTGATTTATCACGTGATTCAAGGGTTGTCCTCCCTTACATGAAAAACATCCAGTTTATAAAACTTTCTACGCGGTTCCCCAGTTTTTTAAATTTCCACGTGTTTATGAATCGCTCAACAACAGGCATCTCAATTCACTCTTTAAAAATTATCATCTTTTATATTAATTGTGAATATATATATAGGTACCTTGCAGAAATAAAAAAAAACTTTTCTTTTTATATTTTTTATGGCCCATGTTTGGTTTGTTGTCCATTAAAACAATTTTTACATTTTAATTCCTAATTTTCTATTTAAAAAAAATTAATTTGAAATTCACAATTTGTGAAAGTTACTAAAAAGAATAGGAAAAATAGATATTAAAAATAAAAATAAATGAATGCCATAGCATCTCATAAATTATTGAGTTACCTCTGCTGTTATTTCCATTCTGTTATTAAATTGTAGAATGTTTCAAAAGAATGTTTTATATTATTTTAATTTTTATTTTTCATAAAACATCTTCAGACGTAAGCCTAAAAAGCTAAACTAACTGAAATTCCATAGAATATTAAATAATCACTGAAGACTTTGTGCTAAAATTTTTATTTTACCATAGTTAAAAATTTGAAACAAAACGATTTGTATGAATAAGAGTTATACCAAATTCGTCTTACCTACTTGGCCGGTTACTGAAAATCATATATCATCAATGCCTCCTGATAAGGCGATGACAGATGTGATGACAAGGATATCGTAATTGATAAAACACTTTTTTGAAACATTTCAGGCAGTAAGCATTTAATTCTTCTTTCAAATTAATTTAAGGTAAGTTTAAATTCGGTAATTTGAATGAAATAATGTGACAGCACGGTGTATTTTGTTTGTGTAAGATCTTTTAAAACCGAGAATTGGCTTCTGTTTATAATCGACGAAAAATGGCGGAAAATTTGCAATTGTAAAAACTGTTATTAAACCTAAAAAAATTTTTGGTTCCGATCAATATAATTTCGGATTGAAATACACCAGGGTATTTTACTTACTGTAATTAGTAAATTTAATCTCTTGGCTTTCAATTAAAGCTAAAATTGTAGCTTCAAGAAAACTTTTTTCTTATTTTTAAAAACTCAGTCTAGGTAAACAGCAGAAAAAGAGAGAGAGAGAGAGAGAGAGAGAGAGAGTAGAGAGGTTGCATAAGAAAGCGAAGTTTACGTTCTTTTAGATGAACCTGATATTAAAGATTTTTAAACGATAAAAATACATAAAACGATTGTAAATACCAACTTTGATTTTTATACTTTTTCTAATTTATCAAGCGAAAGTTTGATAACATTTTCTTATTTAAAAATAAAAAAAAGAAAACTTTCACAAAACAAATTTTCAAAGTAAAAAAGAAATACGATTATATTTTTATTACGTACATTTTAAAGTAATACAATGGCAAAAGGGAAGTAACTCTAGGATCAGTTCTCTCCCTTAGACTATAATTTTTTTTCTTCGTTTTTGCCATCGTTATTTTTCTTTTCTAAATTTATTGTGTCCAATAATAAGCATACGAAGGATAAATTTTGACTTATCAGGTTACAGCTGAAGTCAATATTTATCGAACGAAAATTTCTACCACGTATAGTGAGATATCACGCTTCCATTACACAATTATCAGCTGCTATTATCGGTTTCTTAGTAGTTAGCAGTTACTGCCTGAATTAATTGTTGGTTTCATTTGTTCGAATCTTGTCCTCTTTCGTTCGTTTAACTTTTGCCCAAGAAGATGATCTTTGGGAGACAAGACGACAAAGCGTCACATCTCGTATCCTATGTATTTTGAAAGGCGTAAACGAAAAAGCAAAAGATTCTTACTTTGATTTAAAATTTTAAGAAATTATCACTTTTTTAAAATGAAACAAAAATGTTAATAACACAGAATACAAAATTGACAACTAGCACACACATACATGTTCGCACATACAGACACACATACATACACAGAGACGCAACTAAATGACAAATGTTTTTCTTTCTTTTTTTACGATTTGCATGAACATGTAAATATTACTTTTTTTACCTTCTTTAGTGCCATAGTGCTTTTCATGTATCTCGTTTTACTAAAAGTACTGTGCATGTTGCACAACACCACTAATCCTAATATTCTTCAACAAGTAGTTTTTTCGACCGTCTTTATTGTAGAAAAGCTTTCAGCATGCAAAATAAACCGCCCACGTTGATAAATTTCAGATCAAATTTGTTTTGCATTTTGAAATAATACATTAATTGGAAAATATATTCAATTTAAAAAGAAGAAATTATAAAAAAAATCTCTGGCTTCATGTTTCGGCTTATACTCTTCACGAGGAACATTAAATTAATGCATCCGTCACAGATTTCAATTTCAAAATATGTGTTCTTGTATTTGCGCAAGCATAGTTCAATGACAGACAATCTAAATAAAAATAATGTAATTATAACAACAACAATAATACTAATAATAATAACTGAATATTTTCCGAAAAGTTAAACGAAAATAAAATCATATAATAATCTGATTTCCTTACAATTAAAAAATATTTTTTGTTGTCTCCAACTTGATGATTTTATTACTAATTCTAGGGTAAGACTTGTCCAGACTGAGTAAGAGGAAAATGTATTATTCCTGTCAGGTTAAGTCATGGAAAACAGGTCAGACACAAGTTGATGAGACAGCTTAAAGTATGGAGCTCGATTATGTTTATGAAATTGGTCACGTGTCAAACATAACCGAACTCTCCACAATTTATGATTATCAGAAGGTTGGAAAGAATGAAAGTCTTTCGTTTGTATAAATAAGTGAAAGTTTATTTATAGAACAAGATAACGTCAATTTGTAGGAAGTAAAATTATTAACTGTGGAAATGTCCTCCGAGAAATAATAGTAAAGAGTTAAATGAATCCAGAGTTCGTTTGTCGTTCGTTTCTTTCTTTTTGCGGTTAGCGAGCAAGTGAAGAGGAAGAAAAAGCGAGAAAGGAAAATTGTACATCTCGACGTTAATTTTAGGAGTCAATTGAAGGATCTTATTGTTGCTGTCTTCTCCTTTTTATTAACGGCGAGTGGTTGAAGATGAAGAAAAAAAAGATTAAGAAGATTATCACACGAGATGGAGAGGGAGTGCAAATGTGTGTTGCTGGGACAGTTGTGACGATCAGCGATGTAAAATTTCTCTTTTAAATCGTGGCGATGTTCTATCTGATCTCCGCTTCTACCTCACTGATTCAACTTTCTTTCTCTCGTTATATCAATGTACTTTTTGATATTGGCTTGTTACATTCTCTCAGTTTTGTAAATCGCGCTTCTTTCATGGGTGAGAAAATAATTCACACTGACTCGCGAAAACTGCTCAGAACTTTTTCCTTCAATACGGAGTCAATCCAATTTTCTATCGCTCAGAAATACATTTTAGCTAGCTCACAAATTTGCAAACAGTGAAGGAGAGGGTTATTTTTATTTCGCATCCTCCACAAGCTGGCACAATGTGGGCCGGCCTTTATTTAAGTACAAAGAAGAAAGTAAAGGGTAAAAGAGAAAAGGGGTTATAAAGGTGCAAGTATAACGTTCTTTGATGTTAACTAGAGAGCATATATTAAAGTGTAACACAAACGGGATATACATTAAACAGTAATGTAATAATTCCAAACTTAGTCAATTGAAAAGTATTTCGATCTTTCTTCTTAATACTAATATAAACATTTTGATGGAAAAATTTCGTTTTTATTAAGTTTGGGACATTTTTTTCATATTATGTAGTTCTTCTTTTCTGTTTTTTTCATTTTTTTTTTTTTTTTTTTGCAATTTAGTGGAGGTACCTAAATGAATATACTTTATACAATGATAATACCCACGACAAACAATACGAAAAAATTTCTACCCTAGCAGCTTTAATTATTATAGGAAAAGGCCTCAGACTAAATAAAAACAAGCTTTTCTCGTCAAAATCTTTATGTTATCATTAAGAGGATAGATCAAAGTATTTTTAATTATTCTTTAAATATTTGTAATTGTGTCTAACAGGTTCATTTTGTGGTAGAAAATCTTTTTCTTTCATCACTGCGCGACCTAAATTGTTGCAGAATTTATTACGTCAAAACCTAATATGACGCAAGGCATTTTTTGTCTGTGAAAGAGATATTAATTGGAAATTCTTGCAAAAATCAAATAATGGTCGGAATTCGATGAAAATTTCAGGACGTATTCATAATTGACTGAAATTAGTTTTGAAATTGTTCTTTTAGAAAATATTGGTAAAACTGTTTGTTTGTTTGTTTGTTTGTTTTTACATATGTTACCCCAACCAATAAGTTTCCAGAAATGTCGAAAAATGCGACTAGATTCACCCATATAGCTTACTTTAATTAACTTCAGGAGTCATTGGGGAATGCTAATCACATGTATTCATTTATTTTTTTTTATTTTGGTTTTCTTTTTTTTCAATACCGGCTCATTTTTACGAAATCTGCTCCGAATTGCGAAAACAAAAATAGAATTAAACTATACCACTTTTTATTTGGCTAAACTTTTAATAGCTTATATAATCATAACTAATGATATCATAGTCTAAATAGAAAAACAATTTCCATTAATAATGAATTTTTACAAGAATTCCTTTCATTTTTTTTACCTTTTATAAGTAATTTCTAAAGTTTCAAAGTTGTTTTTTAAATTTCCTCCTTCTAGTTTCCCGCGATTTTGAGAAATTAATGTTTTGCGAATATATTTACTAATCGAAAAATCTAAAAGCTTATTATAAATAATGCGGCTCATTTTTTTTTTTTTTTTTTATAACTAAAACATTTTCATTTTCTGCATGTTGATTACCCGTATTTTGTTTGTACGTGTGGCCGTACGCGGTATTTATCATTAAATGGTCACGTGATTCAAGGGTTGTTCTCCCTTTTATGAAAAAAATCCTGTTTATAAACTTTTCTACGCGGTTCCCCATTCTTTTAATTTTCACGTGTTTATGAATCGCTCAAAATTAATGAATGCCATAGTATCTCATAAATTATTGAATTACCTCTGCCGTTATTTCCATTCTGTTATTAAATTGTAGAATGTTTCAAAAATGTTTTATATTATTTTATTTTTTATTTTTCATAAAACATCTTCACACGTAAGCCTACGAAGCTAAACTAACTGAAATTCCATAAAATATTAAATAATCGCTGAAAACTTTGTGTTAAATCTTTAATTTTACATAGTTAAAAATTTTTAAAAAACGGTTTGTATGAATAAGATAAGAATTATACCAAATTCCTCTTCTCTACTTGAAAATTTGAAATTTAAAAACAATTTTAATTCCGATCAATATAATTTCGGTTTGAAATACCCCAGGGTATTTTCTTACTGTAATTAGTAACTTTAATCCCATGGCTTTCAATTAAAGCTAAAATTGTAGCTTCAAGAAAACTTTTTTTATTTTTAAAAATTCAGTCTAGAAATTTTGATACATTTTTCTTATTTAAAAATAAAAGGGAAAACTTTCACAAAAAACTATTTTTGATAGTAAAAGAAATAAATTTATATTTTATTATGAACTTTTTAAAGTATTACTAAAAGAATTATCCAAGGAAAGTAACTCTACATTGAGTTATCTCCCTTACGCTATAATTTTTTTTTTTTTTTCCTCCATTTTTACCATAGTTATTTTTTTTTTGTTGTTGTTTCATTTATTGCGTCTAATATAATAAGCATATGAAGGAAATATTTTGAATTATCAGGTAACAACTAAAGTCAATATTTATCAAACGAAAATTTTTATGAGGTATAATCAGAAATTTACATTTTTGTAAATGATCCAAAAATAATTATAGTACAGAATACAAAATTTACAACACGCTCATACGTATATGCGCACACATACAGACACAGAGACGCAGCTAAACAACAAATGTTTTTCTTTGATTTTTACTTATTTGCATGAACAAGTAAATATTACATTTTTTTTTTACATTCTTTTTATATATAGCGTTTTACTAAACGTTCTGTGCATGTGCACAAAACCACTAATACTAATATTCTTCAACAATACTTTTTTTAGCGCCTTTATTGTAGAAAAGCTTTCAGCCTGCAAAATAAGCAGCCCCCGTTGATCAAATTTCAGATCTAAATTGTTTTTCATTTTGAAATAATACATTTATTGGAACATATATTCTGTTTATAAAGAAGGAGTAATAAAAAAAATTCACTGTCAATGTTCAATGACAGACAATCTAAATAAAAATAATGCAATAATTACAACAACAATAACAATATTTATAATAATCGAATATATTCCGAAATGTTAAATAAAAATAAAATCATATAATAATCTGATTTCCTGACGATTAAATAATAATTTATTTTTTGTTGTCTCCAAGTTTATGATTTTATTGCTAATCCTAGAGTAAGACTTGTCCAGACTGCGTACCTAAAATATACAACTGTATGAATCTTTTTACAGGGTAATGAAACGTTCTGCTAGATGTTAACACATTCTTTCCAACTTCTGATAATCATAAAGTGTGGGGAGTTCAGTTATGTTTGACACGTGACCAATTATCAAACATAATTATATGATTTCATATTTATTTAACTTTTCGAAAAATATTCGGTTATTATAATTATTTTTATTGTTGTTGTTATTATTGCATTATTTTTATTAGATTATTTGTCATTGAACAAGTACACATAGTTTGTACTTGAAATCTGTGTATTAATTTATTTTTCCTCTGGAAGAGTATAATCCGAAATATGCAGCCAGTGAATTTTTTATTACTCCTTTTTAAACTGAATATATTCTCCAATAGATGTATTATTTCAACATTAAAAACAATTTAGATCTGATATTTGATCAACGTGAGCTGTTTATTTGGCATATTGAAAGACGAGATAGTTGAAAAAAGTATTTGTTGAAGAATATTAGGACTGGTTGTCTTGTGCCTCATGCACAGTACATATAGTAAAATGCGATATATAAAAAGCTATGATGCACTAAAGAAGATAAAAGAACAATATTTACATGTTTATGCAAATAGTTAAAAAAAAGATTAGCTGTGTCTCTGTGTATGTATGTGTATCTGTATGTGCGCGCATGTATATGTGTGCTTGTTGTAAATTTTGTATTCTGTGCTATTATTAATTCTGTGCCATTTAAAAACAATGTAAATTTCTTAATATTTTACATCAGAGTAAGAATCTTGTGTTTTTTCTTTTTTCCGTTTTCGCCTTTCAAAATACATTGGATACGACATCTGATGCTCTGTCGTTTTGTCCCCCAAAAATCATCTTCTTGAGCGAAAGTTAAACGAACGAAAGAGGACAAGATTCGGACAAATGAAACCAACAATTAATTCAGGCAGTAACTGCTAACCAGTAAGAAACAGATAATAGCAGCTGATAGTTGTGTAATGGAAACGCGATATCTCACTATTCCCCATAGAAATTTTCGTTTGATAAATATTGACTTCAGCTTTTACCTGATAATTCAAAATTTATCCTTCATATGCTTATTATTAGACACAATAAATTCAGAAAAGAAAATGACGATGGTAAAAACGGAGGAAAAATTATAGTCTAAGGGAGATAACTCAATGTAGAGTTACTTCCCTTATTTCATTGAATACTTTAAAAGTTCTTAAAAATATAAATGTATTTCTTTTTTACTATCAATGCATTGTTTTGTGAAAGGTCTGCCTTTTTTATTTTTAAATAAGAAAAATTTCTCTTGATAAATTAGAAAAAGTATAAAAATCAAAGCTGGTATTTACAATCGTTTTACGTGTTTTTAACGTTTAAAGATCTTTCATTTCTGGCTCAACTAAAAGAACGTAATCTTCGCTCTCTCTCTCTCTCTCTCTCTCTCTCTCTCTCTCTCTCTCTCTCTCTCTCTCTGCCCTTTGCCTGAATAAAGATAGTTACCTCCACTAATTCGCTTCAAATTTTCGATACCTCAATTTAAATTGTATTTTTAAAAATAAAAATGTTTTATTGAAGCTTCCATCAAGGACACCCGCCAAAGACTGTCGCTGCAGTAAGTCACAACTAACCCTACCTCTTCTACTATACGCCTCCTTGGACGACCTTTATGATTCTATTTATTTATTTATTTATTTATTTCAACAATAGTCAGTTACACTAATTTTCCTCCTATTGTATTTTTACGTTAATACAACTGTTTATTTCTTAAACCTCCGTCATTTCTTCTTTGTTCTGCCACCATACGCTTAATATAACAACAGCATATTTCATAAGGCATAAAAAAAACTGGAAATGTAGATTCTTTATTACTTTAGCAACATCCTTCAGTGCAGGAATATTGGCATAAAATGTTGACACGTGTGGTTTCTGTAATTTGCTTTCTTGTCTTCAGAGGTTTGCCATTTCGTGGAGAAAATCAGATTATTGGGTCATCAAAAAATGGCAATTATTTAGGTATACTAGAGCTGCTAAGTGAATTTTACCCTTTCTTGCAAAAGCATCTCAAAATGGATAAAAATCCTAGAAAAAAGAATCTGACATATTTATCAGCAAATATTTGTGAGGAATTCATTGAATTAATTGGACAACAGCTTCATTATACCATTCTTGAAGAAGTAAAAGAGTCAAAGTATTATTCAATAATTGTAGATTCCCCTCCAGACATTTCACACACAGATTGCTTGACTTTTTTCAGCATATGTATTCATTTTTTCATTGGTGAATTTATTGACATCATCTCTAGGAAAAAATTTGTAATCAAGCGTCTATCTGACACACGATGGTCAGTACCTTTTGATGTCGTTCATGCTCTGTGTGGAGATTTCAAGAAAATAAAACCTGCACTGGATTCTCTATAAGCTGACAATGAACAACATGTGAATACAAGAAGCAGAAGAATTGAGCCAAAAATGGAAAATCTGGAAACAATCTTTCTCTCAATTCTTATGCTATAAAGAATAAACAAAACAAGATCCTGCAATTAAAGGATATGAGCATCCTTGTTGCTACGAGTGTTCTTGATTCTATGAAAACCAATCTCCGAGAGACTAGAGACAAATTTAGTGAATATGAATTCAAAGCCAGGAGTATTTGTTCAGATACAGATTATAGTGATGGAAAAAAACGGGAACAAAAACGAAGTGTGCATCTTAATAGATATAATGGATTTACAGAAAAGGTACGTCTCAGTGAAACTGAAAAATTCAAGATGGACACTTTCCTCCCTATTCTGGACACTCTAATCTTTAAACTGACAAAACGTACAGAGGCTTATTCACAGATTAGAAATCTATTTTCTTTCTTCAGAGAATTGAAAACCATTCTTTCTGATCCACTAAAAAATGTGAACAACTGGCTAATATGTATCACAAAAACCTGAATTATGATGACCATTAAATGAGTGTAACTCAGGCATTACATAGCTCTAGATGAAAATTGTGAGATTCTCCCTGCATTGTACAGAAAAATAATTTCATGTACATAATGGTGACCAACTGTACAGGAAGGAGAACGTTCTTTTTCAACTGCTTGGTAGTAAAATAGAGCAACATCATTTGAACTTGCTTTCACTCATATGCATGGAAAATGACATCCTGTTCCTGCAGACCATTAACTTCAAGCCAATAATATATAAATTCTTTGAAAATAAATGCTGCAAATACTTGTAATAATAAGTTCGTAGTAATTTTATACTCTATCAACAAATCTGTGTGGCTTACTGAGTATTATTGCATTTTCAAGTCTTGTGCATTGTTCAAATGTTTATCATGTTGGTTAGTTGCTACTGTACAGCATTTTTTATGCCTAAACTTTAATTTTGTTGAAGTTCCAATAAAATAAATATGTGTTTGATATTATTGACAATTTAGTTTTGATTACTGTTGGTGGTTGTCGTAGGGACCTATAATGAACAGGAAGTTATCTCCTCAACATCTTAAAACTGAATGACAAATTTGAGTATCTGCACATGAGGCTCCGCACATATCTTCCGGTTGAAAAACAATTTAAAAGATATATATATATATATATATATATATATATATATATATTAACCGATCAGTGAACAGAAAAATATATTTGAAAATGATCCACTTTTGTCTTCCAAAAATGCTTATCATCGCATGATTTTCTCTTTTCTCTTTAAAGAGTGTCTCTAGCATTCCCTTCGATTCATGTCAGGCGACCGCATTGGCTACTCTCTCACTATTTCTCACTTTCTGCATTCTGTCTTTCTTTTTCTCATTCAAAGAACATTTAAAGACAGACTTAAAGAAAAAAGACACAGAAAATGAACATTTACAACAGCGAGCGGTCACATCAAAGACATCTCGATTTCATCTATACCCCCGCTCCTACATACACCTTAATCATCATTTCTGCTTTCATACATTATTACTTACTTTTCTTGTGTACAGAACTATTACGAACTCTTCTTATCAACCATGTACCAGACATATGAATATTACTATCATTTTGTATAATACTGAATTATTTAATATTTATATAAATAATTATTTTAATCCATCATGATTTTTCTTGTTTTTAGACATTTCTTAACAAGGCTAAATCAAATGAAACACACACGCACCCACACACACACACGCTCCACCATAAACTGTTGACAACAATCTATTATAAATCTATAATATCCCACCATAGTCCCAACACACCAGTTTACCCAGATGCTATAATGTTGTTATGACGACTCTCGAGGTTCTATCTTTCAGTATTGCGTTGTACTAATACACAACGTCATGTACTGCACACCGATTCCTCGCAGCAATCTGCTTAACAGTCCGGTAACATCTCTCCACGATCCCATTCTCTGATAGAATTTGTGCACACTAAAAACTTTTCTGAACGCTTAATTTCTCTGTGAATGCCTTGTATGCACCGCTACTCAATGCGGTATCATTGTCTACAATGAGCTTCTTCACTGTTTGCAAATTCGTGAGCTAGTATGAAATCTAATTTTTGACCAATGAGAAAAAGAGCAAGGTAAATTTCGCGAGCAATTGTGAAAATATTTATTAACCAGTGATTTGCAAAGGAGAGCGATTTGCAAAAGACAAACTGAACTTTCAATGATCTGTATCATGTTTCTTCCCACCCAAAAGTGAGTTTACGTTGGGAACCGACTATGTGATTGAGTTGGCTACACGTTTCACGGTTTTCAGTCGGTCAACCAGAGAGACTAGAGAACAGAAAGCACAGAGGACGAGGAAGAATCAGATAGTCCATGCTGAACACAAAGTAGCAAAAAAAAAATTAATCAGGCCACCCCCGGCGAATTACATTCGCACCCTCTCACTTTCTCTCTTGGACTGTTTTCTTTATCTTTTCTTCTTCCTCTTCACTTAAGACAAGAAGATGAGAGAGAAAAGAGAGGCAAGCATAATACGATCGCTTGACGAGGTCAAGGAAAGTGTTAATTATGCTCGCATTTTCTCAACTAGCGATGCTTCCTGTGTCGTCCTTTTATTTCGTCTTCGGGGCTCCGAACAAGTAATTTGGGAATCCACACCCGGATTTAATTCTGGGCTTCCCATTTTACGATAAATAAAATTCACGTTGGCTCGCGAAAAAGGTCCATAAAAGGAATTTGATATTTATTTATTTTTGGTTTTCCACCTGAACGTCTGTGTGGAGCCCAGATGCGCAAAGACCAGTTTTGGTCATTTGCTATCTGGACCTCTGAGGGCAAACATCCGGTCCCTCGCTTGCTCAGTATTACCACAGGACTTTCATAATAGCTAACGTGAAAACACCTATCATCGGTACAGATTTTTTAACCAAGTTTAAACTCACTGTTAATACGTCCGCTCACGCCTTAATTGATTTAGAAACAAAACTGAAAACACCGTGAAATTGTACGTCTCTTTCTATTACCGAATTTACAGCCACATTCAGATAATTCCCAGCCTTAACACAACCATTAACCCACTCAGCGGGTAGTAAACACTCAACAAGACACCAAATACAGATCACTGGACAACCTACATAAGGCCAAATATGTTAAAATTCACCAAACTCTTTTTGCTGCAAATATTTTCATGGAACCTACTCTGACGGCCTTTTTTCTCTGGTTCCCCGACCACATGTATTTACGCGTGCTACAAGATTGACATCTGGGTCCCACTTTTTTAGCATGAAAATATAACCATCTCTTTTAATCTAATAGTTTCTTTTCTCGCACTTCTCGTTTTGTGGAACTCCCTTCCGTTTGCTTGCTTCCCTGCTAACTACAATCTCCAAAAGTTTATGTGCAACGTCAATTGCCATCTTCTATCGACTTGAATCCCATCCATCTCTTATCTTTCTTCGACATCCCGTCCTGCCTTGCTTGGGGTGAATTGATTATAATTTTTTTTTAAATAAAAACAAGAATTTCAGCGTTTATTGAAGTAGTGATTTCACTACATCGTTACACGGTTGCACTATTTTCAAAATTCGATTTAGCCCGTGCATATTATCAGATAACAGTCGCCGATGGGGATATTCACAAGACTACAGTAATTACTTCTTTTAGGCTGTTTGAGTTCACTAAAATGAACTCAGCATCCGCTTAGATTTAGTAGGACCACTCTCACTATCAAGGTTATCATATAGTGGGTTGCTTATCTGTTCATTTTTGTTAGTTAGTAGTGGGAGTCCGTTCTAGTGAAGGGTAGTTGTATATTGTTGAAGATTAACGGAATTTGGCCTTGTTGTAGATAGCCCACTATAAGTCATAAAGAAAGGTTATAAACCAAGAAAGGCAATTTGAGTATAAAATTAACATTTTATATATACACATATCAATTAATGTTTTTACAATTGAAGTAATATTTGAAGTATAGATCCAACGGAGATTAAAATGTTCATGGCAATATAATGCTGAAAGAGAATTAATGATTAGGAATGTGGGGAGCGGGTAAGGAATGTCTTTGATGTATTCGCTCCTTGGGTCAGTAAGTAGTTTTTGAGACAGGGAAGAAGGTAAGGAGAGGTGAAGGGAGGCGAGCATAGTAGCCGCTTGACTTAGGCAAGGGGATATTGATTACTCTCTTCTCCTCGAGTCCTCGAGTCGGTCTGCCTGGCGATGCTTTCTGTATATCGCTTTTTATATCTTCGTTTTGGATCACAGCAGCTCATTTGGGATTTCACACTTGTATTTGATTCTGGGCTTCCCATTGGCTGATAAATAAAATTCGCGTAGGCTCGCGAACTGGAAATTCAATATTTAATTATTTTTTATTTTTCAACCAGAACATCTGTGCGAAGCCGGCGGTGACGGAGGACTTTTGGTCATTTGCTTTTTGGTCGTGAAAGCGCAAACATCCAGTCCATCGCTTTTGCTCGGTATCACCACAATCAATATATTTTCACTGTTGTTGATCGGTATCCGCGTTGGCCAGCAGCATATCTAATTAAAGTAGGTACTTACACTAAATCGCTGAGAAAACAGCATAGTAAAAAGAAAAATATCCCAGACTTTATAAAAACGAACTTTTCCATCAAAATGTTTATGTTATTATTAAGAGGAAAGATCAAAGTATTTTTAATTGTTTTTCAAGATTTTATAATATTTTCTAACATGTTCAAAATTTTGGTAAAAATCTTGTTTTTATTTTCGTTAGCGAGAGCCAAATCGTTACGAGTTATATAATGGAAAATGTAAAATTACATAATTCACTTTTTACCAGTGACAAACACATTAATTTGGAAATTCTTGCAAAAATCAAGCAATTGTCGGATTATAATGAAACTTTCGGGACTTATTCACAAATGAATTAAATTAATTTTGAAATCATCACTTTTTTAAAATATTGGTAAAAATAATGTTTTTATGTTTGTTACGTACATTCATGAAATTTCAAGAAATGAAATTCTGTAGGCAAAACTGGTTTTACTAGTTAAACGCAGATTCATTGGGGAATGTAAATCATGTATTTTTTTTTTAACCATTTAACGCCTTTTACCGAAAATCTACTCTATTGTCATTTACAGATGTAGCTTAGTGGTTAGAAAAGCTGATAGAGGGTTGGACATTTATTTTCTAAAGTTAGTATAAGATGATGACTGCATATTTATAAATGTATTATAATGCTAGCAAATTTTTGTTTGTATGCTTCTTATGAATCCAGCCATTTGGCCAGTTATGTGGTCTAAAAATTAATCTATCAGGAGAATTTAACTCAAGGATAAACATTGGGTAGATAAAAGTACTGACCTTAAAGGTTGCAGATTGTTTTCATGTCAAAATTTATTTCCAACCATACTGTAAAAATGGGAATTTTTTTATGCAACATTGTAAAATCGAAATCTTTTAATGCAACACTTTATAAACTGGAAATAATTTAATTGTAATCATTGTAAGGACATTAATAATAATAATAACTGAAAAATTGAAGTAAATAGGCCAGACATTATTGTTAAAAACCAGAAAGAAAGAAAAACTAGCTTATTAATTGATATGGCTTGTCCAGCAGATTGTAACATAGCAACCAAGGAGTTCGAAAAACTGTCAAAATATAAAGACTTGGAAATTGAAATAGAAAAATTGTGGAAATTTAAAACAAGAATCGTGCCAGTGATAGTAGGTGCACTTGGAATAATAAAAAATGGAACAACACATTGAAAGAATCCCTGGAAACCCCAGCTTAAGAGATATACAGAAAATTGTTTTGTTAAGTGCAGTCCACTCACTAAGGAGAACTTTGTCTGTGTAATGCTAGGAATGTTAGGGAAGATAGAAAAAACATGAAAGAGAGACAGAACAACACACCACAACCTGCCTTAGGTCTTCTCGCAGACTTGGTAGGTAGTGCGACCATAGCAAAAAAAGTAAATAAAACTGCAATAAAACTATGACATTATTTAATTGCTTTAATAAATAATATAAATTTCCGACACCATAGTCTGTTTTGTTCAATTAATAATGAAATTTTAAAAGAATTGTTTTAATTTTCGCTTTTTTAATTATAATAATTTATAAAATTTCAAAAATATTTTTTAAATATTTCCAAGACTTGTAGACGTTAGGTTGGTAGGTTATAAAGTGAATACTACATTTACTAATCGAAAATTGAAAAGTTTAATACAAATCATCTCGGAATCATATTTTTAAAATAATTTTCTTTCTTTTTTTTTTTTGTATGGTAATTTCTATTTTTATGTGTACATTGAAAGGTCATGTGTTTCAGGGTTTCTTCTCCTTACCGGAAAAAAATTTGAACAATTATGTCACTTGCGATCACCATACAATTATCTCACCTCGCATCTGGCAAGCTGCCAACACATTTCAAATACGGCGGAGAGGTCAAAAAGCTCAACTCTGTGATTAAGAAATAGCTTTATTCTAAAATTCATGCTTTAAATAAGTAATGTCAGATTAATTTAACATTAAATTTGATAATTTTCAAAAATAATGTGTCACAGATGTATATTTTATTTTTACAAATTTTTTAAAATCAAGAATTAACATTTGTTTGTGTGTCGATCGCTCAAAAACGGCCAATAAATTAAAAAAAAATTTTAAACCTCAAAATTTTATTATTCTAATCTATATAATTTCTGTTTGAAATACACCAGAGTATTTTGCTGACTGGATATAATAAATTTAATCATTTAGCGTTTTATTAAAACTAAAAAAATTTTTTAAAATTCAATTTAAAACTTACTTATCGAAAATGAGTTGAGGTACCTAAATTAAAGATACAACTACGGAATATGTCGTAAGGTCATTAAACAGAACAATTCGGCGTACCAACCACTTTCACGACACAAAATACTTGGTATGCGTTATATTTAAACCATTCATGTTCAAATAGCATGATGGAGAGATTCCATCACCAACTGAAAGCATCTTTAGCAGCCAAAAACAATCCTTATGACTGGGCAGATAATTTCCCACTAATTCGCATGTCCACACATTTAAAGGAAGATTTACAATGTCACCGACAGAAATAGTTTTCGACACTACCTTAATTCCGCCAGGAAAATTCTTCAAAGATAATAAAAATATTCAACCTTGTAGGGGCCTCGGTGATGCTTATCAAATTGGCATTGTGCCAAACACAAACGAAGTCCCCACAATTTAAAATATCAGAAGGTTGAATGAATGGTCGGAAAAATAAAAGTGTTTTGTTTGCAAAATAAGTGGAATTTTATTTACTGAACACTATAACAATATTGTAAGAAAAAATGTTCAAATAGAAAATGCATGTAGTTAATTAATTTGTATGAGTTAAATGTTCAAAGAGAAAAAGTAAGTAGTTAAATATTCTACAGAAATTCAGAGCTTATAGTTGATAGTAGCATAATGCGTGTATGTAAAAAGATTAAAAGGTTACTAATAAATCTGTGTTCCCTTCCTTTTTATGGCCGGCGAAAAAGTGAAGAGGAAAGTGAAGCAAGAAAGGAATTTGTAATTATCGGACATTAGTTTATAGGAGTCAGTTGAAGTATCTTGTTGTTGTTGCTTTTTTTTTTTTTTTTTTTGATGGCGTGTGAGTAAAGACAGGAAAATTGAAAGGAGAGTAAAAATGAATGTGTGACGCGGCCTTTATATGTCCAGAGTCGGCTTGAAGTTTCTTTTGTTACATTTTAGCGTGTCGTCTCTATGCTCCCATTTGACTGACTGATTTGACTCGTCTGACGTGGTTAAGTAGTGAAATTTAGTCATGTGACTGGATCAAAACCACATACCCATTTTCTAGGTGTTAAGAAAAATTGACCGGGGTCATAGATCAATTTGCTATTTCCTATCCAATCAGAATCCAGAATCTTAATTTTCACACTGACTTGTGAAATTTGCCTTAGTCTGGGTTTTCCAAGATGCTTTCAGTCATTCTGATTCATTTGTTCGGGTGTGCAATTTTACTTTTTGTGATTTAGTTAATTGTTGGATGATATAGGATTTGTATTCTATAACCTTTATACAACAACTAAAAGTAAAAAATATATCGCCTACAGTTTGTGCTAGTTAGACTACTTACCACTCAAATGTATATTTCAAAGGATTTACACAATTGTAAAAACAATTTATATGAAATGACTTTGTAAAAACGCCAATGGCTCTGTGCTACAGAGGTCCATACTTTGTTCAACATAGAACGGACAAAAAATACTTTACTATTTCGCTCAACGGAAGAACAGAGAACATATTATGTGAACCTACTTACATGCTAACATATACATCCAAACACAAAATCACATGTACAATGCCAAATGATCATTGGCTAATAAATCATTAATACATTTTCTACAGGCAATTTACAAATAGCAGTAATGCGACAATTTTGGAATCACTTTATTTTTGAGTAGTCAAATTTGTGCACTTTTGGGAGAAGTGGCTGACAGAAACTTCCCTAAGTGTTCCCAAAGCTCGCTCAGTGACTGGTTGATGCCAACCAATCAGATTGCTTGCACATGAAAAATAGTTTTTCCTGCGCAAAAAATCTATAGTCACTTATTTAAGCCAAGATTTTTCCTCACCTCAATTAGTGAAAGCTCAACTGCTAAACGAATCTACAACAGTTGGAACTCCACGCACCAACCTTCTCACTTACACACACCCACATGCTAATGATATTTTTACATCTTCACTAAAAACTTCTTTTGACACAACAATACCTTTCAACAGTAATATCACAAAAAGAATCATATCATGAAACATTCATGAACATTTATCCAGTGAACTTTAAACCAAATAATTATTTCTCACTGAACTCATAAATTGCAGTCAAAGAGAGGCAACTCTTGACTAATTCAACCTTTCTTACATAAATACATGTTTTTTTTTTTTACATCGTTGTTTGATATTGTACATCTTGGTAATATACATATATTTTATGTGCAACAATGTCTATTGGTTATTCTTTGTGCATGAGTCCTGTTTTCTTATCAAAGTTAAATTAATGTGGTGAGGTTTGCCACAATATCAATGAATAGGATCAAGCCAGTGTATATTAATAATGGAAATACATCAGCATCATAACCAACAACACTATCACAATTACCACATCCAAGCAACAAATTACCACAGAGTGACTCACCAATGTATAGGATACAAATTCTATATCATCTAACAATTAACTCAAACAAAAAAAGTAAAATTGCACACCCACAAAATCGGAGCAAAATGACTAAAAACATTTTAGAAAACACAGACCAAGGCAAATTTCACAAGTCAGTGTGAAAGTTAAGATTCTAGATTCTGATTGGATAGGAAATAGCAAATTGATCTACGACCCCAGTCAATTTTTTTTTCACACCTAGAAAATGGGTATGCGGTTCGGAGCCAATCACATGACTAAAATCCACTACTTGTTCACATCATTTAACCAGTCAAATCAGTCCAGAATGGAAGTGTTAATTTGAAGGACCTTACACAATGTAAGGAAGAAATTTCAAGACACCGACCTTGTCGAGTCTTGTTGACATGCATTCGTTCTACTTCTCCTTCTAATTTCCCTTTCTTCATTTTGACCCACAAACCGTCAAAGAAAACAACAACAACAAGATACATCAACTGACTTTGATAAGTACAATCTCCTTTATTGCCTGACTTCCCTTTTCACTTTTTCTCTGGCTACAAAAAGGAAAAGAACACAGACTTTTATTAGCAACGTTTTTACATACACACATTCTGCTACTATCAAATATGAACCCTGAATTTCTGAGGAACATTTAACTACATACATTTTCTCTTTGAACATTTTCTTCTTACACATTTGTTATTCTGTTCTGTAAATACAATTTTACTTATTTTACAAAAATTGTTATTTCTGTTCATATAATAAAAAATTTTACTTTAATGTACAAACAAAACACATTTATTTTTCCAACCATTCTTTCAACCTTCTGATATTCAAAATTGTGGGGATTTTGGTTATGTTTGGCACAAGGCCAATTTGACAAACATTGCCGAGGCCCCTACAAATGGAAACAAGTCAGAAACATCACAGTGCAAAATCGGAAAGAAGTATCATTTGGCTCAAACACTTTTTAAACAGTATATTATCGACTGACTTTTTCTCAACTATCAATCTGGGGTGGAAGTTAACTGTTTCAAACCAAAAGATCAAATTACAAAAATAAACATGTGCAGTATCCCTCTCACATAGATTTGTACTAAGTCCTTTTGCAAAAACTCTAGATTTCATTAAATGATAAATATTACTATGTTTCTATAGGACAATTTAAAATTCGTAGCTTAAGCAACAATTTAACAATCACTTGATTTTTCACTAATCAAATTTCGTGCACTTTTGGTAGAAAACTGGCTCCAACTAACTTCCTTGATTTTCATAAAAGCTTGCATTTTGATTGGTCAATTCTATCCAATAAAACTTTGCATGAGGCACAAATTCTTCCTGCTCAACTCAGTTGATCCATCCTGAAGAGTACTTAAACCTCAGATCTTGTCTCCTCAATAAGTTGGCATGGAAGCACCAGCACAAGCAGTTGTCTGGCTTTCTGCCTTCAGGCAGAAAAAGTGACCCAGTCGAGGCTCCACTGACGGGTAGAGTCTCGACTGGACAATATTAGACAATAAATTTTTGCACGGGCTGGGCCCAGATGCCCCACATTAAAAAAGCCTTGTGCCACATTCCGCCTCGGTGGGGAGGTAGATAAATATTGTTGGCTTGGAAGCACATGCCAGATAACAACAACCAATACTTCGTTCACTATGCGGCACAAACAAGAAATCCATGACAGTCCAAGTTTCGTGCAGCAAAACCAAACCACCAAAAAGTTAAGGTTGAGTTGAAATGACGTCAAGAACTTGTAACGTCATCATCTTGAGTCCTTTAACTATCAAGGAATAAGCTGTCGATTGTGTATTAGATTTTTCACGGTGTTTTTAAATTATTTACCTATTTTTCTTTTAAACATTGCATCAACTTATAAACAAAAACAATGCTTTACAGATGTGTTGTACCAAATTGCAAAGGAAATTATAAAAACAGCCCAAAAGTTCATGTATTTTCTCTTCTGAAAGATAAAGAATTATCTGATGTTTGGATTTGTACTATCAAAAGAGACAATTTTTTAACTACTAAATTCAGCAGAGTGAGTATATTTTTGTATTAAAGAATAAGTACATATAACTGAAACTTTTAAATTAAATCAATTTCATATCTTTTTAATTCACAACACAAAGTTATAACATAATTCTAGCAAGAAAGTTAATTTAACATGACTTGACTTTATCGTTCATGTTGTTTTTAAAAGCTAAAAGAAAATCATTTTTAAAAAATAAACTTTAAAGAAATTTTCCATATAAATTCATAAAAAATATTTTTATAGACATAAAATATAATTCTAATTATTCTAAACATTTCTTTAGAATTCTTTTATTCATAAATAAAAGAAACTTTAAGGATTAAATTAATTTCATCTTTGTAATTTACAACACATTAAAAAGAAAATTGTAAATGTTTTTAAAAGCTAGAAATCTCATTAAAAAAAATTTTTAAGAATTTTTTTATATAAATTTATAAAGGAATATATAAGCATATAATTCTAATAGTCTATGAATTTTTTAGAATTGTTTTATTCATGAAAAATGTTTTTTTTTTGTTAATTTGATTTGTACTTATCTTTGTTATTGATAATCATTTTGCTGAATTAATAAATTAAATCATATTCCTTAAAAATATCAAAAAACTTCACTTTCCCTAGAATCATAAAAAAAAGGCTTCATATTTTAAATTTTTGCTGAATTATTTTTTTTCTTAGATTTTCACAAGAATTTAAAATAGGTTTAGTTTTTAAAAATTTTTTTAGGTATGTAAACTACATTTTCAACCAGAGGACATAAGGAAAGAATCATCAGCATTTGACAAAAAAACAGGTGTCAAAATTGCTGTTAGACCTCAAAAAACATCTCTTCAGGATGGTGCTATCCCTAGAACTTTCCCAAATTGTCCCTCATATTTATCTTCATTGAGCACCACTGGAGAGTCAACTGGAGAATTTTACCTTTAAAAGGGTAAAGCCCTTTTAAAGGTAAAATAAAAGTAAAATAAAAGTATTACTGATGACTTAGCACATAAAAAGCAGAAGAAATTCCATAATATTGATGATGTAGAAGGGAAATTAAATTTTTTGGATAGAAATTACTGGAATGTTGTTAGGCAGCAAGAAACACTTATTATATGCAGCATCATCAAATCCCCATATCCAAAAATCAATTTGTCTTTTGTAATTGAATCTGATTTTACTGTACATGTGTTTTGTAGAGATGTGGAATTGAATACAACAGGAGACTATAAGGTTCCTAAAAATGTAACCAACCAAAATACTTTTTAAATTCTGATTGAAAACACGAAGAAAACTGACACAAAACAACAGCAAACCAAACCTCTAAATATGATTTTTATATTAAGATTGGTAATGTCATTTCTAGTATTGGTGCAAGAAGAATCAAATATTTTAGTTCCATCAAATTTATATATGAGCAGCTAAACTTAATGACACTGAATAAGCTTGATTATTCAACAGAAATGATGATATTTTCTTCATTGTTATATAACTGCTCCCCTAAAGGGTACAGATTATTAAGAGACAGCAAAAATATAATTTTACCAAGCTATTTAACCATTAAAAGACTTTGTAAGAATTATTTTCGTTAGAAGGGAAATTTATTTCAGGCGATACTTTCTAAACTTGCACCAACCCTTAATTTCATTTGGTCGTCCCTTTTGGGAAGCAGCAGGCACTGTGAGCCAATGGCAGAGCCGCTTTCATTGTACTGTCACTGCTAACCAATCACATAATTTGGTGAAGGAGCAGGAAGATTTTCCTCCAATGGACTTTCACTGGCAGGTGGTCAGTGGCAGCTGGCAGAGCTGGACTCAGGGAGAAAGAACGTCAAACTTTTCGCTGCAGTGTGACCATGTAATGCAAAACCAGTTTTGTGTTTGCCCCTACATTTAGAGGGGTCATTAGCTGGCACCCATCTTTGTATAGCCGGTGTGTGTTTTATCCCCTTAATAACGGGATATAATGGTTGAAATATTTTTTGTGGTGTAGAGAACCTACACTCGCCTGGCTAATGGTTGGTTTTCCCATTAACCAAATTGAATCACCTAATTGTGGCTTCCAGAATCCCTTTTTATCCCCATATTAATGGTATATAATTGTTGAAGTATTTTTTGCAGTATAGAGAACCTACACTCACCTGGCCAATTGTTGGTTTTCCCATTAACCAAATCAAATTACTTAATTGTGGATTTCAGAGTCCTTTATTATTCTCATATTAACAGGATGTAATTGTTGAAGTATTTTCTACAGTGTAGAAAACATACACTCGCCTGGCTAGCCATTAGTTTTCCCATTAACCAAATCGAATTGCCTAATTGTGGATTCTGGCATCCCTTTTTATTCCCATATTAATTCAACAAGCCCCTGGAGAAAAAAGATTTCGGCTATGGGAACCTTGACTTGTCTGCATCCCACTAATTCGAATGTAAGAGAACACCATTTGTATTTCCACCTTCTCGTAAGTACTTTGTATCTGTGTTCATAGAGCACACCTTCCTCTTTCCCTCTTGGCTAATTTGTGACTTGGTCACAATATTGTTGTCTGTGGTGGTTAATTGACAGCAGCTTCGTTTTGGAAGAATTGAATTTTACGAGCCACTTCTTACCCCAATCCACCATGGATTGGAGGTCCTTCTCAAGCTCGGCAGCAAGGTTCGCCTCGTCACCAACACCAGATTTTTGATCGAGGCGAGAGTAAACTGTGGTATCATTAGCGTACATGCCTACTTGTGATCTTATGGCATCGGGGAGATCATTGATATAGATTAGAAAGAGTGTGGGACCTAGTATAGAGCCTTAGGGGACACCCGCGTTTGTAGGGTAGTTCTGGGAGGCATGTCCATTTAATACCACCTTCAGTGTGTGGTTAGAAAGGAATGACCGGATTAAGTCCAACAAAAGTCCAGTTATGCCATAGCTTCACAGTTTCCGTAGAAGGCCAGCATGCCATACTCTGTCGAATGCTTTAGAGATATCCAAGGTGACGGTTCGGGCTTCACCATTCTTGTCGAGAGCCTGGTATATATACTCGGTGATGGTCGTTAGCATATCAGCAGTGGACCTGGTGAAGCGGAAGCCATACTGTTTGTCTGAGAGGAGCCCGTGGGCTGTGAGATGCTGAACGACCTCGGCATTGATAATGGCTTCGAACACTTTGCCGAAGATCAGAAGAAAGCAGATGGGGCGGTAATTTGCGGGGTTCGATGGTTCACCAGTGTTCTTGAATATTGGAACCACAGAAGAAGACTTCCAACAGGCAAGAAAGCAGGAGGAAGATAGGCAGAGGTTGTAGAGCGTAGAAAGGATAGAGGAGAGTTCAGGGGCACAATTCTTCAAAACTATGGTTGGGATTCCATCCCCACCACTCGCTTTGTGAGGGTCCAGTTTTGAGATTATGCTAGAAATCAGCGAGGGCGTGATGTGGACATCATTCAATTGGGCCTCAGTACTAGATGGGAAATCGGGTGTATGGATTCCAGACGAATCCAGAGTGGAATTGGTTGAGAATCTACGGGCAAAGCATTCAGCCTTGTCCGCTGACACAGGAGCAAAAGTTAGATGTGTATCAATTTAGAAATGATGTTAAAGAGGATGATGCTAATAAATGTAGAGAAGTTCTTCCTGTAATACTATTATGGTGGGGGTACTGGTATGAGCTTGAGTAATTGTTGTTCCGTATCAGAAGGAATAGTAGTAGCAGTCACTTATGAACAGCTACACTTAGGCCTTGTGGAGAAAGAAATAAAGTTCTGTAAGCAATCAATTACGGTCACCATAAAACATAACAAAATATAAAACAGAAGGGTTTAGCTGAAATATTTTTATATATAAAGGCACAAAAATAACAAATATAATGTCTCTTGATTTTACACGAACAAAGTCAGTTCTTAAAATGTTCATTTGAAAGAAAGGAAAGAAATAATTTTATAAAAGGAATTAAAGTGTCTCTTTTTTTAATACTTAAGTTTTTGCTGTGCTGGTCCCAGAAGATGAAAGAAGAGGTCAATGGGTTGGTAGGTGTAATTTGATATCTTCTTTGGTGAATGAAACACTGGCAGCAATTAAGGATTGGTGGTGCAAAGGAGTTGATGAGAAAAACATAGCCTGTCAGTATGCTTCAAAGCTTTCCCTTCTTTTAACTGCCCCAAGGGACTCCCAATGGGTGTGCTGAAAGGATTCATTGGATATAGCATGGTGCCCTTTGATTGGTGGAAATTGCTTTTTATAATTCTTTTTATTTTTTGGTTTTCCACTGAGAAACTTATGGATCAGCCTAGGTGTGCAAAGACCAGTTTAGGTCATTTGCTATCTGGACCTCTGAGGGCAAACATCCGGACCCTCACTTGCTCGGTATCACCACACTATACTTAGCAGGTTATTGCTGTCATGTAGTTTTTAAGAAAATTAAATGCAATTGTTGTAAATATTTTATATTTGAAAGAGATAATGTGGAAGAAATACCTGAAATAAACTGCTATTTTCAGGGGATTAATAGAGGTTCTCTCTTATATCCTAATGATACAACTACAAATTTTGTTCTATATAATTAATGCAATCATTATTAAGCTGATAAAAAATCCTTCTTTTCTTCATTTGGTAAATCAAAGTAAATTAGCCATGCATATAACATTGAATGTTTTGGCAGATAATGAGCTTCTTTTTAATGTTGACACTTGTGATGAGGGTCACAATGTAGAGAAACTAGAAAGAATGTTTGTCTGGCTGGAGCTCCACACATTTTCGATACCTAAATTTAAATTGAAATTTTTAAAATAAGTAAGTTATCTTCAAGCTTTAAAATTAGTTTTAATTGAAAGTCAAAAGATTAAATTTAGTAATTTTAGTAAACAAAATACACTGGTGTATTTTAAACCGAAATTATATGGATTGGAATCTAAATTTTTTCTGATTAAAGAAAAAAATTTAAATGTACCGCCATTTTTGAATAAGCGAGACAACTTTTCATTTTAACTTCTACAATACATTTTTTTATCTGGACTCGCACATCTGAACTTTCCAACGCAGCAGTTTCATCTTTTTTTTTTTTTTTTTTTTTTACTTTGCCTTATCTCTTCTCATAACTGGTTTTATCACCATTGTATATTTTTGTTAATACAATTTATATTGTTACTATAACGATGTTTTCTTTCGTCAATTACTCTCTCAAAATAAAAGAATGTATGCTGAACGTAAAATTAATATTATTAATTAATTAATTTTTGTTTGTCCATAATGCTGACTCAACATTACAAACACATCGTTGCAAAGCCTCCGCGCAGCTTTTCGGTTTCAAACATCAAGTTTTCAAAGTAATAAAAATAAAGAATAGCCAATAAAATCAGCTTTAAATACAAAATACAAACATTATTTTGGAACCTATACGAAACTATGTAAAAATCAGACGTCCATTCAACTCAACAGAAAAACTTACAGCAGTAAAAAGATACACGATTCAACCTCGTTGTTCTGTCTTTCTCACCAAAGCAACAACGGGACAATTTGATTTTGTCTTCCAACTCCACTTTCTCGTTTAAAATTTATGTTTATTTCCTTTTCAGCCAGAGAGAAGAACTTCCTAAATACAAACTTATTTTGTCATTTTGTGGTAGAGTTATGATGACTGTGTATTTTATTTTTAAATATCATTTTATTTATTTTATTTGAACACGCAGCTATACTTTCATTTTTTTTAAACAAACGGTGACTCATTATCCCCAACAAGGTCGGGTTTGCCAACAATATCTGTGTTAAGCATCGTGTTTTTTAACACCTTCCATCATTTTTTTTTTATCTCTCTTCATGCAGTACCTATTCTGTCTGGTCAGCGGTTCCAAAGAGAGCAACCGATCGAAAAATTGCTTGAAGTTTTTTTTATAAAAACCGAAATAGTTTTTTTTTTTACACAGGGAATGTCACAAACCAGAGTAAATATTCGGTGCCTGCAAAAGTTACCAGGCCATATTTTTATTTCATTTATTGATTTATTTATTTTTTTGTTTAACTAAGGACTTTTTAGCTTTAACACGGTTAGAGAAAAAAGACAAACATTAAGCAATCATCGATACTACGAACTTGCTAGGCTTAACTACTCCATATAAGTTAATTTATTGCCGTCAAAACGAGGCTACCTTCCTCTTCCCACCTCCATTTTGTCTTCCGAAAAAGAAATCAACGTCTCTAATTGTGGAATTATCATCATCTCTTTTTCCTCTCCCATTTGAGTGGCAGCCGCCTCCTCGGCTGCTGCAATCTCACTGGTTCCTGCATTGACCAACCAATTCGTAAAGCAGCTCGCCACAATTGCACAGGTTTGTTATTATTATCCTTTGACCAATAGACACTCACGTGTGTGTGTTGTAGTTCAAACAATCATTACATTTATTTCCATCAACGTCGTCGTTTACGCTGACTACATTTTCAACTTAAAAGAGACTATCAAATAAATTTGGATGTCACTCAGATTCTTCCCGCATTGCTTTTAAAGGATGGCAATGTTCTCATCCATTCTCCTTTGTTTAGAGATTTAAAATTATTGTTACGACCGCCATCTTAGCTTTCTTCTTGCTATTTCTTAGCAGAATTTACAAATAGAAGAAAAACTAAATATCATCACCTTAAAAATTATTTCGTTTATTATTTGTTCCGCGTATATTCAACTCCTCTTCCTTATTGTTATACGCTTCATTACTTAGCAATGCTATATGTTCTTGGCCACAAAACAAAAACATTTTCTTGTTTTGGGATGGTTACAATTGAATTTTTTTTTTTTTTTTTTTTTTGGTTTGCATTAAAATAATTAAAAAAAAAAAGTAACCGCTAAGCCAGACAGTATTTTTATGCTAGTGTTAAGATTTCATTATATATATATATTTTTTTTTAATAGTTTTTAATTCTAAATTAAATTTTCTGATGACTTCATCACTGATCTGGAATGAATGGTTCCACGAAGAATCATACCAAAAAATAAAAGTAACCTTTTTTTTTTTCTTTGTCTAAAAAAAATCAAAATACAATCTCTTTTTGAATTTTGATAGTCAATATTTAACAACTTTTTCTCCAGGTATAAAAATCAAAATCAACCTTTTCTTTTCTGTATTCATTTTTATTTTTGGCAAAAAAAAGTTCCACAAACTAAAAACCAAATTATGAAGTATGAAATCTTATTCTTTTCGTAAGTATAAAAAAAAATTAAAGTAAACCATGGTGACACTTACTTTTTCCATTGTTTTTTTTTTTTTTTAAATATCTCCAATTGACTGCATTTTCTTATGAATCTTTAAAATGTGAGTGTCGACTTTGTTGGTGTAAATTAAAAAGTACTTGTCAGATTCTCTAAAAAGAATTACACCGGTCATGAAACTTTGAGGAAAGGATTTGTCATAATTGACACGTGGTTAAATTAGCAGCCGAATTTACTTGTTAACTTGTAGTTTGTCAAACTGAACAGTGGTAGGGTAGCTTTGTGCACGAAGGCCAAATTGAAATTCGTCGTGCGTCATAGAGGCAACATTCACCAAGTGTGATTTATTATTATTATTATTTATTTACATATTTTCTATCTTAGGTAAATACTGCATAAAATAGAATTTAATAAAAACAGACATAAAACTTTCAAATACTTATTCACTTTAAGACAAATTAATGACTACCTTGGCATTGCTTCTTCTGAGAAAGCATTTTGAGATCAGTGAGGCTCTAACATGATAAATTTTAGTTTTAATTGCTCTTCCAAATGCTTATCTGTTCTCAACAAATTCTTAGGGAAACTGCAGGACCTACAGTATGTGGCAAAGGAAAGTGAGAAGAAAGGACTGAACATTAATTACATGAAAACTGAATGCTTGGTCATCAGCAAAAGAAGAGTCTAAATTGCCAATTACAGGTCAGGATACTAAAATCAAACAGGTACAGAAATTTAAATACGTGGGAAGTGTTCTAACAGGATGAAAAGTGCAACACTTAAATTCGAAGGCATGTTGACATGGCCAAAGACACATTCCAAAAGCTAAGCAGAGTATTGACAGACTGGAAAATTTCATTAGAAACAATAAAGAAAAGAGTACTGAACTGTTACATGATATTTGTTCTCCTGTATGACAGCAAATCTCAAAAATGGAGACTTGAAGCAACAGAAACCTGGTTCTACAAAAGGATGCTGAGGATACCAAACATGTGAACAATGTTGAGGTTTTGAAGAAAATGGAAACTTAAGACCAGGAAGAAACAGCTGAAGTTTCTGGGACACATAATGAGGAAGAAGGGCTTGGAGAACCTGATATGCACAATGTGGATAGAGGGAAAGAAAGACAGGAAAACAGTGCATGACATAATGTGCTTAAACAAAAAGATGGCAGAGCAGGGTTTGGGAGAAATAACAAGACAAAATATATTAAGAGCTACAAGGGAAAGGAAGATGTGGAGGGCGATTATCACCTACATCCTGAAGTGACACAACACATAAAAGACGAAAGTGTGAATTCACAGCTGTATGTTGAAAAAAACAAAATAGGTCAGTGTGCATGTTCATGAAGGCAAGGCTATTTTATTGTCCTTTACCAAATTTCAATGGAATCTTTCTTGCTATCAAACAGTTTTCAGGATATATCTTCAGACAACTCAATAAGCTCCATTTGTAACTACTTGGGAGCGTCGATAAGCTGATGACAAAATCTGGTGCCCATATTGAATTTGAAATAAAACTCATGCTAAATGCTCTCCTTTTATATCCATTTCTTGTAAAAATTATAATCAGAAAGTAAATTATAATTATTTTAATATCGGGAGTTGCTTTTCAATCATCCTTTAGTTCACAATACTTATTTTGGTAAGGTGTTATTTAAAAAAGCATATTTTGCACAGATATGTTGATCATGCAGAATGGGATGAAAAGAAATGTGTATTTGGAGCTGTGGTTTCTCTTTTTAGATATGCAATGAATCCTTCATTTTTAGCCATCCAAGCTGGAGCACCATCAGTACACACACCGATTTATTAAGATTCAACCTAACATTATGACATTTTTCTTTTGAAGTAACTAAAAAATATTTATTTTTCATATTTTTCCTGTAAGGGTGTTTAAAGCAAAGAATTCTTCAAATAATTGAAAATTGTCATTGCACAAATAAAATAAAAAGAGAAATAGACATTGGTTTTTTTTATTATTATTATTATATTTTGGAGCTGCTCTATTACATTTCTGGCCAATTCATGCTGTCAATCTGTATCAGTTCTTGAAAGAGGCACATTATATTTGTTAACTTTATCTGAATCTAAACATTTTACAACTTCTACAATACTTTCCTTTATGAGCTCTGCATCGCTGAATGGTTTAGCCTTTTTTCCAAGCAAATATGCAACTTTATAACTTGCTTCTGTTGAAGCATTTCCTGAATTTAATGCAGAATGGAATAATTGTCTCAGCTTTTGCAATACTTCAAGCTTCATCCTCCAATTTAGCATATTTATTGTCTTTAATGAACAGCATATCTTTGTATCTTTTTAACTGTTGAAATTACAGTATCACAGAAAGCAAGCAAGATATTTTACCACTGTTAAACACTAAAAGCATATTGCAATTCCCATTTATCATTGAAGGTTCTGTTATCTTCTTTCAAAGTAAATTTTAATTTTTTCTACAAAATGGGTTAAAATTAACAGAAACATATTTTATTATGAAAAGATAAATAAAAAAAATATTAGCAAACACGAAGAACTAGGTATGTGTATATATATATATATATATATATATATATGCATTGTTGTTACTGGAAATCATGCTAATTATCTGCCTCAGAGTTGAGTATACATAATCAAAATTAGTAAAGATTCTATGAGCAGTTCAATATGTGTGTATCATCTTTATTAAAGATAAAGATGAAGATCTTATCTTCAAGTAAGAAAGGGAAATTTTATGTTGAAAAGGGAAATTTTGATCGCTTGCCTAAGAAAGTATGGTTCTGGGGAACCTGGCAACTTTGTTCAAAAGAATCTAAGTCTTCAGCTCTGACTCTGACTCTCTAGCTCCAACATTTTGAAATCTCTGGCTAGTCTCAGAGTAATGATTGATAAACATTACTGAGATTGGACATTGCTCATTGCCATTCATAGGCCATAATAGATGGTTATTATTCTAAATTCTAATGAATATACCCTTGCTTTTGTTTATTTCTTATAATTGATTGTAATATAAAGTTAGCAACACATTTTAGCACAACACAATTACCCCTCATTAACTATAAGTTCAATGTGTCACTGAAAATTCCAAAGAACAAATAATGTTGAAAAATATAAAGTTAGTTAATTGAAGTGGCGTGAGATTAGTATTTAAAAGGTGATTGATGAAAAGCGTAAATGTTCAAAATATTTACTTACTTAAATTGAGAAGTACTAAGTAGGCTGGTAACAAGATGGCATACAATTTTACCAAGGAGTGTTTTTCACTGGTCAAAACAAATGGAATTTGATTTTTTTTTTTTTCATAAATATTCCAGCAGCTTTTCAGTTGATGTTCTTGTGTAATAAAAGTTTTTCTTTGTAAGTTGAGTTGTAGAAATCAATGTTCTGAAAGGCCAACTGCCAAGTTGAGTTATATTTGCATTCTTCTATGTCCAAGTTTTTCTTTCTTTTTTACTGTCTTTTTTCAGCACGTTGTATCTGTTTATATCCTAGTTTATTTTCTCACACCATCTCATAAATTTCTTTTCTTTTTCTTTAATTTCCCAAAAACAATACTTCTAAGGGGTTGAATTTATTTCTAACATAGGCTTAAGAATTTATTTCTTTGTTTCTCTAGTTTCCCCAAGTGGAAAATGACATGAAACTTGCCATTTTTTAATTTTTCAAATCTGTCTTCATTTAATGAATAAGAATTCTGTTGCAAACAAAAACTGGGTAAATTTCCAAATCATACTGAAAAATTACAAGTAAATTTTCTAATCAAATATTCTCTGTAGATTTGTTTTTTTCCTGTTAATCTGAACTGAAAGAAAATGTTTTGTTAAATTATGCAAGAACCAACTCTCAAAAAAAAAATTATTTTTCTTCATTTAATTGAATTATTTTTGATAATGTTCAAAACAAATTTTCAATATGTTCACACTTGGTATTGTATAAATTTCTTGCTCAAATAACACCATGAGATTTTTCTTTATTGCAAAATAAACAAATTTTATGAACACCTCCAAATTAAAAAGTATGCACAAAATATTGTAATGAGGAGAGGGTTAAACAATCCCAAAAATACATTTTCACAATTTATTTTAATGAAAATCCTATTCTGTTTACAATTCAATCATTAATAAGTACTAAACATTTTGTTGAAATCAGATAGTTCCCTGATGTTTTAGCAAATTTTTAAAAATGGTAAGGTAGCATTTTTTGCTTTCAATTTGGAAAAAAAAATCTATTTTAGTAGTACATAAAAATAATCAAGTTTTTTTCCATGATTTATAAAAGCTTGAAAAGATAGATCTGCTTTTTTCTTTTTTTGTTTTTGCAACTAGGATTCATGCTATTACAAAAATTCTAATCCTCAAATCTCTAACAGAACTTAGGTGAGACTGTTTTTCTAATGTAGCATGAAAATAAGTTTGTACACAAAACTAGGTTGATTGATTGTTTTGTATTTAAAGAAATTTTTGAAGTCATAAAAATGTCAATTTTTATGACTGAATTAAACATGCAACAATGAATAAATGTTTTATTTAGCAATTTAAATACAGTGCCATAACATGAACTAAAGTAGAACTATTCTTAATTAACATTTTCTTTTCTTTTTAGCATGGATGCAAGTTCAAGTGATGGTGCTGGGGATGCAACATCTTTGTCAGAATCATTTATGACTGCAAATCAATATGCAGTTGATGGTAATTACATTTTTTTTTATAAAAAAAACTGATTTTGTGATCGTACTAATTCAAGTTTGGCAACTATTTATCATTTGCCAACTCACATATTTGCACACAGACATAACCATCCTACCTCACCTACATTTTTCAATGTCAATCATTGCAAGAATAAATTGAAAGATTTGTTAAATAATTAGCTCACACATACACATTATAACAAAGATCCCTTCTAAAATACATATAATTTCTTATCTGTAAATTTCAAAAGTTATTTAATATATTTAATTTTAATACTGTTTAATTAGAGCTTGCATCTTCTTTAAGTTTGATTAGAGCAGAGGCTGGCAACCTACAGATCCGGTCTGCGAAAGGATTTTGACTGGTCCATAAGAACTGATGCCCATTGAGCTGACTCAAGTCATTAGACTTACAAGTCAAGGCAAGTCTTCACCGGAGGTTGAAATTGGACTCTGTTGGACCAGACCAGTTCAGTCTGATGCCAAAATTTACTTGGAAATTCGGTCCAAGTCTATTCCAAAAAGTCCAAGTTTAACTTCTGCTCCTGTCCAATAGCTTGATCAAATTCAATCAGGCTATTTTGTGCTTTGGTCTGCGCAGGAATAACAAAACCAAAGAAAACAAAAGAAACAATTTTAGGCTCAATTCAAAATTATTTAATCATAAGGTTACTTTGCAATGAATATATTTTTTGTCTTTCCATTCTTAAAATAATGTAAATAAATTTTATAGCAATTGGCTCATGAGTCAACTCCAGTAAAGTCACAATATGACTTGAACTCAACTTACATCATTTTTTATTTTGAAATTTGACTCAAACTGAGTAGAGTCTTGTGTATCAATGCCTGTGAGTGAATATAAAAAAAATTGATTTTCCAGCCAGCTGTGGTGCCCAAATTTCGGTATATTTCTGTTCAGCTTTAGCGTTCATTTAAAATTTACTAGCCGTGTTGAATATTGTTTGTCCAGAAAATAGTTTTTATTTGTCTCTGAGAATGGTCACGTGGCAAGTTGAAGAAATATCAGCAGATGTTATAAATTAATCAACATCTGTAGTGAAATACAATATTTTCCAATTGCAATCAATGATATTATGGACTGACAGTTATGAATCTGTTCCTATCTTGTGGATTAAATCATTGTAAATTCAAACAGATTTTGTTAGATAGTGAGGCAGAATATTGTGATCTTGCTTATTTCTATGATGTACACTGGCTTATCCAAAGATCAATGCTAAAAAGAATATTTTTTTTCTCACCCCTTTATACACCCAATGGTGTGTAGGGCAGTAACTTTTTGTTACTGTTTCTGTAACAAACAGTTTCTTATGGGGCAGGGTTGTTAATCCTGCGCCCAACCCCCAAACCTGAAGGACCAGTGGACCATACTTGATCCTTACGTTTACAGCACCTGGTATTCCTAAATGGTCATCCATCTAAGTACTGACCAGGCTTGATGTTGCTTAACTTTGGTGATTGGGCGAGAACTGGTGTATTCAACACGATATAGCCGTAGACAAAAAGAATATTTGCTTTACACAAATAGGTGACGATATTTCTCAAAAGCAAACATGTGAATAGTTCACATTTTGAGGTCCTGATTGGCTTCCAACTTTGGCAATTATTGTGGCTATTGTAACTTATTTAAATAACTTAAATTTACAATTTCAAGGTAAAAATCATCTCATAGTGAAATGTATAACTATATTATTGCCTTTGAAAAAAAAGCTATAGTTGAAATCAACTTTGAAATAAAAACTATGCCCCTTTTCCATCATTTCAAGAAAGAAAACCACAGGATTCATAAGTATTTGTGATTATAATTCAGGATGTTGGAAAATAATTTGCACCCTGTTTTACTGACTTTAGTCTGCATGCAAATCAGTTTAAATTGTTCATGCTACTATTTGATGTAGAGGTGGAGACCATATCAGAATGCTTTTAAATGGAATTAATTGATATGCAGAGTGACGACATACTGAGAGCTAAATGTCTATAGATGTTTCATTGACTGATTTCTATGCAAAAAATATTTTTCCAAATGGGATGTATACCAAATTGATGAATCATGCAAAAAAGATAGCATCTTTGTTTAGAAGCACCTAATCAGTGTGAGCAGATATTTTCTAAACTGAAGCAAACTAAGAACAATTTGAGAACAAGATTGACTGATAATCATCTGGATAATATCTTGGCAACAGTATGTATTCAAATTTTGTTAAATAGATGATTCCAGTGATGTCTTAAATTGAATAAATAATGTTTTTTGATTACTACAATCATCTCTGCTTAATACAAATTATTTTTAAGTATAGTCAAAACTTGATTAAATGTTCACATGTGTGATTTTCCATAATTCTTTTATGGCCTTTGTTCAGCCCATTCATTATCTGTCATTAATATTCAATCCAGCCTGTCAAGTCAAAGAAGTTGCTGACCCCTGGATTAAAGTTTGTATCCTTACATTTGATTAGATTTTGTATCTTTTGCTTAGATATAGGAAGTTATTAACAGATTTTAACTTTTTTAAATACAAATTTGAAATATAGAAATTATTATAGTAACAACAGCAGCTTAGGGAAACCAACACTTAAAAACAACCAAGACATAATTATCATACCAGCCGATAAGGGCGGAGCTATAACCATCTTAAACACTAACAACTATATTAAAGAAGCAGAATCACAACTTCAAAATAACAGGTTCTATGTACCCTTACCTCTAGATCCGACTAGCACTTACAAAACAGAATTATCACTTCTCATTCAGAACCTGAATCACAACATAAAAAATAAAATAAAATCTCTTATTCCTGAAAACCCCAAAACAGCAACATTCTACACTATCCCAAAACTACATAAACTCCTCAAAATCATTTCAGAAAAACACTCTAACACCTCTTCATCCAACCCACATCATACTAAACAATCAAATAATGAAGAGATCTATAAAATGTCAAAAGCCCTTAAAATCACACCACCTGGCAGACCCATAATATCAGGCATTGGTACCCTCACAGAACTTATATCTGGGTACATAGACAATATCCTAAGATCTTTATTGCCTGACATACCTAGTTATATTAGAGACGCTACTGACTTTCTCAACAAATTATAAAACATTAACTTAGTCCACGATGATAATATCCTAGTAACAATGGATGTTACGTCTCTGTACACGGACATTCCACATGTTGAAGGAGTATCAGCTTGCCATGAGTTCCTTAGTAAAAGCAAACTACCTAACAACCAAATTACAGATATATGCCAATTAACAAATTTCATTTTAACACAATAATTTTAAATTCAACAACAAACACTATTTACAGATTAGTGGCACAGCAGTAGGCACGAAAATGGTACCTAGTTATGCCAATATCTTTATGCACATTCTAGAAAGAAAGATACTAGACAATTCACAATATAAACCATCACATTATTTTAGATACGTTGATGACATTTTCATATTATAGACTCATGGATTAGAAAAATTAAAAAACTTTTTTTACTTTCTGCAACAACTTCCACAATACAATTAAATTTACCATGGAGTACTCATCCACATCCATCCCTCTCTTAGATGTCATAATAAAATTAAACAAACATACACTTTCCACCAGTCTATACAGCAAACCCACAAACCAACATAAATTCCTACATTTTTACAGTTGTCATCCACTTAAATTAAAAAAATCTATCGTATACAGCTCATTTCTAAGAATCAAACGCATATGCTCAGACCATCCAGATTTTCTATACAACATTAACAACCTAACAAAGCAATTTCTAAAATGTAAATACCCAATAAAAATAATAAAAGAAGCACTAAATAAAACCATCCATATAAATCGTAACACACTTCTCACATACAAGAAAAGAAAAAACAACAACCGAATTCCTATGGTTTTTAACCACAATCAATATTCCCACACACTTATTAAAAATTTAAAAAATGATTACAAGAACCTCCAATCAAACAAAAAAATCAAAGACATTTTCGATAAACCACCCATAAATGCAATGAAACAAACACCCAACCTATCAGCTATCCTCACTTCTACCAAATATCTAAAAAATACAAACCTATCAGGGAATTTCAAATGTCAGAAATCCCGTTGCTTAATTTGTAAACATTTAGTAAACGACGCAGTATTTTCTCTACCCAACACCAACATCAAATTGCACCCACCACACCTCACCTGTGACAGCCAAAACTATATATTTTCTCTTCTGTCCAATATGTCCAAATAGTGGATATATTGGTGAATCTGGAAATAGCTTTAGATTCCATTTCAATAATCACAAACTTAGCATATGCCAGAACAACCAATATTCCCCCATAGCAGTTCACTTCAATCAACCGGGACACACATTAGAAAATTGCAAATGTTTACTAATAGACTCCGATTTTAGTTCTACACACTCACGCAGAAAGAAAGAAAAATACTAGATTTTAAAATTAAATACACACAGGCTAGGTTTAAATAGGGACTTAGGTGTTTTGAATCTTTATAAATATTTCAATAGTTAAACATTTTTTAGATACAATTAAAAAAATTTTCTCTAAAACAAAATTTATAAGTATTATTAAAGATAGGTTTACGTTTACAAATATTTAAAACAATCTGTTGCTTTCTGCGTCATGTGATGTAAACAATCTCTCTCGGACGAACGCTCTCGCGCAATACGTTTCTAATTTAAATTTTAAAATCATTTGTTTCTGATGAAGAGCCGAGGATGGTCTGAAATATCAAATATAATAATAGAAATAAATAAATACTGTCAAAAAAATACATTTTTAAATTTACAACTTCTTAATAGTTTTTCCTATATATATATATATATATATATATATATATATATATATTAGCATGTTCATTATCAAAGGATGTTAATTGATGTTTTACCCTGTTTTGTCGATTAAGCACCAAAGAGTGTTAATTGAAATTAATGCCTTGTTTTCTTTTTCTCCTTTGCTGACTGTTAAGATTAATACCTGCTTTCTATCAATGCTATTTTGTTTCTGACAAATCTTTATTGCTCTATTCTTGGCCTACACTTATCAATATTAATTTACCTTGAAAAAATGATTATTCATTTTAAAACAAGATCTCTCTAGATTTATGTAGATTTATTCGAAAATTATCTTATCTCTATTCATTTAATTAATAATTGTTTTTTCATCAAAAATATATTTCTAGATGAGTTGATTGTCTACTTTTTTTAGAATTATTTGTGCATAATTCTTGTTTAGAATTTGCCTTGCCTTATACAAAATGTACAGCTATAATAGTTTTTAAATGTTTACATTGAATTATGCATGAAACTTGTGAAGTATTTAAAAGATAGTACAACTATTTTTCCACTTTGCATTAAAAAGCTTTCAATTCTGCATAAAACAACATATTTCACAGAAAAGTAATTTAAATTTTTATATCAAACTAAAACTTGGCCAACAAAAATAGTAAATCAGTAAAATTTTCCTTTTGTCAAATATTCTAAATAACTTGTGTGTAGGCTTACCATAATTTCCAATCCTCAACCTAAGATTTAAAGTTTTTTTTATAGTTTCTTGTATAATGACCCAGCATCACTGAAGCTTCATAAACAAAATGAATAATGATAGCTTATATCTCTGGCAAATCCTGCTTTCCTGCATGCTGGAAGTTCTCTTCAGTCGTTCATGTATTTAAGAATTGTGGTGAACCCTCGGACCCATCCAACTATCGCCCTATCAGTCTTCTACCGATATTCGGGAAAGTATTCGAGACCGTAACCAATGCTGAAATAGTTCATCATCTCACTGCCCACAAACTCTTCTCTGACAGGCAATATGGCTTCCACTGTGCCAGGTCCACAGCCAACTTGCTAACAACCGTAACGGAGTACATGCTCCAGGCCATTGATGAGTCTGACGAGGCTCACGCGGTTGCTCTTTACATCTCCAAGGCTTTCGACAGGGTTTGGCACTCTGGCCTCCTATGCAAGCTACAGGGTTACAGTATTACCGGTCACCTGCTTGACCTAATCCAATCTTTTTTAAATAACCGCAAAATGAAGGTCGTTTTGAATGGGCGTGCCTCTTCATCCTACAGCACGAATGCTGGTGTCCCGACGCTCTTCCTTATTTTCATTAACGCCCTCCCAGATGAGATCAAGTCCCAAGTAGGCATCTATGCAGATGACACTACAATATACTCCCGCACCAGTAAGAAACCTGTCGTGGCAGACAGACATAATCTCGGTGCTGACCTTGAACGGGATCTACACTCTGTGGTGAACTGGGGCAAGAAGTGGCTTGTCAACTTCAATTTGTCTAAGACCAAGCTGTTGTCTGTCAACCATTACAGGCAACCTCTCCTGCCTCCCATAAGCATGGACCAAGCGATTCTTCCGGAGAGCAATACACTATGCCTCCTCGGCCTTATCCTGTCCTCAAACCTCAAATGGAACCACTATATTGAATCCATAGCAAAATCTACTGCTAAGAAGGTTGAGTCACTGTCGATCCAGGATGTTTCTTCCGCCTGAATCCATCCTGCATATATACAAGTCAACCACCCATCCGTGCATGGTTTACTGCTGCCATTTATGGTCAGGCGCCCCTGCCATTCTCCTCAGTGTTCTTGACAGGCTCCAAAGAAGAGTCTGTAATGTGATAGGTACTGATCTGGCAGCTCGACTGCAGCCACTTCCCCATCGTCAAAATGTGGCCTCCCTTTGTCTGTTCTATAAATACTTTATGGCTTCTGCTCGGACGAACTTAAGTCACTGGTGCCTCCTCAACAGGTGTTTACTCGTACAACCAGACTGGCAACTGGGTCCCACCCATTCACAGTCAGGTTAGCCAAATGCAGACGACAATTCTACTCCTGCAGCTTCTTCTCTCACACTTCCTGCCTGTGGAACTTGCTCCCATATTCTTGCTTTCCTGATGGCTACAACCTCCAGAAATTTAAATGCAAAGTCAATACTCATCTACTAACCACTAGACTCTAGCTCTCTCCCCACCCCCGTATAACCTTCCCTTTCTCTCCACCTATGTATCTGTCATCGCACCTGCATTCTCGGCTTCTATTGCTCCTTTCTAACTAGTTTGTACTCCTCACTCTTTTCTAATTAATCTTTTTACAGTTATGTAGTCCCCCGCACATCAGTGGCATTTCTGCCTTGCTCGGGGTGAAATGATTAAAAAAAAAAATGCACTAAGATAGACCTCCTCAAACTAAGATAATTTTAGTCAAACCAGGACATATAGTAAACCTACAACATTATCTGTCATGTTTTTTTTGTTTTAAATCTTGCTATTTGGTTTTTCTAATACTCCTTTACACTTATCTTGTGATCCAACCCTCTTGTCTAACTATGCCTTATATATGCCAAACTGAAAATGCATTATCAAGAATTTTGTTTGCATTTTTATTCTCTGTATTTTCTAAATAACAATTAGACAAAGTTCCGCTTGTATATTTTATACCAGACCTCGAAATGTTCTAACTGGTGTGTACAAAAACCATACTGATAGTAATGAAATTTGATCTTTCCATTTGAAGTCCTTCCATTTTGTTTTAAATAAGCCTAAAACAAAACAGATCTGGTTTTATTTAAACTTAGTTTTTATTGTGATTGATCTCTCAAGAAAAGATATTTTTTCTAAACTAGACATGTAAATCAAGTTATGTTTTTATAGCCTTTCTTTCTAGCAATGCTAAATATTTCTTGCCTCAGTAGAATACTTTAACTTTTGTACCATTGCATCAAATGGCTTTTTTTTTCTACAATAAAAGTAGGAAAATTTATTGATATTTTTTTATGCAGTATAATGATAGGTATGCAAATTAATTGAAATATGCTAAAGCTTTTGTGATACTGTTCAAGTTTGCATGTAGATTTGTTTATTTTGAGCATAATTTCAACTTAACATCAATTACAGTAGTTATTGTTTCCCAAATTTTGTTGCTTGAATATTGTTTTTCATTCTCATATACACCACTTTTAATGATGGACTACAAGTTTTTGATTGGATTAATATTTAAAGGATGGAGGCCATTATATTAATTTGATAACTTTGAAAATTCTTTAATAAGATGGGTAAAATTCCTTGCATTCACTTACATGCAAATATCCTTAGGAAAGGTATTAATCTGTCTCTTCTCTCCAATTATGGGTTAAATAACAGGACAGATTGGGTTCTATAGCCTTGGCTGGCAACCAGTCTACCACAGAAAGCAATGGCAACCTACTGTGGGATAACATTCTGCCCAGTCAGTCATGTCTTGAAAGTGACATTATCGCCCAAGCATGCATCACGTATGGCACTTAACTGACTGACTGAATAATCAGTAAAAAGTCTGTATCATAAGTATATTAATAAATTCAGTTTTTTATACAAATCATTTTAACAAGATTAAGGCAATTTTATTCAGTTTCCCTCCCATGGATTTTTATGCATTTTCATTTGTAAATATTTAGTTTTTTTGTGTTGTGCTTTAAATACAGTCAGTCAAGTGCCACACATGATACACGCTTTGAGTGATCATGTCTTGAAAGAAACATGACTGACTAGGCAGAAGATTATCCCGCAGTAGGTTGCCATTGCTTTCTGCAGTAGACTGGTTGCCAGCCAAGACTATAGAATCCAATCTGTCCTATTATTAATACCTTTCCCAAGGATATTTGTGTGTAAGTGAATACAAAGAATTCAACTGGAATTCAAACTCGGCTCTCTGATTTGTCGTTCCAAGTCAATATCCACTGCACCACAACTCAAGCTTAATAACACATTTTCTTTCTAACAGTGCAATTCCAGATTTTTAAAAAATATTGTGACTATTATTATAAACAACTATTTATACACATATTTGCTTGGATGTTATTGTTTCAATGTTTTGGCCAGGGCCAGTGTGTACTAACCCCCACTCCCTACTTTATGGATTTTGACATTATACTGGGCTTTTTTTTCTTTTTTTGTTTGTCCAAATCTGTGAATTTGTTTTTGTTTGGAAAAAAAAAACACTATATAAAATTCGCTAATTTTTTATTTTTAACCATAATATTGTGAATGTGTTTCTTACTTTCTTCCTTTTTTTTTTTATTGTTTTTAACAAAAAAATCTTGTGCTGATGTTAGAAATTGCTGATTGATCTAATAATAAGATGGAATGATCTAATGACCAGTCACTAAAAAAAAATTTTTATTTTTTTATTTTTTTTATTTTTTTTATTTTTCAGATATGTATTTATTTTTAATTATTCACCTATATTCTATATTGCATATGATCCATTATTGTACATAATTAAGTTACAATAAAATTTATATTTTATATGGATACTAGATGTAATGTAATTGGGGCCACATATCATAGATTTGGGAGGGGGAGAAATGACACTTGCACTGGCCCTAGTTTCTGCCATTTTCAGATGTCTGTTATAATTGGTAATCTTCCAGGAATTTTAATGAGAATTCTTTATCCTATCTACAGAGAGAAGTTGTTTTCATTCCATTGTCCAGGATATCTGAAATCTAGTTGATTTGAAAAACCCAAAAGATTACCAACGACAACAGACACCATGTTTGAAAAGTTGAAATGTAGCCTGCCCCATCTTTTTCGGTCTTCAAACTGCCCAATTCCCGAGCTAGATCAATAGATCAATCACCTCGGACCACACCCAATTTTATCCCATATTGTATTTTGATTTGATCCTAAGACGGGTAAAGCCAAATAACCTTCAGGAACCACTGCAAATGAATTCGTTCAGGCTAGGCAAGTCACAAAAAGAAAAAAAAAATATCTTCATAAAAAAACTTCATATCTTCTATTCTTGATACAGGCTTATTCATTCCAGCAGTTGAATTCTATCTACTTCATGCAAACAGCTATTTCCCCAACCCATGTCTTAAAGTTGAAATGTGACTGGCTGGTTCTGTTGAGTTTGACACAGAGTTCAAGTCGGAGTTCTTCTTAAGCAGGCAGTCACATGATGCCAGTCAGCGAGGTCTCTCATCTCAACTGCAAATCTCTTTTGCCAAAACTTTCACCACTTATATGAATTTCCACTCAAAACCGGTGTGGGGTATGACTGGTCTGGGGAAATCGGTGAATTACTTAATTTATATAAAGGTCTTTTTGTTCTCTGGCTTTTGAAGATTAGATATCTTTTTCAATTCAGGGTTTTTCCCTTTCCTTGAGTAGCAGTCACAGGCATTGATTCGCCCAAATCAACTCCTTCCTTTCTTCATTGGTATCTCACACTAACACTCTTTAAAGCTGTGTACAATTTCTTCACCTTTCTTAGTTTTCCACCTCTGCTCACTACCAACCAGTCCTCCTTCAACTGATTTGATTCGTGGGTCTTAGGTTGCATTTACTTGTAATCATTAATTAAATTCTTATTTCAAAATTTCTCATACACAAAGAAAACTGGTTCCTGGTCAGAAACTTTCCAGTTGCCTCTCTCTCAATTTCTTATCAGTCATTAATCACTCAGCCCACAAAGAAGTTTTTATCTTTTCACTTGTATAAAATCTCTTTATCCAGCTCTGTGTTTTTATAACTTGTACCAAAAGACAGTCATTAATCAATTGTCTATATTTGCCACATGGACTCTTTTGCACTCTACCTCTCCATGGGAACTTTCTTTAGGTTTTTGAGATTTTACCTTTTTCTAACAAAACAGAAAAAAACCTTTAGTTTATCTGTATGTTTTTTCTTCTATTTTTCAACCCTTTAGCGCCAAATAGTGTTACAGAAAATCTTGTTTCAAAAAATGTTGTGGATGTACAAGACACAGAGAGAAGTGGTAAAATTCTAAAGTGAAAATAATCATTAAAACATCTAATACAGTATGGCTGAAGGATAAGCTAATTTTTTTTATCCCAGCAAAATAAATGCTATTTTTAGATGTACCATGTAATATCTTGTCTTTATTGTATGACTAGCATTTAATGGCACCTTCTTATCAGAACTATTTTTCATTAGAGACTACTTTTTTAATGTTTTTTGTGTGTAAAAAAAAATGTTTATTAAAATTTTCTTGATTTTTTTTTTTTTTTTTTTTTTCTGAAATGTTTTGGATTTTTTATCATGTTTTTTATTCAGAATTTTTTCACCTTTTTTACCAAAAATCTGCTCCCAATAGTAAAATAAAAAAAATGAAATAAAACTGACTTTATTTAATTAATTATTTAATTAGAAAGCTTTTAATTGCTTTAATAAATAATATAAATTTCAGACATAGTCTAAAGAAAAAAAAAATTTCAATTAAGAATTAAATTTTAAAAGAATTTTTTTCTTTTTTTCTTTTTTTTAATTATAATAATTTATAAAGTTTCCAAAAATTTTTTTTCAAATTTCAAAGACTTGTAGGCATTAGGTTGGTTATTTATTAAGTGAAGGCTATATTTATTAATTGAAAATTGAAAAGTTTAATACAGATCATCTTGCTATCATATTTTAAATTTTTTTTTCTTTTTGTATGGTAATTTCTGTGTATACATTAAAGATCATGTGGTTCATTACAGGAAAAAAATTTGTACAGTTATGTCACTTGTTATCACCACACACATATCTCACATCTGTCAAGATTTCATCATATTTCAAATGTGAACGAAAGGTCAGAAAATTCAACTCTATGTTTAAAAAATAGTTTTATTCTAAATTTCATGCTATAAATAATACTTGTGCAAATCAGATCAATTTAACATTAAATTTGCTAATTTTCCAAAAATAATTTTTATTTTATTTTTGCAAAATTTTTAAAACTCTAAATTAACTTTTGTTTACAAATGTGTTGATCACTCACAAATGCCTAAAAAATTGAAAAATTTTGCGTCCCAATCAATATAATTTCTGTTTGAAATACACCAGAGTACTTTGCTTACTGGAAATAGTAAATTTAATCATTTAGCTTTCAGTTAAAAATAAAATAAAAGTTTTTAAAAATTCAATTTAAAAGTTAGTTATCGAAAATGAGTAGAGATACCTATTTTATAATACAGTGTAACCCTGATATAAGAGAGTTGTCGAGACCTGATAAAATTTCTCTTCTATCCGGGTTTGGTCTATTTTATATACATTACCACAGGCTCTAATTTGGGACCAGAGAAAATCTCTCTCTTATCCAAGTTTCACTGTATTTATTATTAGTCTAATTTTAACAAAATTTTAAATCAGAGTATTAGATTTTTTTAAATATTTTTTGACAAATTTTATAATATTATAATACTACAGTCTTATTTCATCGCCGTTATTTTTAGTTGTTCCATTGTCTGTGCAGATATAGAGATTGTTTACTTTGCAGAGAATCATGTTTGACGTTGATCTGCTGTTTTTTGTTGATGTCTTTCAGCTACTCTCAGCCTGCCACATTCATTCTGTTGAGAACGAAGCAGATCTGAATGTGCAGAATGTGATTGCTGTGCTCGCAATCGTGCATCCTCAAGTTTGGCTGCACATTGCTCTGCTTCCTTGGCACATATCTGAACCATTTTTTGCCTTCTTCACATGTTCGCTGATGCCTGTTCTTCCTCACTTTGATTTGCAATTACTCGTCACATTTCTTTCGCTTTGCAAGTACAATGACCTAAGTTTGACCTTCTGCAAGGCATTATCATTATGAATTGAAGCAGATCTTTTGCACTGAGATTAGGAATCTGAAAAAAAAATTGGCCAAAATCACCATTTCAAAATTTTAAGCCACGCCCCCATCTTCATTTTCGACTATAGGAGGGGCAAAAGGAAATTTGTATTTTTCCGCTTATTTTGAAAAAGAAGCATTTCTGGGGAAAAAAGTCAAAACAACAAAAAAGGGGACTTAAACCTTGATGTTTACCAAAAACAAAAGCAAAAAAAATGGGGGATTGATTTTACTATGAACGTGTATGACTAAGTGAAAATGTTAAATTAATAAATTTTTTGGAATTTTTTTTTTACATGAAAGTTTAGTGTCTTATCGATAATGATTCATTGAAAAAAAAAAATTAAAAGAAAACTTTTTAAAGAGAGTCTATCGTTTAAGCCCAACGAAAAAGAAATAAGGAATGGCTTAGGTTAAAAAAAAAAATTATTTACTAAACCAACAAAATAAATAAGATATCAATAATAATTCATTGGAAAAAAATTAAGAGATTTTTTTTTTTTTTTTTAATGGGAAAGGATTTCTGTTGTTTTCACTTGCCAAAATAGAAATAATAATAAAAAAAAGAAATTTATTTACTAAACTTTAACCAACGAAATAAATGGGATATCGATAATTTGTTGAAAGAAAATGAAAAGAAAACTTTATTTTTTTAAAAATGGAAGGGATTTCTGTTGTTTACGCTCGCCAAAATAGAAATAATTAAAACAAAAGGGCTTAGGTTTACAAAAAAAGAAGAAATTTATTTACTAAACCAACGAAATAAATGAGATATCAATAATTTTTAATATCAGGTATATAAAAACTCACTCATATTTGATTAAGATGCTATAGTAAAATTTCAAAACAATTGGTGTAGCCATTTTCTAGATTAGCGGATAATAACAAACGGACAAGTACATTTGTAGATATAAAACAATAAGATTATTTGTTATTGCCTATTTCATTTCAAAAGCATATATGATGAGGGTTGTTCCTCATTTTTTTATTTAAATTTTTCACAGCACAAGATGATGATGGTATGGCCTCGTCTGGTGAAGGAGAAGGAGATGGTCGAAGTGATGAACCTCTTAGGGAACAGGTAAATAATTTTATTTAAGTAATTGTATTTCTGGATCAATGAAAATGTATGCTATTAATCATTATTTAGTTTAACTTTTGTTATATCGCAGAGAACGATATATAGGGCCATTCCATGTTACGTGTGTTACAGTTCAGAAGGGTTTTCAGCAATAAAATTTATTTAAAATCGCCCTTATAATAATTTACTCTCTTTTTTTTTTTTTTTTGATTTGTGTAGTCTTAAGGCATTACTCTTTCATGTAATACATAAAAAAAAAACATACTTATGACTATTTTTTATAAGTCTTGTTTCTAGCGTCACGTGCATTACATTCAGACGTGAAGGATATTTCAAACATTTTTAAAGAATGTATAAACTCTGCGAATTGTGCCTTTATTTTTTTATAAAAATGGGTTTTTCTAAATTTTTATGGAGTCTCCTAATTATTACAATAGTTTTTTAGTAAATTTTTATTCGTTGAAGCCCTGAGAATTAAGATATTTGTTGTTACGTGTGTTACACCTTAGTGTCACGTGCGTTACCCGTGCAAAATATCGCCGATTTCCAAAGCTCCAGGAAGTGGGGGAAATACTCAAATTTGGCAACCAATCAGAATAAAGAATTTTCTTAATCTTAGTTTTTGTCCTGAGAGAATTGGTCATTTGGTTTGGACAGCACCATCCCTTAAAGTTCAGGCTCCGTAGCATAAACAATTTTCATCAAAAAGATTTCAAACCTGCACAGGTTAGTGTAAAAACCTTTCTTTTTTTTTTTCATATTTGTATCATAAAAATATATCAAGTAGTTTTTTTTTAAACTGTTTGAACGCACACATATATATAAGAATTTTGGAGTTTAAATTTTTCGGACAGCGTTCATTTTTCAAGCACTCACGAAGGGTGACAGTGTAAAAAACATCAAGGCCAGCTTAGTTTTTCATATGGTTGAAAGAAAAAATTATTTCTCAACCCTTGAACATTTTAACTTGTGATAAGAAGAAAAATTAAATATTTTAATTATTTGTTTTTCATTTTATTTGTCAAATTAATTTCTTTATCTAATTTTTTGAGACAAGTAAACAACTAAGTATTGATATGGAGCAAGGTGTAAAAAGAAAAATATTTTTCAATAAAAATGAACGCACCCATTTTCCCCCTAACACCAAGTGTAGCTGTATGCTTAGGAAAAAATTAGAAATTATTTTAGAAACTTTGAAACAAAAATAGTATGAAATGTTTCAATGAAATTAATTTTCTAAAATAATTTCTAATTTTTTCATGGGCATATATCTACACTTGGTGTTAGGGGAAAAAAGGGTGCGTTCAAACTTTGAAAGTAAACAATTCCTTTTATTGTAAAATATTTTTCTATTTTTCTTTTTTTTTCTTTGAAAAAAAAAAATGAAATGTTTTTTTTTTTATTTCAAATAGGTCCTTGTTTAAATGTTAAAAATAAATTATCAAAGATAAAAAAAAGAATTTTTTTTATTTATCTTCGATATTTATTTTTAACATTTAGACAAGGACCTATTTGAAATAAAAACATTTCATACTATTTTTGTTTCAATGAAATGAATTTTCTAAAATAATTTCTAATTTTTTCATAAGCATAAACCTACACTTAGTGTTGTAATTGCATACTGGCCCTAGAACGTGATAGGAAAACTGAGTCCCCCAGTTCCAGTAGGAATGGTAGATATTGGAAGAAATCAGGATGTACTGTATCATTTTCAACCTGAAATTTTTCAATAAATGAATCTTTTATAGCATTGTATGAGTATGTTATTTATTATGTTGAAATCCATTGATTATTGAAGGTTTTGAAGTGATATTTTGGCATGTAACACATGTGATGTCATGTGTAACACACGTGACGTCACGTGTGTTACACAAATTCAAAGTGTTCTTTCAAGAAAAAAAAATAGCTTGATTTTTTTCTTTGCTATTATCATGTTTGCAGTAATATACTAGTTTATAATCAGAAAGGATTTTTTCCTCAGGAGTTTTATTGAAGAATGAGAAAAAAAAATGTTGATTAACCGTAACGTGTGTTACATGGACACAGAGCTAACTTTATGAAATTTTCATGTAAAAATGATTAACAACAGAAACTCAGGACCTCAATTATTTTGAAATCTATGTATGTATCAATCATGAAAAATATAATTAAACATAATTCTATGTTATTTATTAGTAAAAATGAATGCCTGAAAAATAGGCAATTCTTTCATTTTCTGACTTCAATAAATAGCCGATGTTTATAGCCCTGGCACAGACAACACAGAAAAGATCAGAACTGGAATTTTTTATTTTTTTGTAGTTTAGGGTGTTGTCTTTCAGAAAAAATATAACAATGCTAGAAAATATTGGATTTAAAATTCTGTGATTTTGGACCACTTTCCATGGAATGGGCCTATACAACAAGGTAAATTCCAAGTGGAAAGATTTACACAACTTGTAAAGGGTAAACAAATAACAGAGTTTATTGTACAGTAAAGTACAATTAACAGAGAGTTCAATAAACTGGTAAGCCAAGACAAAATGGAAGCGGAATTCGAATCATCTTGTACTTCCTTACTTCTTAATCTCTTCAGCAAATCAACTGTCAGGGGTGATAGGGTGTTCCATTATAACACCTTTCCCTGAGCTAAATTCTTCCCTAGAATTTTGCTTTTAATATTTTTTTTTCTTAGGGTTTGGACATAGGCAGTTAATCCTTTTCCTCTTCCTATCATTTTTTTCTCCCCACATTTTGAGTTGGTATATCTTCAGATTTTGTAGAATCAGTGATTTTTAGAGTTGCTGTTACCTCCATTGGTACTTCACTATTAATGGGGGGGGGGGGTCGAATCTGGAAAGCATTGTATAACACTTACATCAGAACTTCTTCGTCATTTTCAACGGTTTCTATGTATCAAGGTTTTATTTGATTTATATATCTTTTACAGAAAAATTTTTTTCCTTTTATTATGTAGACCATTCTTCTGATTCTTTTTGTAACTGTACCGTCCTCCTAAAAACACTTTCCTGCCCAATAGTTCCTAAAGAAGACTTTATCGCCATCTTTATGTTTTCAACTTTGCATTCATTTTCATATAAATTTTCTTTTTCTTACTTGGTAACATCCTCTCAAACACTAAACATATTTTTCTTGCAAACGTCATTTCTGCAGTTGACAAGTTACCATTTGTATTTTGGTTTGGTTTTATCCTTGTTGCCACTAAAAACTTTTGTATGCTTTTTTCTTCAGTGTCGATTCTGTTATTCTTTTCTAATGCTCTCTTAAATATGTCGACAAACCTTTCTGCCTGTTCATTTAACCACGTCAGTGTATTACCATTGTATTTAGTACTCCAAAACTACTACTTCATCTAAAGCTTTTATAGTGTTTGAAGCTGTCGAGTGTTTGTAACTATAAATCTCAGGCCATTTAGAAAAATTATCTACAATTACTAGATAATAGTATCCACTTAATGGTCCTGCATAGTCAATATGAATACGTATCCAAGGAACATCCGTTTTTGCCAGGGCTGGGTACTCATTGGTGGTGCTTTTGCTGCGAGTTGACAACCTTTGCATTGCTTTATCATATTTTCTATATTCTGATCAATTCTAGGCCAATAACGATTTCATTCTGGAGATTCCAGGATGGCCCATATGAAATTCTTTCAAGATTCTTTTTGTAGGACATGGTATTACGACTCTATCCACATGCTTCAGCGTTTCATTGCATATCGAAAATGGAGATACCCTTAATCCTTTTTTCTTCTTTTCATTCCACTTTACTTGCTTCTTCATGTTGGTAATATATTCATCCATTTTCACTGCTTTTTTTATTTCTTCACGTGTCACTGGTAGCTCTCTAACAGTGTTAACAAGTACTTCCATTAGTTCTTTTTCCTGTTTTCGTACTGCTATAACAGTTTCTTCCAGCAATTCAGAGTTTTTTTAAATTAATCTAGATAGACCATCTGCGTGTGAGATTTTACTTGATGGCAAGTATTGCATTTTGAAATTGTAGTTGAGCAAAATAATACTCCATCTCTGTAACCTATTTGCGGTATGGCTTGGCATTCCTTTTTTTTTTTTTTTTTTTTAAACTAAAAATCGACAGTAGTGCTTTATGGTCAGTTTGCAAGACAAACAATCTAGCATGTATAAATCTGGGAAATTTTTTTATGGCATATATCATTGCCAGACCTTTTTCAATTTGGCTTAATTTTTCTCTGCGGATAGTAAGGCTCTTGACACATATGTAATCAGTTTATTGATCCATCCTCGAATTTGTGTAAAAGTACAGCACCTATATCATATTCGCTTGCATCTGAGGCTACAATTAATTCCTTTTTTGGATTGTAATGTGCTAATGCTAAATCTGATAATAAGCACATTTTTATTTTTTCAAATTCTTCATGCTCTTTTTTTTTTTTCAGCACTATTTCTTACCTTTCCTTAATAATTCATTTAACCTTTTGTTGCATATTGGTTACAATTGTAACCTTTCTCTAACCTTTTGTTGCATATTGGTTACAATTGTAACCTTTCTCTAACCTTTTGTTGCATATTGGTTACAATTGTAACCTTTCTCTAACCTTTTGTTGCATATTGGTTACAATTGTAACCTTTCTCTAACCTTTTGTTGCATATTGGTTACAATTGTAACCTTTCTCTAACCTTTTGTTGCATATTGGTTACAATTGTAACCTTTCTCTAACCTTTTGTTGCATATTGGTTACAATTGTAACCTTTCTCTAACCTTTTGTTGCATATTGGTTACAATTGTAACCTTTCTCTAACCTTTTGTTGCATATTGGTTACAATTGTAACCTTTCTCTAACCTCAAAGGGTTAACGGTGCTCTCAACTCGTGCATTTTAGGAATATACAAACTGTAATAATTAGCCAGGTCAAGGAATGATTGTAATTTTGTTACATTATCTGGTATAGGCATATTTCTTATAGCATCTGTTTTATTTGGGTTAGGCTTTTTTCCTTTATGATCGATTATCTGACCTAAATATTCAATTTTGTTCATGCAGAATTCACATTTTTCTAGCCCCACTTTAAATCCGTATTTCTCTATTCTCTTAAATACCTCTCGAACATGATTTTTATGTTCTCCTAAATTTTCGTTCTTTATTAATAGGTCATCTAAGTATGCCATTGCAAATTATAGACCAGACAGTATAGTATCCATAATTTGTTGAAATAAAGCTAGTGCTACTTTCAACCTGAGGTGCAAACGTTTTAAGGTATATAACCTTCTATGCATATTAATAGCTAAATATTTTTACATTCTTCCTCGACTTTGACTTACAAATATGCTTCGGATAAATCAATTTTCGAGAAAATTTTGCCTCCATTCAACTTTGAAAAAATTTCTTGCAGCATAGGAAGCGGATAGCTGTGGTCTTTTAGACATTCGTTCAATCCTTTTGAAAAGTCAGCGCATACTCTTATTTTCTTATTTTTCTTTTTTACGTACACCGTGGGTGAAGCCCACTCTGAGTAATCTACTTTTTTAATTACTCCAATTTCTTCTCATCTTTGTAATTCTTTGTCTATTATTTTTAACAATGAAAATGGTAATTTTCTTTTAGGTTTAAAAACTGGTTTTACATTGTCCCTTAGTTCAAATTTTTCTTCCCTCTTAGTACAACAAGCAAGTTCATCAGAATATACTCCCGTAAATTCATTTTTTAACCTGCTAACAAATTTTTCTGTCTGTTTGAATTTCTCTATACCAGACACATTTAATTTTCTGCAAAATGTACTAATTGGTTTTTCCCATAAATTAAATAGCTCAATCCAGTTGATACCAAATAGGTTTGAATTTCTTAAAAGGACCTCCATTCTGTGTTGTGGACTGGGGTAAGAAATGGCTCGTAAATTTTAATGCTTCCAAAACGAAGCTGCTATCTCATAACCACCACAGACAATCGTTCCTCCCGCCCATTAACATGGATCAGGCTTCTCTCTCTGAAAGCAAAACACTGCACTTCCTCGGGTTAACTCTCACGCCAGACCTCAAGTGGAATAACTATATAGAATCCATAGCTAAATCCGCTGCTAAGAAAGTTGGTTCTCTTTGAAGGCCCGGAAGTTTTTCCTGTCTCAAACAATCCTGCACATATACAAGTCTACTATCCGCCCATGCATTGAGCATTGCTGCCATATCTGGTCCGGTGCTCCTGCTATCCACTTAGGTGTCCTTGACCGAACCCAATGAAGAATCTGTAATGTGATCAATCCCGACTTGGCAGCTAGAATACAGTCGCTTTCTCACCGACACAGTGTGGCTTCCCTGTATCTCTTCTACAAATACTTTCACGGCTTCTACTCCGATGAACTTAACTCACTGGTACCCCCTATATACGAATTTCCTCGAGCCACAAGATTAGCAACTAGGTCCCACCCTTTTACTGTGAAGCCAATAAATTGTAAACACAAATTCTACTCCAGCAGCTTCTTTTCTTGAACTTCCAGCCTATGGAATTCTCTTCCGCATACTTGCTTTCCTGACAGTTACAATCTCCAAGAATTTAAATGTAAAGTCAATAGTCATCTCCTGTCACACTAACTTACATCCTCTCTCTCATGCTTTTCTACATCCACCACACTCCCATCAGTACTCTGTTCTCTCTCCTACTCTCTTCCTGACACCCCCTGCAACCTCTCACTCTCCATAACATTCCTCCTATGTAACCCCCTGCACAACAGTGGCAGTAAAATGCCTTGCTTGGGGCAACACGATTTAAAAAAAAAAAAAAAAGATATGATGTAGATTTTTGCCTTGTACTTCTTATCCTCAAATGACACATTTCGTGTGAAATTCTCCTTTAAATTTTAACTTTCTTTCAGAAACACCTTTTACAATTTTCTCAGTGTTTTGTAATTTTGGTTGTCCTGATTTCTTCCATGTTGCTTCATCGATTATAGATGAAGCAGTATCAAACAGACAGCTTATAGTTCAACCATTTATTTTAACCTCTACATACTTTCTTTTACCATAATTCTTCATATCTTTTTTAGATAAAACTGTATTTATCCTTTTGAACTTCTGGTAATTTTTCTTTTGGCATACTGTAGCTTTATGACCTTTTTGGCTGCATTCATAACATCTTCTAACAGTTACTTGTAGCATGATTCATTCCACCACATGCTTTGCAGTAATATTTTACTTCTTTACAGACTTGTTGTTTAACCCTTTGTACCTGGGCTATATTTTTCTCTTCTATACTTATATTGTGCCATTTTATATTAACTTTTGGCATTCCTCTGTCACTTTTTGCAAAGTTATTTCCGTATCTTTTTCCATAATTGACAGTATTCTTGAACAAATTTCTTTATCCTTTGTTGCAATTAACTTATGAACAAAGATTAAACACTTAAACATGTCTTCAATATTTTCCTTGATCTTAAATTATTCACACTGTGAATTCACTTTTCCGATGTATGAAAAAAAAATCATCTTCTATAACAATATTTAGGCATTTATAACATGTGTGAAATAAACTGTCACGTTTGCCAAATATTTTCGACAATGTTTCAATCTTTTTTTTAAACGAAATATCCTCCAGTTTCATCGGTAGGATGAAATTCATATACTTTGTGTTTTCCAGAGCACCTAATTTTTGTAATAACATGATTTTTTCTTCATTGGACTATAACTGGCACCTTTTTGATAAAATTGTTTCATACCTTCTGAAGTGAGCTGGAAAAGTTACACCATCCATAGGTTTGAAATGGAATTCTGAAAGTGAATTAGTAATACCTTCAGCAGAGAAAACTCTTGATCCCTCCTTTTTCTCTATTTGTTTTGCAAAGTTTCCTATTGTTTTAATATTTGATTTTGTAAGTCTAACTGTTGCTTCCGCTGTTATTGTTGTTGTAATAGTTCAATTTGCTTTTGAATTGATTTATTTTTCTCTTCCCACTGTATCTGCTGTTGTTGCTTAGTGGTACACAGGGTTTTAGAAAATTCCACTAACTGCTCCATATTAATTTATTCAACTTACAACAAAATATATATAAAAAATCTAACTGTACACTAGACCGATAGATTAATCCAGCAACTGGTATGAAAAATATATTATTCATTATTTTTACTTTTTTTTATAGTTGACGAAAACAAAACTACTTTTTACCTTACAGCATAGACTTTTTTTTTTATTGTTCTCTTGAGCGTCACTATTATCATTGGGTTTTTTTGTTTTTTTTTTTGGTTTTTTTTATCACAGTTGATACTGTTTTTCCTTGTGAGTTCTTTTCAAATTTTCCACACCCTCTGTTATTTTTCTTTGTGAGTTCTTTTCGAATCTTCAATGCTACTGTCATATCGCAGGTAACGAAATAAACAACTAGGTAAATTCCAAGTGGAAAGATTTACACAACTCGTAAAGAGTAAACAAATAACAGAGTTTATTGTACAGTAAAGTACAATTAACAGAGAGTTCTATAAACTGGTAAGCCAGGACTGAATGGGAACAGAAGTTGAATCGTCTCATTCTTTCTTACTTCTTTATCTCTTCGGCGAATCAACTGTCGGGGGTGATAGCATGTTCCATTATAACAACTTTATTTTGATAGCCAAGAATAGGAAAAAAAAAACATTAACTTCTGCATGTTTTTATAAGCAGCTTCTTTTAATTATTATCAATTGTTAATTTTTTAAATTTTTTTTTTTTTTTTTTTTTTTTTTTTTTAATTGTAATTTGACATTATTTCTTATCAGCAAATGTTTGCTTTTCACCCTGTAGGACCGATTTTTACCTATTGCCAATGTAGCCAGAATAATGAAGAAATCTATACCCAAGACTGGTAAAGTGAGTACAGAAACTTTTCTTTATGTTCCCCATAATTCTTTTTTAGTATTAAAAGTGAAAACTTAAATGGCTCTGAGTATTTTTAAATATTGTAAAAACTGATTTCTTCATTTAACTTGGGTTAAATAATACAGACTAAGTGTAGGACACAGTCAGCTCTGACGAAAATATTAGGGTAAGTTATCCCCCTTTGACCAGACGGGTGAAAAAGAAGGGTTTTAGTCACATCCCCTGTTTGGAAAAGGCATTCTGGGACAAGGAGAGTTTTCAGCCATAACACCAAGTTGAGCAGGACAGATTTCGAAGGCACACTTTTTATCATCACACAGTCAGTGGTTTCAGTCACCATCCGTTTTGTAATTAAATTAATAAACTTTTGCTAAGAGTTATTCTCTTGTTTTGTCCTTTTATTTTTCTCACAAAACCACTTTTCATTCCCTGGGAACATAACACTAATACAATATATTGTTGTGCATCATTACACTTTTTGTCATTTATATAATCATTTTCCTATACTGGTATATCACTTTAAAAGTTCTAATGCAAAGTTACTGTAATCTTTCATCATAATATTTACAAGTTCCTTTTTCTTTTGATCATGTGCCACTCACTACAATTATTGACTGGACAAAACAGTTTTAATAGTCTTTTTGTTTTTTCTCATAATTCCATCTATTTCCAATGTCTGTTTTGTTTATAGATTGCCAAAGATGCCAAAGAATGTGTACAGGAATGTGTATCAGAATTTATCAGCTTCATTACTAGCGAGTATCCTTTGTGACATCAGCATTCTATTGCAACTTGCACAAATCCCTTTCCCAACACCAACCTTTGTACAAGTATAAAAGAAAAGCATACAGAAACATAAATAGAAGTTTTCCTTCATCAAAGAGCAACCATCTTGAATGTTTTAAAAACTTTTAGCTCCACCCAAATATGAATTTGTCACACACTTTAATTTTACTTTTTTGTGTCTTAAAATGAAGTATATCATGTTGTTTACTTTACAAAAACTTAAAGGATTTTTTTTTAATAAACTGAACATCAAAATCATATTAGATTTAAAAATTAAAAAATCATCTGTAAAATTTGACTGGAATGACTTACAAAATTGAATAAGTAATTGTAATGTAAAACTTGTGTACAATGGGATGTTGAGAAATTATTGACTCAATCTCCTTCCAAAAATTTGACCAAGCATTGGAATTTTGGGTGTAATTAATAACTTCTTGGTTGTGCTGAGAATTTTTCAGCATCTCCTTATATATTCACTGTACTTTGAGACAAGCATCACATACTGTTGTTTCTGTTTTTTGTTAACTCCTTAACTTTGGCTTTAGGGCAAGTGAGAGGTGTCAACATGAAAAAAGGAAGACAATCAATGGAGAAGATATTCTGTTTGCCATGTCTACTTTAGGTTTTGATAATTATGTGGATCCACTGAAATTATATCTACAAAAGTATAGAGAAGTATGACTATAACTTTTGCACTTTGTAAAATTAACTAGTTTGCATAAATTTTATCTAATAACTAGTTCTTTCATCTGAATGTTTGGTCAATCATTTACATTAGTGATTCTCAAAATGTGTATTCCAAGGAGTGTTACCATTAAATCCCAGGGGTACTAAAGGATATTAAAAAATTTTTATATAATTAGACATTAAATTATGTACAACCATCTCCTGTTGAATTGAAATTACATCTTCATAAGATCTTAAAACCCATCAACTTAAAATTATGGGAATTTCAGCTATTGCAGTTTTATAACTTATTGTAAATGAAAAATTCTATCTTGTTATTAATGGTTTGTTAAAGAGAATGCCTTAACTATTTACAATATACATATAATTTGAAAATTGAACCCTTACTTTTGTGTCTGTCTTTGTAAACTGAACATTGTTGTGGCAATGTAAATAATATCTGGTAAACTTAGGTTGTAAATCAGTTACCCACTTTAGAGCTAATCCATTCATATTTTCTATAATAGTGACTTTTTTTCAAAAACAAAAATTTTCAAAAGAAATGATGGTGAGGTTCAATTAATGTAGTATAAACTACACAAGAAAAATATTTTTGTTTTACTTGTGTTTGTTAATCTGAACCTTGTCTCTTGTTTTTATTTTTTTATAATCATTCACTAACATGAATATCAATGAAGTTGTTTAGTATTTTCTGATTTAGGGTACCATGAAAAATCTTTGCACAAAGGGCATCAGGATTCAAAAAAGTTTGGGAAGCACTGATTTACATAGTATTCACATCTTTATTACACTGAAGATGTCTGTATACATTTAGCAAAATCAGGGCTCTAGACTAACATTTTTTTTACCCCCATAATTTTAGAACAGTCCTTAAAAAAATGTTAAATCATCTAAAAATCAAAATGTCTTAACTTTTTTTTTATCTTTTAATAGCTGTTAGTAGCATAATAAAAATACTGTTAAAATGTTTAGGAACTAAATTTTTAAAAAAAATACTGAAATATTAAAGTTTTAAAATTGGATCAATACAAAATAAAACTTAAATAATACTGTAATTTTTATAAAAAAAAATCACTTTATTTTTATTTAGACATTTTAGTTAAATCATCTTGAATAATTTTCCAAAGAAAATGTTCTTAATTTTCATTCTCAGAATAACTTTTTATAATACTTTAATAACTTTATTCTATGCATTCAATTTCTGTATAAAGTATATTATCACATTCCAACTAAGTTTTTTTTTTTTATCAAAACAATTTCATTTACAATTACCTGCCTTGTATTGTGACAAAATATTTCAAATTTGTTTATCATTTTTTAATTTCTCTTCTATTTTCATTTTAGTTTATGATAAATAGAAAACATAACACATAAATGTTATTTGTTAATGGTTTACTCAAGTCTTTTTAACCAAAATTGACAAAAAGTTTTTTTTATTTCATTTATTAAACCAAAATTAATTTTACAACTAAATCCTATTGTTTTTCATATTTAGAAATAAATAATTCAAAAATCCTAAATTTAATTCCTTTAAATATTTTGTTCGGGTTTCATTCATCAGTTTTGTGTGTTTTAAAAGCTTGTCAGTTTTGTAAGAAGTAGTATTTATTATTTTTTTATAAATTACTTTTAGAATTTATTTTTAAAGTAGAGTTTTATTTAAAATTTTTCTATCATCCTAGCAGTGTCCTAAAAAAAAAAAATTTTTACCAGCCATCCCAAAGTAATGTTTTAGCATCTCTGGAAAGATCCTGATTTCGACCGGCCTTGGGCATAATATTGTCAGTTTAGAATTAAATCTACCAAGAATATTTTTATCTAAAAGCAAATATTAATCTTAATGGATTTATGCATGTCATGTCAAATCCAGTTTTCTATTCCTAACCTTTTTATTATATTTTTAGTCTGCTAAAGGAGAAAAGGGTTTACAACCAAATGCAATGGTTGGAGATGCCACAGGTGATGAAATAGATGAAACTTATTGTAAGTGTTGTTTGCATCTTTTAATGAGAAAATATTTGATTGAGCTAATTAGAAATTACCAGTTTTAAAAATTATTTTTGGTATCATACTGAATGAAAAGTTGCAGTGCAGATTTTTACTTCTTAAATTGACATGAGTTATGAGGGGAGCTTCATCATTTCCAGTTTGCAGAGGCTGATTTTTATATTGAATAGAAGTTTAAAAGAAATACACAAATTTTATTCAGTCTGGCCTGAATAAACTTTGTACTGATACTTCTTTCTCAATTGTTAATCATTAACATGTCAGATGATATGACAAATAAAAACCTGCAAGCAATTGTATGTTTTATTTTCCTCTTTAAAATGAGACCCAGATGAATAAACAGACTGTTTTGTATCTGATTTTTCTCCTGATTTCTTATTTTAGCCATTCCTCCTAACATGCTGACTGATCAAACGCAACAAAATGTTGTTTATGCTACTGCATATTCCAATCCAGTGGCGGTAAGTTTTTTTTTTCCCACCTAAAATGAAAATATTGCTTACTTTATTTTTCTCTTGGGGTATCTTCTTATATCTATAAATTAACATATTAGATGCTTTGAAATATGAAGTGTTTCTCTTTTATTGAAATTATTACTGAGTCGCGAACTAGGTGCTCCGTGATTGGATGAAAAACAACCAATCACGGATTACCTTTTTAGATTGTAGTGTCTAATTTTTCTCCTTAGATGACTGAGTTTAATTTTAAGAAAATTAAAGCTGAATAAATGAACCTAATTAGTGTTGATATTTTATGCTAAAGTGCATCATTATAAAAATTTCTAACTTTGTTAATCCTTTCAATATAATTACGACTGACTTTCCTGTTCTAAATATCCATGATCTGGAAAACATTTTTGGCATTTAAAATATTCATATTTTATCTTTTTAGTTCAATTTCAATACATTTGTGCTTTATTTCAAGTTTATTAAAGTAAAATTATTTTCAAATAATTCTGCTTTAAGTAATCTATTATTCTACGATTTGTTATTTTAAAGTTTTTATATCACCTAGTAGTAATTCACTGTTGTTTTTTAAACTATAGATTGTGAGTTATTTTGTAATAAAATATTTTAATTAGTGTCCAACTGTCACCCTTTTTTCTTTTTGATTAACAGATGAACATTTTATATATAGCTCTTTTTCCAAGAAAATATTTTAATTTTTTACTATTTGTTTTTTTTTCTTCAGATGTCTCAGCAAATTGGTTTCTAAGCATCTCTCTTCATCAACAAGGCAGAATTCTATCAGTTATAACTTGCATTGATTTATGCAAGAAAGAAAGTCCCTGCAAGGAACACTTGTTCCAGCTATTATGCCTTCTGAGTGTGTATTTTATCGGTCATCCATGATCATCAATTATTGATAACTTCAACCATTCAGCTTGGGCTTAAAAAATAGCCAAATACTTGGTCAAATCCATGTAAAATTATTAGCCTAAATTTTCTTCTCATTGTTATTACCATTAATCACAACTCTTAAAAAAAGTTTTCAACTTGAATACTACTACCTCTAATATTACCAACTTTTCTAATTTAATCACTAATTCTGGCTCAGCAGCAACTGCATCAAAAAGAATTCTAAAAGCCTCCCTAAATGAACACTCTTATCATTAAAAATCATACATTTTTGTTCTTTTATAAATATTAATAACCATTTTTTTTTATTTAATTAAGTCTCCTTTCTAATTAATTATTCTTGTTTTATATTACTATCCTGTCATCTCAAAAAGCTTAGGTGTTCATTTTCTATTTCATCCAACCCTGTTTTGGAAAATTTCATTACATTATCATCACCAATTAAAGAAAAGAATACATGCATGCCTGAGATAAAGAAAAACTTTTCACAGAAGAAAAATGTACAGAAATGAAAATGTTTTTTTCTACAGAACTTGGTGTTTCAATTGTAAATTTTTGGTCTTATTTCTGAATGAAAACAAATAACTTGGTTTATTTTTCTTATTAAAATGTGTTGCTTTATTTTGTATACAGAAGGTAGACTAAACTTCTTTTTTTAATATAGAGATATACATCTTTTGAACTAATGTTTCTTCAGTCTCTTATACTAAACAGTGTTGGCTAGGCATATTATTGCAATAATCAGATGACTTTCTATTCACAAGGAGGATCTTTTGATATGAATAAAAAAAAAAAACAAGTATATTGAATTTTGATCAGATAAAATATTACTTTTGATTGTTTTAAACAGTCTAATAGATTGCACTGGCTTCTATGAATGCAAAAGAATAATTTCTTTTTCTAAGTGAATTATGAGGCTAATGCCCACATCCATCACATTAAAACACAGATTCCCATATGATCACCAGAACCTGGTCAGTAACTAGATGGATGATGTAAGCTTGGATGTGTGAGTAGCGTAATAAATAATTGCTTGGAATCGTTAATCAGAGAGCAGAGTTCCAATTCCAGTTGGGTTCGTTATATGCTATTACTCTTGGGAAATGTTTGAATCCACTTCTCTTTCTCACACCAGCTATGGGTTAATTAGTAAGACTTGTAATACTAAACCATTAATACCCCCACCCACCTGCAAAAAATACAATCAACTACAAAATATTTTGATTTTGGTATTATCACTAAACAAAAAAAAAAAATTAAAACCAGCTAGTTTTTTTTTTTTTTTTTTTTTTTTTTTTATCTTTAAATTTTAAGTACATTGACATTCATTTTCACATGTGTGAAAGAGAAATAAAACTTAAAATTTTATAATATTTATACTTTGATCTATTAAGATTTTCTTTTTTTGAGTGAAATATTAGCTTGATGTGAAAAGAAATATTAAACTTTTTGTAAAATATTTTATTCATATGAATTTATAGCATTATTCAATCATCAAAATATTTTCTCTCGCTTTCTATGGCCTTATGTCACTTTTTGGCTAAATTGTCTTCCATAAAAAAAAGGATTGCAACTTTTATTTGATGTCTCTATATTTTCAATATCAAAATTGACCAAATAAAGACTGTTGTTGGGAAAAACAAGTAATGGTCTGAAGGTGACAGGAAGGTCCACAGATTATGTCACACATGGAAGAATTTCTCATCACAACTCTATAATCATTTTAAAGCATGTTTGTTTGTGTTTTTTTTTTTTTATTCTAGTGTATCATTTGTGTGAACCAGTTGTGCTCTAGACTTGCTCAATAATATCTATTCTACTCTAGTAACAGATCTTGTAGCTTCCGGTTAAATATTTAACCTATTAAGATGTTACATGGTTTATTTATTAGATATTTACTAAGCTTAGCTTGGCATATGAATAAATAAATTCACTTTCAGTAATTCCTCATACCAGCAAGTTAATAACTGGTATGGAAGTATTTGAATGATAATGATTCTTTACAACAAATAGCAGTGAGTGATAACTGAAGAAAAGAAGGCCGATAAGTTTTACTTTTAGACTCAGATTACCAGTATTATTTATCTAACCTCACTATAATATTGTAATATTAAATGTAAATAGGAAGGGAATATGCCATTTAATGGTAATTCAATATTTATCTTGCATGTGAAGTGTTAACAATGACTATCAGAACATATATGGAAATGCTTCTCTATTTCCTCTAACAGAATCTAAATATTTTTTAAAATTCGAACTAATGTTTAATATGAAAACAAGTCAAGATATTTTCAAATGCTTTTACTGGTAATTTAAAGTTTCATAAGTTACCAGTTACAAATCTTTTTATATCAGCTTTAGACATGATCTTTTATGCCAATTTTTTCTTTTTTTTTCTTTTATTTTTTTTTAAATTGGAAATTTTAAAACATTTTTCAGTCTTCATTATTATTTGTTACAAATGTCAAATATAACTAGTTCATATGATATATAATGTTAACTTTCAAATAAGTCTTTTGTTAATGCAGCATCATTCAAAAATCTGTCATTCCATGCATCTGCCAGTTGTTCCAGGCCACATTCTCTTAAAGCCTTTTCCATATCATTTACTTTGTCCTTGGGTTTAGCATTGGCCCGAATGTGACACCAATAATGCAAAAGACATCTTAATAGTTTAGTTATCTCCTCTTCGGTTGCCTCTCGAAATCCAGCATTTCTGGGCATGTTCAATACAAACTTCACGACTGTGGTATTTGGAATGTTTAATAACATAGCAAGTTGAAGACATGTTAGTCCATCTTTGATTTGATCAGCCAAAGTGTTAATGCTTTCTTCAGATAAAATGAGTGGAAGAGCTGTGCCTTTTACATCAGTTTGACTCACTAAAAAAATAATTTAAATTTTAAATGATCTGCAGCATTGATAAAAACAGTAACATCTTGCACTCAAATATATCTAAAACATTTTTTAAACACAAAACAGTATTTACACATACAAAAAAATAAATTTCAATCCAGGTTGGAGAAATGTTTTTTTTTTTTTTTGTTTTTTTTTTTTTTAATTAACAATAGGGCTTCAAAGTTTTAACAAATGGCTAAATAGTTACATTTTCGTACAAAGCTTGATATTTATTGAGCATCCAGCAAGAAATCAACTTCCTAGCAACGGTTATTGAGATGAGCATTCTTACCCATCCTTCTTCAGCATGTACTGAAGATTATTTATATTTATATGAAGATGCTAAAAAATTCTCAATTTAACTCACTCACTCAGAATTCATTTAGGAACACATAAATTTGTTTTAACATTAAATTTTCTAGTAAAAACTTTCAGAAAAAGTTAAATAACAAAACACTTACACTTAAGACTAAATCTTATGCAACTACACTACAGATGTCAGTGTCACTTAAGCAACTGAAAAAAAAAAAATAAAAGATTTACTAAATACATTTTTTTTATACTGTATTCAAGAATTCTAATAATTATATTGAATTTTTTTTCTGTTTATTAGACCCAGGTATAAATATTCTAAGCAATTTGAATGCTAATACTTGTGCAATAAATTAAACAACCTGACAATTGGTCAAAATCAAAATTTGCTAACAAAAAAAAAAATATGACTGGCCTCAGACTCATCTCTAGGAGAACATACCAGTATATCACTAGATAACTTGGAGATGCTAACTTTCTGCAACAAACAACACACTTCAGAATGGTATCAGACATATATTGGCAGGATGAAGGCTTAGCAATGAGCTTGCCATTATCCCCCATCATTGGCTAACATATACATGGAATACTTCGAAGAGATGGCATTAGAATCCACGGCAATGTAGCCAACACTATGGCTGAGATACATTGAAGACACCTTTATACTCTGGCCACATCATGAAGAGGTCTAGATTCTACTAGACCATGTGAACTCAATATCATTGATACAGTTCATAATGGAAAAATAAAAAAAAAAACTAGCATTTCTGGATGTACTAACATCTTGAACAGAGGGGGTTCAAGACATCCATATACCACAAGCCAATGTTCACCAGACAATACCTTAACTTCAACTCTCACCACCCATAAAATGTAAAAAAAGAGATCATCCAAAGTCATAAGCAGCAACTCTGAGACATGAACAGGAAATGGTCAGTATAAGCATTACCCTACAACATAACTGCCCTGGGTACATGACAACAGCTCCAATTAATATGGAAGGGAGGGTACATGAGGATAACAACTCTCAGAAAACAGTCTTCGTCTGCCTACCCTATGTGAAGGGATTATCAGAAAAAAGACATAGGATCTGTGGTCCATATAACATCAGGACAACCTTCAAAAGTGGTTCTATACCTTACAGATACTTCTCCCAAGTAAGACCCCTAACAGAGAAGAATACGACTAAGGGCTGTATGTACACCATTCCATGTAGCTATGGAAAGAAATGTAAAGGAGAAACGGACTGTTCCCTTAAGGTAAGGCTACAAGAACGTCACAAGGTCGTAACTCGAAGATAGATACAAAAATTAGACATAGATGACCACATATTGAGAGAGAAAGAGGATCCCCACTCTCTATGGGATGAAATTGAAATAATTGGTAGAGAACTCTATTGGAAACTACATAAACTTAATGAATCAGCACATATGCTAGGCCACAAAAATTTCTTAAGCCAGCCAAGTATAGAAGTGGATATGATATAGGAACTAGTAATAAGAAGTTCTAAAGAAAATCATTAGTGTCAAAGATTGCCATACAAGCTCTGGTAAAACAGGCTAACTGAAACATTAGGTTTATAAGTCTCCAAAATTCATAAACCGATGTCTTCAAGGACACATGGCCCAGTGGATATAGACATTGGTTAGTTTCAATGACTTAACCCATAGAGGCTAAAGCAGTGGTGAATTAAATAATAATAATAAGAGAGTTAACTTAAAGGGAGATAACTATATGGCTACCAGAAGTGGCAGCGCACATGGAATGAAAATGATATACCCCAGTGATCGTAATAAAGGGTTCAGTTCGAAATTTCTAGTAGCTGAAGAAAGACAACTGCCAACACAAACATAGCAGTAAAGATTAGGACAATAGTCTGAACAATGCAAATAATGTTAAAAGAATCATGTATTTGTTGAAAGTACAATCTCTTAGTTTACTTATACAAGCACTATCCAATAAATATATTTTTCTAAGATGAATATGTTTATACAAAAGTATAAGCTTCAATTTTTTTTTTTTAAATTTTGTTAATGCATTAAAACTTGATGACAACCTGAATTGTTCTGGAGTATTGAACAATTAAATAAATGAATATTTCTAATTAAATATACCAAACTTTTAAAACATTAATTGTATACGTAAAATGATTTAAAAAAATGTTAAAGATTCAGTTAAGTTAAAATTAATATTTTGTACCTTGAAAATGTGGCTTTTCATAAGTGTGTTCTGTTTAAACAAATTTATAGTTTTCTGAAAGGCAAAGCTTTTCATAAATATAAAAATCTAATCATAAATGCAAATTACCCCTAAAAAGAAAAATCACCATTAAAAAAAACACTTTGGGTCAATCACATTTTATTTGAATTTGACAAATATGATTTTAGATATTATCAAACATGTCTATAACAGAAGTTGATGGCAAAACAAATAAAACACAAAAAGATGTCCTTCCAAAAGTGAATAAAATGGTTATTTTCTCAAATAAACATTGAACTGAACTTTTGTCAAGAATGAGACAATATGTGGGAATGCACAATTTTTAAAAAAATGGTCAAACAGTTAAACCCTCAGCAGCAATGACTGTAGAGGGAACAATTCAAGAAGATAGAAAAGTGTCATCATTTTATGTAAATTTGAAAAAATGTCAACATGCACTCAATGAAGGCATACCCCAAATCTATAAAAATTGATAAATTTTTCAACAGAACTGTGCAAACTGACATATTTTGGAGTACACCATAATTTAAAAGAAACATTTTGAACATTAACCAAGTCAGTCTCCTTGAATATGAGAGAAAATTAAAAGATAAATGTTTTAAGACTTGATTAGTTTTGGAGAGATCACAAAGATTGAGTAGACAACTATTGATCATGCCTTTATTTTGAACTTATTTTCCTCACTAAGGGAAAGAATTTGGGAAATTTTAAGTAATTAACGAGCTAGTACAAAGTACTAGATATTTTTTATGATTATAATTTACATTTTTGGGTGAAAACTTGTTAGATTTTATTATTTATTAAAAACTAAAGCATTTGCTCACTAAATTATTTTATGTTTTTGCTAAAATTTCTATTACATACTATACATTCAAAATACATGGAAAAAATTAGATTAAAATGTTTTTGGTTTATTATTTAGTTATTTTAGATTAAGTCTAAAGTTTTAAGTTACAGAATGTTGATTCACTTAACACTATGTGTTCCAGATTACAATATGCATATAATAACAAACAACCTGAGACTTAGTGTCAAATATCAAATGTTCAATTTGCAAAGTAAATATACTGTTAAACTGGATCTTGATTTTCTAACTCTTTATGCAAACATATCTAATTGAAATTAGTCATTTTCAAGTACTAAAACTTAAAAAAAAATAGCTAGGTTTAGGAAGTGGGTAGGTTTTAATGTAACACTACAAATTGAATTCCTAATGTTCCTGCTTAACAGCCCTTCAACCATTATAGGGTTATTCTTGGTACAGCTTGGTATAATACATGCATACATAATAGTTTTGTATATAAATTAACTGGAGAAAGTTTTTTATTTTATTATTATTCTTTGTAATCAGTTATGAGAGGTACTGGTTTCTAATACAAGTTATTTTGTATTCTGATACAAGCTGTTATTAGAGTTTGCATTGTTACTTTTAGTAGAAAACTCACAGGTATTGAAATCACAACTTTGAATCAATTCACTGAAACTAACCAATGTGTATATCCACTGGGCCATATGTCTTTGAGGGATAGCAGTTGATGAATTTTGGGAACTTATAAACCTAATGTCTTACTAACGAATTTTTGCTAGAGCTCATACTGCAATTTTTTAAGTAATGATTTTCTCTAGTACTGCATATTACTGGTTCCATATTGTATTCATTTCTATGCTTGGATGGCTTAATTTTTTGTGGCCTAGCATATGCACTGATTCCTTAAGTTTATATAGTTCCCAATAGTGTTCTCTATCAATTATTTCAACTTCATCACATAGGGGATGCTGATCCCCTTTCTCCCTCCATATGTGGTCAGCTATGCCTGATTTTTCTATTTCCCCTTGTGTTACAGCTTTGCAATGTTCTCACAGCATTACTTTAAGGTAGCACCCCATTTCTCTTTTATATTTCTTTCCACAGCTACATGGAATGGCGTACACACACTCCTTAATTATGTTTTCCTCTACTGGAGGTCTTACTCGGGAGAGGTATCTGCGAAGTGTAGAACCACTTTTAAAGGTCGTCCTGATGTTTCTCCGATAATCCCTTCACATAGGGTAGGCAGACAGAGGCTGTTTTAGAGTTATCATCATCATGCACTCTCCATTCCACATTCATTGGAACTGTTGTCATGTACCCCTGGTAATTGTTAAATTGTAAGATACTGCTAATAATGACCAATTCTTGTTCATGTGTCTCTGAGTCATGACTTATGACTTTTGCTGCATGTTGCAATAAGAGGATAATCCTTTTCTTTACATTGTATTGGTGGTGGGAGTTGAAATTGAGGTATTGTCTGGTGAATGTTAGCTTGCAACATACGGATTTCTTTAACCCATTCTCTGTTCGAGATATTAATACATCCAAGAATGTTAGTTTTTTGTTGTTGTTCTCTTTTTTCCATTGTGATCTATATCGATGATCTTATTAACTTCACAGTGTCTGGATCTCTTCCTGGTGTGGCCAGAATATGAAAGTGTCATCAATGTATCTTTTAGTGCTGTGGATTTTTATGCCATCTCTGAAGTATTCCATGTATATGTTAGCCAATGATGGTGATAATGGCAAGCCCATTGCTAAGCCTTCATCCTACTGATATACGTCTGATCCCATTTCGAAGTGTGTGTTCAGAAAGTCAGCATCTTTATCAGGTTATCTAGTGGTATACTGGTACATTCTCCTAGGGATGAGTCCAAGGCCAGTCTGTCTCTGATAGTGACTCCACCGTGGGTACTTTGATGAACAGACTCACCATGTCTAGGTTCACCATCTGGTTGCATTGGATGGGGGCATCTTTGATTAGTTCCACAAAATGAGCAGAGTTTCAGACATATGATGGTAACTTTCCTCTCAGTAGGTCTATTATATCCATAAGGAAGTAACTCAGAATGTGGTACACAGTGTGTATGCCATTCCATGTAGCTGTGGAAAGAAATATAAAGGAGAAACAGGCTGCCCCCTTAAGGTAAGGCTGTAACATGAGAGGAAATAGAAACATCAGGCATAGCTGACCACATATGGATGATCTTATTGAATTCACAGTGTCTGGATCTCTTCCTGGTGTGGCCAGAGTATCTTTTAGAGTTATGTTGTTAATAATGTTAGAGTAATTTTGTTAATTTTGATGATGGACAGGGTTTAGAAAGTATACTGCCTTGAGGTACACCTGTTTCTTGGTCTTGTAGTTCAGATCTTATGTTGCTGTACTGTACTTTAAAGGTTATGGGAAAAAAAGTTCTTAGTGAATGTGGCCATATTTCCTTTGATTCTAATGTCTAAAATGATAACAAAAATCTACTTCCTCTATTTTCTATTTTTTTTTTTCCTAAACTTACCTACATTCAGGGCCTATTTGATTAAAATGTGAAATGAATCATATACTGAATGTTATTTTATTAGAAAATTTAGTTGAAATTTTTTTAGTTAGTCATTAACTAACATTAAATATATTGTGAGCACACTTAAAATTAGAGGTTGATGACAAATATTTTTTTATAGTTAAAAAGAAAAAATCCCAGAAAATATTTTTTTATAGTTATAAAGAAAAATCCCAGAAAATGTTATTTCAGTAAAAAAAAAAATATGCAATACCAAATCAAAACATCTTGAAACCTTACAAAAGTAATTCAGTAAAATTCAAAATATAATTTTGTATAGAGTTGGTGCTTGCATAATGTTATAAAATACATTATTTTCTTTGATTTTTTTTTTTGATTTTTTTGAAAATCTACAGCAAATATCTATTTTTTAAAAATTTAATTTTTGAGTGCAATTTTGAAATTGTTCCAGTTACTGATGATAAAAGAGATTTTTTTTATTGAAGATATTTTTAATATGAAGCTTGGTGCTATTTTTACAACAGAAATATTTTTAAATGAACTTTATTTTTTTTGTAACTATTGTTTTGTTTTTTTTTTATTATTGAAGTTCAAAAAGGAAATAATTCCGAATTACCTCTTTTGACTACTCTTCTCTTTTGGAGCAGTAATGATATTAATCTAATATAAATTTAATATCCATTGTTCTGCATCAGTCAGTTTTGTGTTTAGCAGTCCATCAAAATGAGTATATTTTTTGTATCGGTTTTCCTGCTTATTTAGTAAATATTGATTTTTTTTTGTTTTTCTTTTTTTTATTTGGCTGTAACATTTTCAATATTTTTGAAAAAGTTAACATGATGTTTGAAAGTGTGTATAATTTTATGACAATTAAGTCTAAAAACAAAACTGTCAATTCAATAACTCTTTTATCCATTTTCCCTTTATTTTTGCTAGTAGCAATTTCCTTATTTTAATAAATATTATTAAATTCAGAATAATTAAAAAAGAGTTCACTTGGTGCAATTAAATATTTTATGACATCAAACAGATAAGAAAATAATCAAATAAAAGAAGCAATGAATTAACTCAAAGTATCATTTCACTAGTTTTTAATTTCTTTTTTATACTTCTAACATAATATAAAAAATGAAATTATTCATTCTACTAAAAAGCATATAAAATAAAATTATATTCTGAAACTTGATTATATATGGTTAAAAATAATTTATTTCTAAATTTGAATACCAATTTCTTAATTATTATGCTGCTGTTATTCTTTATTTCTTTAATTTTTTTTAAAGTTTTTTATGCACTGTCAGGTATGACAGTATACAACTACTGTTGTTAATCTTAACAACTCACAGGCTACCAAGCACAAATAAATGTTATTTTCATTTTAAACAAACAGCATTAGTTTTACAAAATTTGGTTAATTAATCCTTAATTTACTTTGAAACACATCTCTAGGAGAAATATTGGATTTTTAAGAGATTTTTAAATTTATTTACAATACAATATTATTTGTCTATAATGGAGGTTTGATGAGTGAACATGTCAATGTTTTAAAAATGTCTAAAAAAGACTTTATTTACTTGTGGAAATTTTTTTCTTTTTATATGGATTAGTTTTTTTTTCTTTTTTTTTTTCTTTTTTAGATAAAACCAAATTTTTTTTTTTAGATAAAATCAAAATTAAGCATCTCACCTATCAATACTTATTCTCTAACAAACAATATGGCCTCTGCTTCACCAGGTCTACCACTAATGTGGTAACAGCCATCACTGAATATGTATATCATATACTGGTCTTCATTAATGATCTTTCTGATGTCATCAGTTCACAAGCAGGCATCTTTGATGACACCACCATTTACTGCTGGCTGCCACTCTTAAAACAGATTTCCAATCAGTGATTAACTGGGGTATGAAATGGCTTGTAAATTTTAATGCCTCTAAAACAAAACAGCTCTTGTTTAATCACTACAGAGAAACTTTCCAGCCATCAATATGACTGATGCAGCTCTCCTTGAGAGCAATACACTGCACCTCTTTGGCTTCACTTTTTCACCTAACCTAAACTGGAACAAATATATTGGATTTATAGCTGCATCTACTGCTAGGAAGTCTCTGTGTTACTGCAGAAATTTTTTCTCATCTGAATCAACTTGCACATTTATAAATCTGCCATTCATCCATACATTGAATACTGTTGCCATGTCTGGTCGGGTGCTCCTGCTATTCATCTTGGGGTTCTTGAAAAAATCCAATGAAGGATCTGCAATGCAATTGGTGCTGACTTAGCATCTCAACTTTCTCACTGACATGACATGGCTTTCCTGTCTTTTCTACAAATATTTTCAATGCAACTGCTCTGATGAAGTTTTTTCCTCTGGTACTCTGACCACATGAATTTAAGCATACTACTAGATTGTCATCTAGGTCCCACTCTTTTACAGTTGAAACAGTTAACTGCCATTTCTACCATTTCTTTTCTCGCACTTTCAGCCTGTGGAACCCCCTTTCATTTACTTGTTTCAAATCTTTTAAAAAGTTATTTCTCAAAGAAAGCACGTAAATGTTTTCTATTATAAAAATCTCTAGTATTTTAAAACCAAATCTTTGCCATCATCAAGTAGGTATCTCCAACAAAAATCTTATCTTGTTGAAGATGAAAAATTAAAAAATGAGGTCTTCCAATTTTTCTTACTTTTACGGCAAACATAGCAGCCCAATTTGAAATTACCTTAGTTTTCAAATTAATAGAGCTTGAATTGAACCAGAGGAAAGATCAAAGTATTTCTTAATTATTTTTAAACATTTTTCAATCCTTTCTGACACGTTCAAAGCTCTGGCAAAAAAATCTTGTTTTGATTTTCATCAGTGGGTAACCAAATTGTTACCAGAGTTTACAATGGATTACATAACTCAGATTTTTTTCTGGTGACAAACATATGAATTTAGAAATTCTTGCAAAAATCAAATAATTATCAAATTTTATTGAAGCTTTCAGGACTTATTCACAAATGAATTAAATTATTTTTAGAAAATCTTGGTAAATTTTTTTTTTTTTTACATAAATTCATGGAACTTGAAGAAATTAAATTTCATAGCAGAAATTTGTTTTATTAGTTAAACACAAGACTCATTAGGGAATGTAAATAATCTATATTTTTTCAAACAGTTGGTCTTTTTTTTCAAAAAATCTGCTCCTAATATTAAAATAAAAAATGCAATAAAACTATGACATTATTTAATTAGATAAGCTTTTAATTACTTTTATAAATAATATATATTAAGAACATTATAGACTGAAAAAGATATTTGATGAATAATAAAATTTTAAAAGAATTGTTTTAATTTTTAATTTAATTTTTTCTTTTTTAGTTATAATAATTTATATGATTTCAAAAGTTTTTTTAAAATTTCTACAAAGCCTTGTGGTGGTTAGGTTAAGTGAAAAACTATATTTACTAATTGAAAATTGAAAAGTTTCATACAAATTGTTGAGTCATCGTATTATTAGAATATTTTTTTTGTGTGTGTATATCTAAAGTTTTTAGTATGGTATTTTCTGTTACATTAAAAGGTTATGTGTTTCACAGTTTCTTCCACTTACAGAAAAAAAATTTGGACAATTATGTCAATTCTGGTCAGCCATACTTAGCTTATCTCAACATATTGCTGTCATTAAGGCAAAGGTCAGAAAGATCAACTCTCCATGATAAAGAAATAGTTTTGTACCTTCAATCATTTTTAATATCTAACTTTTAAATTGAATTTTTTAAAAATAAATAAGTTTTCTTGAAACAATTATTTTAATTTTAATTGAAAGTTAAATGATTAAATTTACTATTTCCAGTAAGCAAAATACTCTTGTTGAGGGGAGGGCTGAGAGGTGTGAGTGCCAATCAACCATGCAACTAAGAAAGTAGACACAAAGGCAAGGAAAGAAGATGGCAATAGCAAAGAAGGATGACAAATGCAGATGGTCAGTTGGAGATGATGCAAATTAGGTTTTTATTTTTTTCCTTAAGCGAACGGTGAATGGTAAGGCGATGGAGATCATGAATCTGGAGTGGTATCTGGACGTCGACAGGCACTGGAACTGGTCGCTGGACGTCAGGGGGACACTGGAACAGGTCGTATGACATCAGTGGGCACTGGAACAGGTAGCGGGACGTCAATGAAATGCGGCAGTAGGTAGCTGGTGGCTGCTGGAGTCGCTGGAAGCTGCAGGAAACTGCAAGGGTGAGCTGGATGTCACTGGAGACTGCAGGAGCGAGCTGGAAACTGCAGAAGTGAGCTGGGTGCCGCTGGGCTCAATCGACTTGACTGGGCGTGTCAAAGTCACAATGCAGTGAGGCTCCTTGCCGAGAGCTTCTTTGCTGTGAAATCGCTGCCATTTATAAAAAATGTTCATACAACAACAGCAAGACCGCTAAACAAATGACTGTAATTAATTTCAGGCTGTATTAATTACAGACAAAAGTGTATTCAGTGTTTGTTTTGTTAACTGTATTTAAATTAATTTCAATTCAAAATTAAAGGTCTTTTGTTTTTGTTTCATGGCGAAAATTAAGTTTTTGTGTTTTTTTGTTTGTTTGAAAAGAGGTTGTTGCTATTTTTAGCACACGTGGGTTGTGACCGTTCTCTGCTGCTGGGATTGTTTACACAAAGTGGGAAGGCCCTCTCCCAAGATAATTGATCATCATCAATTAGAAGTAAACATATGTCTTGTAGTTCTTCGGGAAGGTGACGCTTCTTCCTAGATGGGTCTACCTGGTTGGAGTGGTGGGTGCTTTTGGGATTGACTCTGATTTTGCTTGTGACGGTTGCGATTGTGTGGTTGTTGGGGCAAGTGGGTGACGCTTCTTCCTAGATGGGTCTACCTGGTTGGAGTGGTGGGTGCTTTTGGGATTGACTCTGATTTTGCTTGTGACGGTTGCGATTGTGTGGTTGTTGGGGCAAGTGGGGCTTCTGGGTGTGTTGAGATGGGTTCTCTCTCCTGTGGAGATTTTTCCAGAAACACTGGTTTTCCTCGATCAATGGTGAAATGCTTCTCAGAGCATTTTAAGACTTTGAAGGGACCCTGGTATGTTGGTGTTAGTGTTAGTGTTAGTGTTAGTGTTAGTGGTTTCTTTACCGCGTCATTTTGGACAAAAACGAACTCACAGTCCTGAAGCTGTTGTGGAACATGGATAGTTGGTGATGGTTGCCTCGGTGGTGTGTACTTCAATTGGGCCATTTTATGGCGTAGTTCCTGAGTGAAGGGACTTGCAGTAGTGAGGTTGGGTATGGTGTCGTCAAAATATTGGCCAGGTAAAGAGAGTGCTGTACCGAAGACTATTTTGGCCGGAGTGCATCCTAAGTCTTCTTTGAGTGAGTTGCGGATTGACAAAATGATTAGAGGCAGTTCATCTACCCAGTTGCTGGAGGAATGTTTTGTGGTTAGAGAGGCCTTTAGTGTTCCGTGGAACCTTTCCACGAGGTCGTTGGCACAGGGATGGTAGGCGGTGGTCTTGATGTGTTTGACGCCAAGCAGTTGAGTGAATTGACTGGAACTGCACACCACGGTCTGTGGTGATGATGCTGGGTATGCCAAAAATTGTGATCCACTCCTGAAGGATGGTCTTTACTACCGTGTTAGCCTAGGTATCTCTGATGGGTACTACTACTGGCCACCTGGAGAAACGGTCAACCACTGTCAGGTACTGGTAATTCTGGCATATTGGGAAAGGTCTGACTATGTCAATGTGGATGTGGCTGAAATGTGCATCAGGGTTGCTTAATGTGCCTGGTGGGGATTTTGTGTGCCGGTGTACCTTGCATTTCTGGCACTCAAGGCACGTTGATACCCAATAACGGATGTCAGTATTCATATGGGCCAAACAAAATGATCAGCAATAAGTTTGACCGTTGTGTGCTTACTGGGATGTCACAATCCATGTAGGTGATTGAAAATTTGCCTTCTGAGTGCCGGAGGTATGTAGGGTCTGGGGCAATTCAGTTTTGTATTACAGTACAATATTTTGTTGCTGAAAGGTGCCAGGAATTCTTTCAGTTGCAGGGATGTGTTGGCTAGGACTTCAGGAAGGGTTGCGTTGGATTCCTGGGCCTCTGCTATCAGGTCCTGACTGAATGGGCTGTCTTCCACAGTGTTGACATTGTGACACGATAACTAGACGTATATTAAGGTGCTTTGTAAAATATGTATTTTATTATAATGGATTAGAATAGAAAATAGTTTAAAAACATATTTAACAAAAGTGAAAAAGAAGAGGAAAAAATAAATGAATAAATGCTTTTCCTTTTATGAGGAAAATTGTGGAAGAGACAAGAGTATCCAATTACTGTTTTAAATCCTACCACTCCTCCGGTAAATATTTGACTCAGTGATTTAATGTGATAAAGAGATAAGTTCAGGAGATAAAAGTTCAGGAGGTGGATTTTCGAATGACCCGGTCAAAGGCTGTCTTTTACTGTATCTTGACCACACATTAAGAATTTTCCGGCAGAAGCTTTATTAAGAAAAAAAAAAAGAAAAAAGATAACTGAAATTTCAGACTTACAGTCACCAATGTTTATCACTGGTGGTCTAAAGCATTTCCGGATTTCCGGATTCGTTTTAAATAAATAGAAGTTAGTGAGTTTCAAACAGTTGAGTTCAGCCGGGCACGAGTTGAAGTAAGAATCTCCGTTCGTCTTGTTTCGGTCAGTTTGGATTTGTTGATCTCCGTTAATTAGAGTTAGAGCTGTGTGTCACATTCGCCTGCCCCAACCGAAAAGGCTAACTCTAAACGAAATAAAGCATCCTTTCAACTCATCCAAGTTGTGGAAGTTCGTTCCTTATAGTTTAATCTTGTACCCCCAGCTTGAGGCTCCGACATTTTCAACAAACTCCCGGCAAACATCACAGCATGGAGAACGGCCGTCGGAGAAAATTGTTAGGACGGTCAGTTGGGGTGTTACAACATCGAATCTGGATAGGGCATCAGTGACAGTGTTGTCTCTTCCTTTGACATACTGAATTTCGGATGTGAACTGTGAGATATAGTCTAGATGTCAGATCTCGCGAGCCGTATATTTGTCCAAGTTGTTTGACAGGGAAGTTGTCAAGGGTTTGTGGTCGGTCAAAATGGTGAAATTCCAGCCTTCCAGTAGATGTCAGAAGTGTTTGATGGTGAGGTATACAGCCAAAAGTTCTTTTGAGAAGGTGCTGTATCTGGACTGAGCTGATGATAATTTAGCCGAGAAGAAGGCAATGGGTCTGCGTTGGTCGCCAAACTCCTGTTCTACCACAGCACCAACTTCAGTGTCCGAGGCATCTGTTGTTAGATATATCTGAGTCTGGGTGTCTTCATTGAGATGTGCTAACTTCGTAAAGTTAGCTAAAGAGGTTTTTGCTGCTTGGAATGATTTTTCCTGGTCACCCTCCAGAGTGATGGCTTTATTTTTTCTCTGGAGGAGATTTGTCAGGGTGGTGAGAAGATTTGAGCATCCGGGGATAAACCTGCGGTAAAAATTTACCATCCCCAAGAAGTGTCACAGTTGCTTTATTGATGTGGGCATCAGGAAATCCTGTATGGCTTTTATCTTATCGGGCAGTGGGGTGATTCCCTGAGCGTCTGTATGGTGTCTGAGAAAGTCTATGTGTTGTGCGCTGAATTCGCACTTGTCTGGGTTGATTCAGAGGCCATAATGTGTTAGATGGCAGAACACTTCCTCCAGGTGTTGTTCATGGAGATCAGCATCTCTGCTAGCCACTAGGATGTCATCGACGTATGTGTAGACTTATGGTAGGCCACGCAGAACTTCATCCATCAGCCTCTGGAACGTCTGGGCTGTGTTGCGCAATTCGAAGGGCATTTTTATGAATTCAAACAGTTCAAAAGGGGTTGTGACTGATGTCTTTGGAATGTCCTCCAAAGCAACTGGAACTCGATAATACACTTTGATCAGGTCAAGTTTTGAGAAAATGCAGGCCCTCTGCAGACCTGAAGAAAAATCGGGGATGTGAGGCACAGGATACTGGTCGGGCACTGTGGATGCATTGAGTTTCCGGTAATCCACGCAGATTCTGAAATCCCCGTCGGATTTGGATACTAGATGCAGTGGTGAAGCATATGGATTGTCTGAGGGTCAGATGATGTTATCTGCCAGCATCTCTTTAAACGCTTTCTTGGTATATGCCAATTTATGTGGAGGAAGTCGTCATGGCTGTGAATATGCTAGCTGTCCGGTGGTCTTTATGTGGTGTTGAGTTTGATGTTTGCCTGCATCAGTAGGTTTAATGAGTTGCATAAGGTCCTTGTACCAGCGCAGGATTTCTATGTAGCATGGGTCTTGCTGTGTTGCCATGCTGATCCTAGTCGTATTTAAGCTCAATGGACTCCCTGTGATCTTGATGGATGTTGTGTTGTCAGACAGGGTTCTTGTCTTCATATGGACGGCCAGGTTGTAATGTGCCAAGAAGTCAGCACCAAGCAAGGGTGTTCTGACGTCTGCTACAGTGAATGACCACTTGAAGTCACGCCTGAGGTTGATGTTCATGGTAAGTTCCTTGTTCCCATAAGTTTCTATGGTGAAGCCGTTTGTTGCTCGAAGTTGAAATGGGGTGGGTTTCAAGGCAGATCTGTTGGTGGGTGGTATCACGCTGATGGCTGCGCTCGTGTCAACTAACAATTTGAGGCCATTGTTACGGTCCCACACGTAAAAGAGACAACTGTGTGACCGAGTACCGACAGGGATCGTCATCGCTACCTGCCGGTCTATTCGTTTCCCTGGATCCTATTGTGTCTGCAGGGAGGGGAACACTAGTGGGCCTGATCACTGAAAGATTGGTGGTACCAACATTCATCTGGGTTGTTTCTCCATCCAGGACTTGAGCTGCTTCGATTCCATGTGCATGGTGCTGGGCTTCGCTGCCTCCGACATAGGGAAAGTTTCAGGTCTTTCAACTCTGCACATATCTGGGCCATCTCACCTTCGAGGTGTTGTGTGTGGTTTCCATAGTTTTCAACCTGGTGGACCTTTTGGTGGACCTGGGAGTATATTTTGTCGGCTGAATCAAGGGACATTTCTACTGGTACCAGGGCTAGAACTTACGCTATATTTTGTGGTAACCAATCCATCCATAGGCCTTGGAGCATGGGTTCTGCCATGGTGTTGTTCCCGAGGCGGCTCTTCATCAGACGTAGGAGCTGGGATGGGGTTCTATCACCTAGAGACACACTAGAGAATAGGTCTCTGATGAGGTCTTCGTTCGTTTGAGGATGGCTTCCTTGAGGCAGGTGTATGAGAGGTGGTCTGGAGATAGGTGTATACGAAGTGGTCTGGAGTGTTGAGAAGGATGTCTTCCACTTCTTCGACGATTGATGCTGGTAGGGCTTGTACCACTGAGGCGTATTTTATGCCCTGTCATGTGACCTTTCGGGCTGAAAATATCGCCTCAAGTTGAATAATCCAACTCCTGTTGTCAATCGAGTTGTATGGTAGTAGTTGTATCAGGGGGGGGGCTGATATGTTGATTTCTGGTTCAGTCTTTTCCAACACCTTCTCTGCTAACTGTTTGCCTGTGTCCAAAGATCACGTCATGGTCACCACTTGTTGCAGGGAGGACCGATAGGTGTGAGTACCACTCGACCGTGCAACTAAGAAAATAGACACAAAGGCAAGAAAAGGAGACGGCAGTAGTAAAGAAGGATGACAAATGAAGATGGTCAGTTGGAGACGATGCAAATCGGGTCTTTATTTTTTTCCTTGAAGGGAACAGTGAATGGTAAGGCAATGGAGGTCGTGTATCTGGAGTGGTATCCGGATGTCAGTGGGCGCTGGAACCAGTTGCTGGACGTCAGAAGAGCACTGGAACAGGTAGCGGGACGTCAGTAAAACGCCTCAGTAGGCTGGGTGCCAAAGTCACTGGAAGGTGCAGGAAACTGCAGGAGTGAGCTGGAAGCTGTTGGAAACTGCACGAGTGAGCTGGAAACTGCAGGAGTGAGCTGGATGTCACTGGAAACTGCAGGAGTGAGCTGGAAGCCAATGGAAACTGCAGGAGTAAGCTGGAAGCCGCTGAAAACTGCAGGAGTGAGCTGGGTGCTGCTGTGCTTGGTCGACTTGACTATGCACATCAAAGTTATGATGCAGTGAGGCTCCTTGCCCCCCCCCCCCAGCCGAGAGATATTTACTTGTCTTCCCCACTTGAGAGAGATGTGAAACAAGGTCTTTTTTAATGTGGGGAACCTGAGCACGTACACCCAGTTACTGGACGTCAGAAGAGCACTGGAACAGGTAGTGGGACATCAGTAAAACGCCTCAGTAGGCTGGGTGCCAAAGTCACTGGAAGGTGCAGGAAACTGCAGGAGTGAGCTGGAAGCTGTTGGAAACTGCACGAGTGAGCTGGAAACTGCAGGAGTGAGCTGGATGTCACTGGAAACTGCAGGAGTGAGCTGGAAGCCACTGGAAACTGCAGGAGTAAGCTGGAAGCCGCTGAAAACTGCAGGAGTGAGCTGGGTGCTGCTGTGCTTGGTCGACTTGACTATGCACATCAAAGTTATGATGCAGTGAGGCTCCTTGCCCCCCCCCCCCAGCCGAGAGATATTTACTCGTCTTCCCCACTTGAGAGAGATGTGAAACAAGGTCTTTTTTAATGTGGGGAACCTGAGCACGTACACCCAGTTACTGGTCAAAACATTACCTATCCACTGCGGTGGATAGGTTCAAAACCAGTCAAAACTGGTCTTATTCGGTCATTTCTGACCCAGCTTGAAGGCCAGAGCCCCCCTCGCCAAGAGCTTCTTTGCTGTAAAATCGCTGGCATTCATAAAAAACGTTCATACAACAGCAGCAAGCCTGCTAAACAAATAAATGACTATCATTAATTTCAGGCCGTATTAATTACAGTCATAAGTGTATTCAGTGTTTGTTGACTGTATTTAAATTAATTTAGGTTCGAAATTAAAGGTCTTTTGTTTTTGTTTCGTGGCGAAAATTAAGTTTTTGTGTTTTTTTGGTTGTTTGAACAGAGGTTGTTCACTGCAGACAGGTGTATCCAGGATTGTTTACACAAAGTGGGAGTGGTGATCAGGCACACTGCGAAACTCTGATGTATTTTAGACAGAAATTGACTGGAATCTAAAAATTTTCAATTTTTTGCCCATTTTTGAGCAATTGACACATTTGTAAGAAAAAGTTACTTCTCAGTCTTAAAAATCTTGCAAAAATAAAATATACATCTGTGACATGTTATTTTAGGAAAATTAGCAAATTTAAATTAATCTGATTAAGACAAGTATTACTTATGTACAGCATGAAATTTAGAATAACATTAACACAGTGTAATGGGAAATGGTTACCTTCATTTTTACTTGATTTAACTACACAAAAAAATTCCAAATTTACTTTGAAAAAAATGTATTTTTATAATTGCTCCCTTCTGTCAGGTTGACGGGCAGCAAGACAAATTGAAGTTGACATTTCTAAAAACTAAGGCGCTTGGCTTCTGTTTGTAAGTATGGTGAACAGTAGTAAAAGTAAATATTTTAATATTTGTAAAAAGTATTTTTGGTTTATGTTTTTTTTAAATCAAGATTTTTTTTAAAACAGAACAAAAACAAACGTTATTTTTAGAACACATTCTGTCACATGGAATGATTTATTAAAAAAAAAGGAAGAACTTGTACACTTACAGCTAGTATTATGGGAGGTATTTTGCAAAAATAAATTTTCAGTGGAAATTAATTATTATATTTAAAAAATTAGCTTACAAGTGAAGTATTATTAGATAATTTTTTTAAAAAAGGTAATTTCAAAATATTTGCTGGCAATGCACTATCTACTAAAATTAATATAAAAAACCATAAGTCCTTATTTGGATAGGTCATATTTTGAAATTGTTTCGTCCTCATTTGTAAAAAAATAAATAAATTTCATAATTAGGAAAATTTAAAATTTGTTTCTTATACACATTGCAATTACCTAAAATTAATGAGATGTTTGTTATTTCAATCAGTGCATTTTAGCTACGACTTAATGCGAGAATGAAAACTGAAAAGCAGAAATTATTACAAGTGTGCGCATCCGTAGTTAATTATATCATCCACTAACAGCCGTGTAATAAAATCTTTTAGTTTTATTTTTAGTCGCAAATATTTTATCAATATTTTTGTATATATAAGGTCATCAATAGAACTTCTAAAAATATCGAATTATTAAAATAAATCGATAAAATAGACAATTTCAAAGATTTTTTTTACAGACAATAGCCCAACAACACAAAATTTTTAATTTAAAAAAATAAAAATTTTTTTAAATTTTTAAATTTAAATTAAGGCATCTGTATCAACTTCACTTTTCTTTTGGGCTTTTTTTTTCTTTCTTGGGTATCAAATTTTCCGATTTATACCTATCAATACGAAACACATAACTTGGAAGCATTTTTAAAATGCAAAAAATAACGGTTTCCATATGTAGCTTAATCTGGCATATGGTAATAGTTGCGTCAGTTTAAGAGGGTGGGTGCTTTTCTTTGTTTTCATTCAGAATGGATTTCTTTTTATAAATAGTTTCTCGAGTTAGACTATAGAACATTATCACAGATGATACACAATCCATCATAGCCAAGAGGTCGACTTAATGAAATAAAAGTTATTTTTTGTATTCAAGGACTAAGGAGTGGACTGAGTAAAGTGTCGCGAGAATGTAAAACGCACAGCGAGGTTTTTAAATAATTTAATTTAAAAGCCTTTTTGTTTTGTTTCGTTTTTTATTTTTTGTTGTTAATAACATTTTTGCCATTTAGTAGTTTACTTTTTACACTTTGATTTCGCTAGTCACTTATAATCTGGAATTGCAAATTCAGTTAATTTGACAGGGATTTTATGAACTTTACAAAAAAGAAAAATAATCAATTTGATCTACCAATAATAATTTTAGATACTTAACTGAATGTTCAGTGAGTTAATTTTGCAAACCATTTTTACTCGTGCAGTGTCGCGATTTCAAAAATAATTATCAAACTTTCTCCCCATTATTGTGGCTTTGTGCCAAATTAAGCTGTTTTATTAAAAATATCAATCACTTAACACAACAAAAGATATATTTTTAAATACATACTTTTCAATCAGCTATTTTTAAATTCCCGGCTGAAAATAAATTTAAATTTAATGATTGATTCAGATTATTATTATGATATTAATGACAACGGCGATAGATTAGCCAGCGTTCGTTGACAACTGCCTTGGTAACAGAGCGGCGTCATTTCCGTAATAAAATGCGTGCATCCGGTCTATTTTAATGAATTTTTCTTTAATAGGAGGTACCTCCAATAATTTTCGATAGCTGAGTTTTAAAGTGAATTTTTAAAAATAAAAAAGCTTTCATTTCAATTGAAAGCTAAGCAAAATGGTGTAATTTCGAATAGAAATTATATTGATTGGAATCTCTCTCTCTCTCTCTCTCTCTCTCTCTCTCTCTCTCTCTCTAATTCATTTTATCGGGCATTTTTCATATTTTGGCAAGTTTGTAAATTTAATTCTCGGTTTTAAAATCTTGCAAAAATAAAATATACATCTGTGACATGTTATTTTAAGAAAATAAGCATCTTTTACTAACGCATTAAGTGATTGATGACAGTCCAATATGGTGACAAGCTAAGTATGGTTGACCAGAATTGATATAAATTTATACCCAAATGAAAACAGTTATTGTATAAATTCATTATTCATCAAAAAAACATTTTTTTCTTCAGACTATGATATTCTATTTCGTTTTTTGTTCGTCCTTGTTTTTTTTATTTTTTATTTTTTATTTTTTTTGTCACTTAAGTTTGTGTAAATTAATTTGCAATTCAAGGTTATTTTTGACTTAAGATAAATAGTATCACGGTTCAATTATTTCCATTAGTTTTGTCTTGTAGAAGAGTTAAATTTCTGTCTTCGAGACATTCAATTTGTAACGGTTGGCCAGCGAACGCAAGCCGCATAGCTCGACTATATTCTGTAAAAAATGGTTTAATTTCTATTTTTGTCTTCAGAAATTTAAATAAATCAACTTTTCAGTTTTAGCTGCTTGTGGTAAGTCAACCGGGATTCAGTCCATTTTTCAGTCTGTTTTTCTGGAATTTTTGGAATTTTTTTTTTCGTTTTTTGTTCGTCCTTGTTTTTTTTTTTTTTTGTTTTTTTTGTCACTTAGTTTGTGTAAATTATTTTGCAATTCAAGGTTATTTTTGACTTATACAAAGTTAAAACTTTGTAAACATCTGTCACTTTTTTTTCTTTTTTTTTTTAATTGGAGTAGATTGTTCCTACTATCGCCCGGTCTCACATTCCACCCACTTCTTTTGAATGAGTTTAGAGGTGATCGCCTTGTTTCTTGTTTAGGAAGGGGTTCCCGGTTCATCCCCCTTCTCCGGTCTTAGTGTTAGTTCAGCTGGAAGCTCTTTGCAGTTACGGAGTATGGTGGCAACATCTTTACATTCTGAGGGTACCGGGTTGGCAGTTTCCTGGTTGCTGCTTCCGACTGGTAATTAGGAGCCCGGACTCTTGCATAGCGTCTTGAGAGGCTGCTCTGATCAATAGTTGAATAATACCAGGGTTCTTGTAGTGCCGTATCGCGCATGGATGGGCGTCCCTGCATGAACGTTCGGTGGGCAACCCTGAGGCCACATTATGTTGTAGGCCGCGCCAGTCTCCATCCTTCACAAGTTGCAAATGATTGACCGACTGATTCTATTCTAAGACCTCTTCTTAACTGAATCACTATGGAAAAAATCAAACAACAGCAAAACTAAACCAGCTCATTTGAAAATGCCCAAACCTGTCTGCATCTCTTTCACTAACATACACGGCATCCGCACCAACTTCCTCAGCGTAGATTCATTCCTCCATAATAACTCACCTGATATATTAGCCCTATGTGAAACTAATCTTAAACCTTCTATCCCCTCATCTGAGTTCTATGTTCCTGGCTACCTTCCCCTCTTCAGGAAGGACTCCAATGTTCATATGCATGGGCTTGGTGTCTATGTCAGCGAACACCTACCCTTAGCTAGGGTGTCATCTTTTGAATCCCCAGATCATTCTTTCATGTGCTTCCGCCTCTCACTTCTCAGCTCGATTAGCTATCTCTTCTTTCTCTACCGCTCTCCTTCCTCCCCTGACTGTTCGTTACTTGACATCATTTCTGACAATATTGACAAAGCCATTTCTTCCCATCCCTCTGCCCATGTATTCGTGTTTGGTGACTTTAACGCCCACCACACCAAGTGGCTGAAGAACGCTGTCACTGACCCTGCTGGTGTCCACACCATGAACTTTTCAATCACCCAATCCCTTACACAAGTAGTGGACTTCCCCACGCGTTTCTCCGACAACCCTAACGGAAGGGACTCACTTCTAGACCTCTGCTTCACTTCCATCCCAGACTCTTGCACTACCAGACAACTCTGCCCACTCGGAAACTCTGACCACACTGTAGTGTCCGTTAATATTTCACTCCACTCCCGCCCGACCCATGAAACCCAGACAAGTAGAATATCCTACTGCTATCAAAGAGCAGACTGGGATTCGTTCCCAGACTTCCTCTGTGACATCCCTTGGAACAATGTTTTTAGTCTTCCCATCGAAGAATGTGCATCCGAGGTCTCCTCCTGGGTTAAGGCTGGCATCGATGCCTTCATCCCTGCTAGGAAATTCCAGCTTAAATCTCATTCGTCTCCATGGTTCTCACCCGCTTTCTCGGCTGCCATTGCCCACCGGAATCATTTCTTCCGACTCTATCGTAACTACACGTCGGACCAAAACAGGCGCCTTTTCACTTCAGCTCGTAATAAGTGTAAAAGGATACTTAACGAAGCTAAGATGTTGTTTGATGCCAGAATGAAGCAACGCATAGCATGCTCTAAATCCGGCGCTAAAAACTACTGGCGACTCTGTAAAAGAGTACTTAACAAGAGCAAGTCCACAATACCCCCGCTAATCAACAAATTTGAGGTCCTCACCTCCCCAGCAGATAAGGCTGAATGCTTTGCCCGCAGATTCTCGAACAATTCGAGTCTGGACTCATCTGGAGTTTTTACACCCAACTTTTCTCCTAGAACCGAGGAACAACTGAATGATGTCCACATTACACCTTCGCTTGTCTCTAAGATAATCTTAAAACTTGACCCTCACAAAGCGAGCGGTGGTGACGGAATACCAAACATAATCTTAAAGAAATGTGCCCCTGAACTCTCCTCTGTCCTTTCTAAGCTCTACAACCTCTGCCTATCTGCTTCCTGCTTTCCTGCCTGTTGGAAATCTTCCTCTGTAGTCCCTATATTTAAAAACACTGGAGAACCCTCTGACCCTGCAAATTACCGCCCTATCAGCCTTCTTCCGATCTTTGGCAACGTGTTCAAAGCCATTATCAACGCCGAGGTGGTTCAGCATCTCACAGCACACAGGCTCCTCTCGGACAAGCAATATGGTTTCCGCTTCACCAGGTTTACTGCTGATATGCTAACGACCATCACCGAGTACATATACCAGGCATTCGACAGGAATGGCGAAGCCTGAACCGTTGCATTGGATATATCTAAGGTGTTCGACAGAGTTTGGCATGCTGGCCTTCTATGTAAACTGCGGAGCTATGGTATAACTGGACATTTGTTTCAACTAATCCAGTCATTCCTCTCTAACCGCACAATGAAGGTGGTATTAAACGGACATGCCTCCCAGAACTACCATACAAACGCAGGTGTCCCCCAAGGCTCCATCTTAGGTCCTACACTCTTCCTGATATACATTCATGATCTCCCTGATTCCATAAGAGCCCAAATAGATTTGTACGCCGATGACACCACAGTTTACTCTCGCCTCCTACAAAAATCTGGTGTAGGCGTCAAAGCTAACCTCGCAGCTGAGATTGAAAAAGACCTCCAATCCATATTTGACTGGGGTAAGAAATGGCTAGTAAATTTTAATGCTTCTAAAACGAAGCTACTCTCAATTAACCATCATCTACAATCTCACCTACCTCCCATTAGCATGGACCAGGCTTGCCTCCCAGAGAGTAAAACACTACGCCTCTTTGGTCTCACACTTTCAGCGGACCTCAAATGGAATGACTATATCGAATCCATTGTTAATCCGCTGCTATGAAAATCAGTTCTCTGTGTAGGGCCCGGAAGTTTTTCCCGTCTAAATCTATCCTGCACATATATAAATCTACCATCTGCCCGTGCATTGAATACTGCTGCCATATCTGGTTGGGTGCCCCTGCTATTCTCCTCGGGCTTCTCGATAAGGTTCAGAGGAGGGTCTGTAATGTGATAGATACCAACTTGGCTGACCGCCTGCAGTCTCTCTCTCACCGGTGCGACGTGGCTTCCCTGTGTCTCTTCTATACTTTCACGGCTTCTGCTCCGATGAACTTAGATCACTGGTGCTCCCTAAATACGAATTTGAACGATATACTAGATTAGCAACTAGATCCCACCCTTTTACAGTGAAACCGATAAAATGCAACCGTAACTTCTACTCCAACAGTTTCTTTCCTCGCACTTCCCGACTGTGGAATTCTCTTACACATGATTGCTTCCCCAACGGCTACAATCTCCAGGAGTTTAAATGTAAGGTCAATAAACACCTCCTAACACACTAACCTGCTCCCATTCTATCAAACACTCTTCCCATCTGCTCAACCCTCATCCTCGGTATCCTTACTCATCTGTCACCTTCCTCCTGACATTCCCTATGTCTAACCACTCCTTCTCTTTACCTTCCCCTATGTAGCCCCATGTGCAATAGTGGCAGTGGAATGCCTTGCTTGGGGTGAGATGATTAAAAAAAATATATATATATTATTTATAAAAGCAATTAAAAGCTTATCTAATTTTTTTTTAATCGTCATTGTTTTATTGCATTTTTAATTTCACTATTCAGAGCAAATTTTAGGAGATAATGATAGCTGTTTGAAACAAAAAGTTATTTACATTCCCCAAGAAGTCCTGCATATAACTAATAAAACAAAGTTTGCAGACAGTAGTCAATTTCTAGAAATTTCATGAAACTAATTGGAGTGGAGGTAACATGTAAAAAATATATATATTTTTACCAAGATTTTATAAAAATAATGTTTTCAAAAATAATTTCATTCATTGGGAGACAAAAATCCTGATAGTTTCATAATATTACATTTATAATAGTAAACTCAGGTAAAAATTTAGTCAGCTGCTGATGAAAAAAAAAAATTTTAACCAAAATTTTTTAATTTGTTAGAAATGATTAAAAAATTTAATAAAATGCTTTGATCTTTCCTCTTAATAACATACACATTTTGATGATAAAACTTAGCTTTTATTAAGTTATTTTTATCATCATGCTATGTGTTTTTTTGGGGTTTTTTTTCAGCAAATTAGCAAATGTACCTTTAATAGGTCATAGCACAGAAACTGACATTCCTAGATAGGCCCAGCAGTAATTTTTGCCATAAAATAAAACTGCGACTCATGGGCACATTTTTTATGTACACCAGACTTGTTTGGTTATTTATTTTCCCCTTCTTCTTTTTAAATTAAAATTAACCTGAGACCCAATCACTATCATTGGCCATTGTACCTAATCTACAAAGACCAACACAGCCATAATTTTTTTTTATGATTACTCATCCTCCATGTACCTTTAAGATGTAGGCAACCATGGTTTTCAACAAATTGAGAAAATGTTCTTGAGAAAAATAGTTATTTCTAATTGCCTTCTTAAAACTGACTCCCACACAAGGTGAGAGAACCCAGCTATTTCACTGTGTAGTTAAAAAAAAAAAAGTACGGCTGTTTGGAGTACCAGTTGTACCCTGCTCTTTCGATCACAATCAGTGAAACTACTGTCAAAGTTCACACGCAAATCATGACCACTTGACTTGTCAGCATTTGCAGCCTAAATATTTATTGTACAAATATACAAATATACCACATGGTAAAATGAAGATGGGGGAAGGTGGTCTTCACTTGTCCTATTGATAACTTAGCTAGAGTCTTAATCACTGACCCATTCATTCATATATTGCTCCTTTCACCAAAATATCTCATCTGCACAACACTGCCTTACACAGACACCATCATTCCACATTTGCTTTAAGAATCCTTATATAATCCTATATGTAGTCTTTGTGGAGGGTTGGATTGATAAACTCCCCAATGTTTATGATTTAACAATATTTACATAACTAAACAAAACAGTATTAGTAAGAGAAACCCACAGTCTAATCATAACAGAGATAACAGCTAACTAGACAAAAAAAATACTGTGGGTTTATTAAAATTACTCACCCTCAAAATAAAAGATCATTAGTCAATAGAGAACTGCAATCTCTGTCACTAAAATGGGAAGGGAAATAAACCAAAATAAAAGAGGAAAAATAAAGGGGTCGATGACCATCCATAACCTAAGTTAAATTCATCAGATTAAACCAAAAGAAAATGGCCTGCACTAGTGATGTTCTCTCATTCATGCTCATTTTTTTTGCATAAACCACAAATTCATCTCACAAAATCTCTGAGTTCCAAGATTGAGTTTTTCTTAAGTGGCAGTTTCTGGATCAGACTTATTTTTTCTACATATTTTGTGCACAAGACATGTACAGGCATATTTTGTTCTAGGGGTAAGCCATTTTCCCTTCTGGTCTTCAGTTTATTACTGATTTTATTTACATTGACTATACCAGTCACAGGACAAGATAAATGATCAGGGGAATTTAGATTAATAACTTTAAAGCATTAGTAGAGAAAGGAGGTTGCAAACAGCAACCAGAATTTAAAAGTCTCTTCACTTTTTCAGATATTGTCTTCATCATTTTCCATATTCAACAGCATCCATAAATAAAGCCTTAAAAAGATGATCATTGAAACAAAAATCTGATGAAGATGTATAACCAAGATATCCTGTCAGTCTATTAAACAAGGAAACACTATTTAAATTTATCAAGGCTGACCACAGTCAGGATCATAGTCATTGTAAATTCCATCAGCCTTTCATTAGCTGCATAGTACATGCTTCACAAGAGTTACATAGTTTTGACTTCAGTGTAGTCATTCTCCTATATAGTGGGTGCTGCCTAAGGATGAATAGTCCAGTCTGTCCTACTATTTAACACATAGCTGGGGGATACATACTTTCCCAAGGGGATTTGTGCAAAAGTGAATGTAACACAACTTGACTGGAATGCAAATTTGGCACTCCAATCTTCAAGTTGTTATCCATTTCACCACCAGTACATCCAAATATAAATTAGATATAAAAGCTAAATTAAATTATCAGATTTTGTATGTGCGTGAGAGAGAGAAAGAGAGACCTTGTCTGAAGATTTCTTGACATATGAAACTGTCACAATGTAGTGATTCCTGTCCATTCTATATATGAAAATGCTCTATCCTTGATATTGGGTTCTCTTCTCACATAAATATAACAAATTGGATATATGTTAAACATTCTCTATTCAGCTGAGCAAGCTTCAAATAAAAACAATCTAAGATGTCACCAGTTTATGTATTTATAAAAATTTTATTTTCAAATTCTCAAAGTTCCAACTTTCCAACAAAACTCTGTCATCATAACCTGTTTTATTTTTTTCTTAAAAAAAAAAAAGCTATGTCAATTTCAACTAATTAGAATATTATTTTTGTAGATAGAGTCCTGTCCAATGACTAATCACTGATGGGTGAGACTTAACAACCAAGATAATAGATATGACTTTGCATCAAACTAAGTCAGCTTAGTAAATTTCATATTGAGACAAACAATAAAAGGGAAAGGGGTTAGTTGTGATGTTAATAGGGGAAACAGACATGCATATATGACATTATATGAGGTGAGAAAAAGTATCTCAACAAAAAGTTAGGGATCTGAAAACAATGCGAAGGGAATTTAGCTGGTAAAATTTGTTTTGGTTAAAACAATTCACCAGTGTTGAATGATTTGCCTGAAAAAGAAAACCGGAAACCAGAAATTTTTCTTTTTTTTAGAAACAATACAAAGCAGGGGTGAGGACCTACCTGCAACCATTACCCAAAAGAGGGGAAGACAACCAAGTTGGAAATATAACTTGCCACACCACCACCTTGCCTCTGCACCAGTTCAGCACTGATACTAATAAAAAGTGAATGTGCAAAGAGACAGATCTGGGATTTGGGCTGAGAAGATGGATGGAGCTGACCACATGTTATTGCCTAAGTGTAACTTCGACACATCAGCCCTGAGGCAGATTTACCAAGAAATTACCAACAGTCAACTGAACAAACTCCATTAACTATACTCCAGCCAACCTTTACCAGTATAAACAAGTGTTGAATTCGATTTGGGGACAATTTAGTTTGACAACCCTGCATGTACACTACTAACAAAGTCATTGTATAATATACTTGAGATAAATTGTGATTTTTTTCTTTTTATTCATCATTCTTCTCTGAGTATTTATTTAATTTTTTTATTATTATTACTGTACACCTACACTGTTCGAATCAAACCAAGGCAGGATATTGATAACAAATCTCAGCCTATCTTCAATCAATTAATCACAAGGGGCAGAACAAACTGAGGGCTAAAAAAATCAATTCATCAATCAAACACAGTTGAACATGTCAGAAATCCAAGAAGAAAAAGAAGCTAATTGTGGTTTTGATGGACCACGTAGGCTGATAGAAGGGGGCAATACATATATGGTAGCAAGAAAAAAGTCCTTATTAGCAAAAAGAGAGATAAGATGAAATTTGAAATAAAATAAATTATATTACCACAGACTACAAACACTTCAGTAAAATACAAGTGGCTTAGGAAATGTCTTATAAAAGTCAATCTTTCTTTGTTGAAAGATGTGTATGGGTGAGCAAAGGAGGTTGACTGATATTTGCAACTGCGGTTAAGTCTTTTGATGTCTGCACCTAGAGTAGTGTTGGGATGATGAAGAATAATGCTGTGATGAACTGTGTGAGAATGTCAGTAATTTCATTATTCTCCTATTTGAATTTTCTGAATTCTTATCTTAATTCTTAAGCTCATGGCAAGTTCTATGACAATAAAATATCCATAGAAATTCTCTCAAATCATTAAATATTTAGTTTTTACAATTTTAACAAAATAGTGCAATATGTATGCTGGTTGTTATTTTAAAAAAGTGGTAGAAATAAAAAGATTTGCAATAGACAACTTTAACAGTATATTTCAATAACAATCATAGGATACAAATGAACTGATTTTAAATTGATAACTTTTTCTATTTCACTGAAACAGATGTTAAACACTTATCTTCCCTTCTTCAATCCTTTATTCTATGAAACTAAGTAACATCTCTGATATGTCTTACATTATCAAAATTATGAAATATTTGCAGGGCATAACATACATATTAAGAAACTAAGGAGGAACATGCTAAATTAGAATAAGATTAATATAAACTTTATATTTGGAAGATATCTTTTCTTTTTTTTTTTTTAAATTAAACAATGTAACTGACATCTACAGGGCTAGGTAATTGAGATTTAATAAAGATACTGTGCCTTCCAATAGGGTTTGTTGTTAGTAAACAGTATTTAATAGTAAACAAATATATGGTTGATTTTACCACATCTCAATGTTTATTTACTTCTGCAATAACTTTTTTTGAAGATTCACCTTGATACAAACTTTCCCCCTCTTTCATCCAGTGGTGACTTTTGAAGTGAAAAACCTCTCATAAAATATAAGAAAAGAGATTCACATTTTTAGAATTTCTAAAAAGATTTTGTGAGCATGTTCTTTTTAAACTTATCTATAAAAAAGAATTATTTCATCAAAGACTTCAGATATATTTGTCTATATTTCTGACACGAGGTATTGTATTTATTTACATTGTATAGATTGTCCTCATCTTTGTTGCTATATTCACATTTCAACCTCTGTACCCTCTGGCCTTCCTCAGGCAATTGGAATTTAGAACTTTTTATTTCCCTCATCAGGCATTGTATTGTATTAGTATCTATAAAAAATCAAGAAATGATGGCCACTATTCGATTGCAAAATTTGATACACATTGCAATATGTATGGTACAAACATTATGTAGCCATTGGCAGAATTAATCTTTAAGATATAATTTGAGATTTTGTCAACATTAAAGCTGATCTAAGCTGCCCAGTTTCTTACATTTCTTTTAAGACTTAATTTCATTGTTATTCAATTGAATATATTAGGTTGTCCCAAAAGTTCGTAAACACTTGCAAAAAATTTAATTTTTATGCAATTTTGTGTTTATATTGTTATAGTGATCTTTATCTTTGTATTCCAGATGGCAATTGATAAAATTGAGCCGCAAGTTTTGATTCATTACTGCTGGAAGCAAGGTCTTTCAACCAGAAAAGCTGCAGAAGAGATTAGTGCTGCCAAAGGTGAAGGAACAATTGCATGTGCAGCAATCTCAAAGTGGTACAAGCGTTTTGATTCTGGCGACATGAGTCTTGAAGATAAGCCTCGTTCAGGACGGCTGTTAAAGTTGGATGGAGACTTGCAAACCAGGTTGGATATTTTGCCTTCATTGAGCACTCAAGAATTGGTTGATGAGCTTGGAGTTGGCAAATCGACAATTCACCGACATTTGAAGCAACTTGATTTTGTTCACAAAAAGCTGTGCCAAGATCCACACGGACTCACCGAAGCACAAGCCAACACACGATTTGAAATTTGCCGTCAATTGCCCAGCAATTCATTGGACGAGTGTTTTTGGAAGCGCATTGTGACATCCGACGAGAAATGGGTCTATCTGGTCCAGCACAATCAAGACAAGCGATGGGTCCAGAAAGGACAAGAGACAGTTGGTTCTAAAACAAGATCGATTTGGCAAGAAAGTCATATTGTGCGTTTGGTGGAACTTTGAAGGAATCATGCATTTTGAGTTGGTTCCGAATGGTCGTGCCATCAGTGCCAGACTTTACTGTCAGCAACTTGAGCAGGTCTACGAAAAGTTGAAGCAAAAGTACCCGGCTCTGATCAACCGAAAGCATGCTTTGATGCAACAGGACAATGCCAAGCCACACAAAGACAAGTTTGAAGAGGTGGACGGCATTGAGGTTCCACCACATCCAGCCTACAATCCTGACTGTGATCTATCAGATTACGGCCTTTTCTGCTCAATGCAACACTTTCTGAAGGGCCGCCAATTTGACTCGTTTGATGAAGTCGAGGAAGCATGCCAAGAATTCTTTGATTCAAAGCTGGCTGAATGGTGCTTTGACCAGATCCGAAAGCTTGCAGATTGATAGCAGAAAGTCTTGGAAAATGATGGTCTTTATTTTGAGCAATAATTTTTGTTGTTTTTGCGAGTAAAATTTCAATTTTTTGCAAGTGTTTACGAACTTTTGGGACAACCTAATATAATCATACACAAGTATAATATTTAATTAACCAAGAAAATATAGTACAGCTTATGTATTATTTTTATTTAGTTAATTTACTTTATTTTTGCATTACAATTAAATTAATGCACCTTTTGGTTTTCTCTTTCAGATATTTTCTGATAAATATCAAATCCTATCATTATTAAACTTTTGAAATTCCATGTCTAAATAATATTGTTTGCATTTTACTCCCTTACTGAAAGACAAATTTATGTAATTTTGTTGGATTTTTGTTTTTTTAAAAACTTTAGGTCATACATTGAATGCAAAAATCAGATAGAAATTAGTTTAGAATATTTACCAAATTTGAGATAATTAGCACCCCTTTGTTGACATCATTGTTATTTAAGAGAAAGAATGAAAGATAAATTTTTGACAGTCAAAAAGTGAAAGAGGCTTTCAATGTCTAATTATAAAATCTCAAATAAAAATGTAAATAATAATGTAAAATAATCTATACATTTTTAGTTCCGAAAGGGATTTTGTTTAAATCTTGATTTTTTTAATGTAATTTAAGGAAAATGATGGTTCTTGTTAAGTGTCTATCAATGTAACAGAAACTTACAAAAGAAAACAGTAAAACATCCAGTTTTGGATTAAATTTCAGGAAAACATACTTGTGAAATTGAAAAAAAAATTAGAAAAAAAACAAAAACAAAATACATGTTATTCTTTTTTATCTGATCAACATCTTTTTATTATTCCTAGTCTAGAGTTGAAATCAAGCAAAACACAGTTACAACAAAACATCACTTTTGGATTCAAAGCTGCATACAATTCCCATTTATCAACCCATCTTGCAGATGTGATATACGAAAACAACCATTTTCACTTCAAACCAGTCTACTTATCTTCCTCACAGTTATTTTTTAAATAGAGATACATTCATTTCCAAACCCAACACTTTTCAAATAAAGACAATTTTGTCAATTGAGAAATTCACAAATTCACAATTACTTGTGTCTTTTTATTTACTTACAATTTTTAAGTTAAAAAGTAGCAATTTTATTATTGTCCATATAAACAAGCATTCAACAGATCTTCAGAGAAGATGATCCTAAAAAGATCTTTTTTTTTTTCCTTTTGTTTAAAGATCATCTAATTCTCTAATCCTAGTAGCAGGCAGTTATGGAGGTGTATACTCTTGGAAATAATTTGTGGTCAGCTATGCATAGGCTCGTCAATGGTCAACCAAGATTCTTTCCTCTAAATGCTTGGTAAATATTTACTGCTTCTGGAAAGTACTTATTTTTAGTCTGAATAAGAAGTGTAACATGCAGCAGTAAAAAGATAACATAATGGTGATATAAAATAGTAATGGATGTTCTAACAGCAAGCAAAAAAATCACAAGTGAAATTGTTCATTTTATTTCTATTTTTGCTGCTGTTTTTTCAGTTCTTGAAATGAAATGTTTTTTTTTTTACAAAAAATTTACAAGTATAATAAAAAAAACTAGTTGTTTATAATCTGTTATTGGTAGGAATTTCCAAATATGGGCTTGGATGATAACTGTGATGGGTCCTCCATTATCACTCTGTTTGCTGTTAAAAAAAAAAAAAAAAAAAAAAAAAAAATTTAATAAATCAGAATTATAAACTATGGACCATAATTTCATCATACAAAGATAAAAATTTCAATTTTACATTTTCTGAAATTGTACAAATATAAGCTCATACATTTCAAACTGCCATGCAATGTTTTGATCATCACAAACAATGTACCCAAAATTTGCATATCATGAATATTTTGCTGATTACAGTAAAATATAAAGATAAACAAACAATAGGCATGTTAAAAATAAGTCAACTATGCTGCAATTGCATATTTTTAAATTTTGTTTTTTAAGTAGTAGCTTGCTAAAGATATTTTCAAAACAAAATAGGAGGACAATAATTAAAGAGATTCAAACTAAAGCTTGACTTCAATTTCAAACAAACATTTTAACTTTTGTATCTATACAAAGAACAGGTATGCAACTAGGTATACCTTCTTTACCTTTGTAATTTATTGAATGCATAACATACTGTATGAAAATTTGTTTAAAAAAATTAAAGATTCAATTAAGTAACGTCTCACTCATTAATTAAGATGTATATTATTGAAAAGTGCATTTACAAGAAGATACGCAATAAAATTCATCATTACTTAAACTGCATCTTAAACAGCAGTTAAAGTAACAGTTAAATGGAAATCAATCTTCAGTAAACAAATATATATCTCCCAAATTTTTTTTCACAAATATTTATTATTAATCTGTGTAAAGACAGAATATTTAATCATGTTTCTGAAAATGTGGATCAGAATCTAGGTAAATCAGGCATTTATTAATACGATGCATAAACATTTTTTTAAATTCTTAAATTTATACATACATTTAATAATGTCAATGAAATTATTTTAAAAAGAAACAATGTTTATTTAAATAACTAAATTATAATTGAAGATTAGTCTGCAACAAAAGCACTTCAAAATAATTATAATATAAAAGAAACACTTAAAATATTAAGAACCATTAAACTCTTTCTATACAAAGTAAAACAAAATTGACATAAATGTCCTACAAATCAATATCTTCCTTTTATAGCATCTTTAGCATCAGTGCTATATTATACCTTTACAAAATCTGAAAAATTTAAACAATCCACATAGAAAATTCATCACCATCAGTACGTATATTTTAGATAGTACAGAGTGCAACAGATAAATGGTCATCTAAATTATGTAAAGATGAAAACACTGACATCCCATTTTAGCAAATATAGTTACCAAAGTTACAGAAAAATATCTTGAAATGCAAAAAAGTAAATGCTAAAAAGTAAATTTATTTAAAAAAAAAAAAAAAAAAAAAAAAAAAAAAAAAAAAAAAATCAACCACGCCCTCCCTACAATTTTGGAATCTCCTGCAACTCTTCTGAACAGTCTTATTTAAGTAGGTGAATGCTACCATAATCCTTGCCTTCAGTTCATCTTTGGTGCCACAAAGAGTTTGTTGGTCTCTCGCTCAACTACACTCCCAGACAATAAACAAGGGAAGTGCAGTCATGGCCTACTAATATGCCACATGAGAGGCTACAATTCTAAGAGGCCATTGAAATTCAAGGAAAAGGTAACTAACTCAGAAGTCGCTTTTTCGAAAGTATGCTAACATTTGAAATTTGAATAAATTTTACCTAAATATTTTTGTTATTCTGTCCAAAGTAAAACGTTTTCATTAGTTAAATGTATTTTCCTTTTTATTTCATAATACACAAAAAAAAAAAATCAATCTTGTCAATCATTAAATTGTTGTTTACAAACATGAAAAAAACTATTTGAATAGATAACAGGTTTTTTGGTTTGTTTTTTTTTAAAGATTTTATTAGGATATCTTTTTTGAGGAATATCAAAGTTTATTTACAAAACACATGAATATAAATAAGTAAAGATTAGAAGAAAAGTAAATTGTAATTCACTCTGCCATAACACGGCAAAATTATTAAATAGCATTTTTTTTTTTTTCACCAGAGGAATTTTAAGAAATTTTACAAAGCACAAGAAAATCAGTAAAAATAGTGAATAGAATAAAGGCAACTGTTCAACACTAAATTTCAATCTTCTTTTGACCGTTGCCGCTTTTTAAAAACTTTTAAAGAATCTTTTCGAATTTCATCTAAAAGAAAATTATTGCTTGTTATACAATATATTTATAATAATTTTTGTTGCAAATATATACCCCCTTTTCAATGTGCTGCTTACATGTAAAAGCATACTTTGGGGAATAAGTTTCCAAAATTATTTCTGCTGACTTTCTGGTTGTAGACTGCCTATGTTTTTCAATGAATTGACTAGAAAAATCCAGAATTGCAAAGCAAGAACAAATAAATTCAGCAATTTGGGTAGATAGAATTGTCAAACCTCCTTGAGATAATAAATCAAGATAATGATTCTCAGTGATCTAGATATCATTGCCAACCATAAAAATAGAATATCACAGTTAAAGCGCTTCAAAAGTTTTTTTTACAACATATCCAGCAATTGAATATGCCATTTCTTTGCTGTTAGATGATAAACACAGTTCATTTATTTCCAATTAATGTTTGGACAAAATATCAAGATTACTATTTGAGTAATAGAAAATTTGTCTCATCAAAATCAATCCGGAAAATCCATAAGTATTTTTTGTTTTTTAAACCTGAAATCAGTGGGGTAACACTGTTTCTTTCAAACAATCAAAATTTGCAACAGTATCCACCAAAGTAAAATTTGGTAGTTCATCATCTCGATAATTTCTATTCTTCAGAGACTTTCTAGTTGTGTTTGATGTCGGTAAAAGAGAGAGCATAGATGGCTTACTGTTCATTACCTCCAAATGAACTGTTGGTATTGGACCAATTCTTATTTCTTTTCCCTTTCAAAATAAATTCTTCCTTAAAATGTTTCACACATAAAACTGAACTTTTTGTCACAATCCAATCAGCATGAATGCTGTCCATTTCTCAAACAGATAAGGTTTGCCCAGTGGACAACGAAAAGTTGATAGTTTTCGTTTTTTTTTTATATCCAGTTTTGCAGCCAAATGCAACACATTTGTTCCTGATTTTGTTAAACAATATTTAAAATAGAGAATAATTTTTTTTTACAATATTTAAAACATGTTTCAAAGTGTACAAAAGTATTCAACTCAACAAGTAGCAATTGTAAAAACTGGTGTAAGTGCTTGCAAACAAAGATTGCTTAGAGCATTGAAAAAAATAAAAATAAAAATAAAATAAAAAAAACAAAAAAACAGAAGAGGCTACTCATAATTTTACTCTTGTTCTGTAAATTAACATTAATAAAAGGGGGAGAAAAAGTATTTATACTAATAAAAATACATATTTCAAGAATGAAATAATTTCACAATATATAAAAAGAAGTTAATTACTCATTATTTCAAGATAGGTACTTCCAAAAACAGCATAGTATGAATAAAAAAGGTCCCAAACTTAACAAAACAAACTTTTTCCATCAAAATGTTTATATTATTATTAAGAGGAAAGATCAAAGTAATTTTTAATTATTTTTAAAGAATTTTTTAATCTCTTCTAACATTTTTGAAGTTGTCAGAAAATTTTATTTTGATTTGAGTTACCGGTTAAACAAACGTTACAACTGTTTACAATGGAAAACGTAATGATTGCATCACCCACCTTTTTTCAATGACAAACACTTTAATTTGGAAATTCTCACAAAAATTAAATAATTGTCGGATTTTAATGAAACTTTCAGTACTCATTCACAAATGAATGAAATTATTTTTGAAATTATTATTTTTTAAAAATCTTGGTAAAAATTTTTTTTTCAACTCTGTTACCCCCTTCCACGTAAATCCATGAAATTTTAATAAATTTTAATTGGCTACAAAATATTTTTTTATTAGTTAAACACAGGACTCATTAGGGAATATAAATCATCTATTTTTTTTTTAAATTTAAGAACACGATCCAAAAATCTGCTCAGAAGACAAAAATAAAAAATGCAATAAAACCCTGATATAATTTAACTTGATAAGCTTTTAATTGCTGGAATAAATAATAATAATTAAGGACATTAAAGTCTGAAAAAAAATTTTTTTTTCGATTACTAATAAAATTTTAAAAGAATTGTTTTCATTTTTTTTATTATAATAATTCATAACGTTTTAAAAGCATTTTATAAGTATTTTAAATAACTGTTACCCTTTAAATTAAGAATTGATAATTATATTGCTTATCAAAATTGACAAGTTTAATAAAAGTCATATTTTAAAAATAATCTAAACTTTTTTTGTGCATGGTTATTTCGATGTGCAAATTAAGTCAGAGTTTCCTCCCTTACCGGAAAAGAAATGAGGACAATTTTGTCATTCATGAACGCCAAACATTTTTATCTCTAATCAAGAATCTGTCAACACGATCTTGATTTACAACACGTACAGGTCAAAAAGTACAAATTTGTGATTAAGAAATATTTTTTATTCTAAATTTCACGCTATAAATAAGTATTTGTGTAAATCAGATTAATTTAACATAAAATTTGCTAATTTTCCAAAAATAATGTGTCACAGATGTATATTTTATTTTTGCAAGATTTTTAAAACCGAGAATTAACTTTTGTTTACAAAAATGTGTCGATCGCTCAAAAATGGCGGCAAATTCAAAAATTGATATAAATTCCAATCAATAAAATTTCTATTTGAAATAAACCAGGGTATTTTGCTTACTGGAAAAAGTAATTATAATCATTTAGCTTTCAATTAAAACTAAAATCAAAGTTTCAAGAAAACTTTTTCGTTTTTAAAAATTCAGTTTAAAAGTAACTATACTATTTTTTTCTCCATTTAGTAGATACCTTTTTTCAAGAGTTAATATAAACGACTTTTGAGTTACTTCCCTTCCAAATTTTCAACATTTTATGCGGCCCCAGCCAAAAACATTTTTGGTAAGAGGAGCTATGGCCGCTTATGTTGCATATTAGGCCGTATACATTAGTAGGTCATGGTATAGTCTGGGGAGTTAGGTGGCCAAATGTAAGGGGGTGATATGGTCACAGAAATTGTCTGACAACCATGACTGGGTTTTCCTGCTTGTATGGCATGGTGCAAAGTCCTGTTGCCAAACATTGGGTCTTCCAGAAACCACTCTCTTGACCCAGGGCAGCACTATCTCCTCAAGACACTTGATACAGGCCTCCATGTTTAGGCTCTGTGCGAAGATTAATAGAGACATTACATCACCACCACTAGTGATCTTCTGCACTGTCTTCAGATTGACACCCAAACACTCTGAAATGTTTGTACTGAAGCTTATGGTGTGAATGCTAAGCAGTACAGCCTGCTATTTCAAAATGTCTGCCAGAGTGAATTGTATCATGGTGCTGTTTTTCTCACAGATGGTGCCCAACTAACCCTACTATACTGTGCAGTTGACAAAAATCAAAAACAATGTGCATATGCAAAATTAAAAATATAAAATAGTGACAATTTACCCATCACACCCCATATATATATATATATAAACAACCGACAATTTGAAATGATTTGTTTGAACATTATTTTTAATCGATACTCATATTTAAGTAGTTGATAGCTTCCCCTATGTGCAGAGGGGTCGCAGGTTCGAATACAGCTGAATGACACAAATTTTCGTAATAAAAATTTATCGTAAATAATCAGGCCAGTAGATATAAATATATAATACTGTTTAATTAAAAACAGAATATCTACTTAAATATGAGTATTGATCAAAAATGTTCAAACAAATCATTTCAAATATATATATATATATATATATATATATATATATATATATATATATATATATATATACACACACACGCACACAAAGTGAATACTAGGAGTTATACCAATATATGACTGACTAGTATTTTCTATCTTTTATTTTCCTTTGGAAAATATAAATGCTACTCCTAAATCCAATGCTAGAGACAAAAATTTCAAACCACTCAGCCTTTATTTTCTCTAACCATTGAGCAATACCTACAATTTTTAAATTATTATTATTATTGGTTGCTTCAAGATTGTATTAAGTGTCTTATTTGGTAAGGCACAAATTTTGGTCAAATTAAGAAGAAAAGTACAAAATAATGTGAAAAAAGATTACATGAATATGACAGATATGCTTTATTAGCATGTACTGAAGAGTGGGGGAGTCCAAAATTTCAGTCTACTATAAATAATCTCAATAGGCTGAAGATGACAAAATGAATTCATTAAGTTCACATACAACAAGCAAAACCATTTATATCTAATAATAGCAAATAGTTACAAATCCTAAAAGATAGTTATTCTAGATTTAATTCTTCAAATAATATTAGAGATAAGAATATATATATATATAAATATATATATATATAAATATATATATATATATATATATATATATATATATATATATATATATATATATATATATATATATATATATATATATATATATATATATATATATATATATATATATATATATATATATATATATATATATATATATATATATATAAATATATATATATATATATATATATATATATATATATATATATATATATATATATATATATATATATATATATATATATATATATATATATATATATATATATATATATATATATATATATATATATATATATATATATATATATATATATATATATATATATATATATATATATATATATATATATATATATATATATATATATATATATATATATATATATCACATTGAGTGCTGGTGATGAGATAGTGCTTGATGTATAATAGCAAAGCTATAATTTATATTAATAATAAATATAGATTTTCTTTTTACCACACTGGTAGCACAACTCTAATTTTCATGCACAACACAATATTCAAGTGCTATAAATGAGGAAATTTTTATATATCATATAGAGAATAAAACTCAACAGATAATTAAATGGTTATAAATCCAGAATTTAATTTGGCAGTTGTAAAAATTACAAACTTCTAAATCTAATTCTGGATTTATAACCATATAATTATATGTTGAGTTTTCTTACCTATATATCATATTGCTTATGGATAATATCCATTTAGCTCTCTATTTTTATCTATTTAATATTTTAAATCAACTACAAACATTTTTAATTATCCTCTCCATTTTTACAAGTTTGTCATTATTTCCTACACACACATATTTAAAATTTATAACATAAGTATGTTATGACATCACTACAAAGTAGCTATTTCGTTTCAACAGTTCTTGTATTTTGTCAAGTGATGGTGCTGATTGCGAGATGAAATGTTTTAAAAGGTTCAAAACGAACCAATTCGGAATTTTATTCCATCCATACCAACCCTATACTTGTATATAAAAATAAAATAAGTATGAATTCTCTTAATGGCCATCTCTGTAAGACAAATGATTAGATGAAAATCTTAAGATTTACATACATTATCAATATATACCACATCTCATAAGGTCCACATTTTATTATTTAATTAATTTTAATGACTAGTTTTGTACAATGACCACATTTTAACAATTGATTAATATATCAGAAAATTAATGAATTTGCAGAATTTAAAAACAGTAATACTTCTTTTTTCTTAACTACATGGCTTGAACTTAAGAACATTATAAAAGTAATTTCTCCACAATTATTAATCCAAATATATTTATTGAAAGTATATTAGTCAACTAAGGTGATACCAAGTTTTATTTAGATAATTCTTGGGTTGAATTATGTGATTTTACAAGATATCAACTGTCATTGGGTTATTTAATGTTGAAATCATTTAAGTCCACAAGCATTTACTTGGTAAGAGGTGGAGGCTTACTGCTCTCCAGTCAGTACACAGTATTTTTAACCCAGCAACAGAACATGAAAATTGTTAGAATTTTATTCATATTAATCTAAAAATACTCTAATTATTTTTTAGTGATTTGATTCATACTATGCTCAAACATGTCTACTGTCACCATTTAGTGTGGGATTCTTTATTCACATATTTTTAATATTTACCTTTGGTCTTTGAGCCTATTTAAAATTTACAGAGACAAATGTTTTAAACACTTTTTTCTTATAAAGATAAATGAAGGGGTGAATAAATAATAAAGAGTGTAGTGTCAGTAAAGTCACTAAAAGATTGAATAGTGGCTGCATTTAAATAAGATATTCATGCAAATTCTATTTCCAGATCCCTATGTTTTACAATTTTATCAGATTCTTTAGCCGATATATTTTTATATGCATTATTATTATTATTCATCTTTTTCTCCTTCGTCCTCTTCTTCTCATTATTATATTTTATTAACCATATTAATACAAACTAAACAATATTATTTACTTAATCAACATCGATTGAATTTTACTTGAAGGGATGTAAGTAAAAAGAGGAAATGCAGGAGTTGTACTTCTTCAAAAATATGACACATGTAGGTACTACAATTTTAACATATAGAAATATTTAGTTTAATAATAGTGTAGGAAATTCCTTTACAATATTCTCCAGTGCTACATGTGGTTTAAAAAATATAACAATGAACCAGAACTGTTGTAACTTTGTTTTATTTTAGACTATGTTTAGCACTTTAAATAAGTTTACCACTTTTAAGCCTTTTTAAGAGTAAAATGTTTTAAATAATTTCTTGTAAAGAAAAAAATTCAATAAAAATGTGATAAAGAGAAATTTGTAAATGTAAACTGAATTCTTAGGAATAAGATAGACTAACTTGTTCAATGACATATCAACTGTATATAGGTCATGTAATGCCAAAAATTAATTTTCTTGGAAGTTTTGAAGTTAAAAAATATGTTATTCTGCTTTCACAATTGAATACATAGTAGATAATACTCAACTATTGTGCATATATGTTTGAGTGGACATAATTAGTAGAGGCAGGAATAAGTATGTTTTATTATAGTTTTGTTGAAGCTATATTTTGGAACACAGTTTAATTTCTTTGAAGAAATTGTAGGATAATATATAAATTAATGAGTTCTTTCATGTTGGCTGATTTTGTTTAGCAGCATATTAACCGCTATGGTTTATTTAGTGCCAAATCTAAAATATTATGAACAATTTATGGCTCCAACTAAACATATTTCTAACATAACTGCATGCCTTTAACTACAAATAAAATGTATTGCTGGTCATTTTGCTTTAAAACTATCATTGGTAATTTTTTTTCTTATATAAAAATGAATTGTTGGTATTTTTACTATATAAAAATGTATTTTTATACGTTCATACTGTTTTGTTTGTTTGGGGGTTCACTATTTTCCCATAGCTGGGATCCTAACAGGTGCTACTCCCCAGGTCAGGGTGGATCTGGGAACAGCAGCAATTAAGAGGTGGCTCCACGCTCCTCAAAATCTCAATTTTTTTTCGATCAGAGGCTTTACTTCCAAATGTAGTCTATTGTCATACCCAAGACTATCTTAGTAGTTAGACTTATTGAACAAATCAGACACTAAAATACAGGCACTGCACAATGATTATAAAAATGTAGTGAGGCAAATTTGAAAGACAGGTATAAAGAATGAAAGATACAGTAAAAAATGCAGTTCATAGGAGTAACAGTTGATAGACAAGGTTTGTAAGTGATGCCTTAACAGTTGAAATTAAACAAAAAACAATTGCTATAATTGGGAAAACAGAACAAATTAACTTCCTATAGTAATGAAAACCAAAATAAAATCATTATCAATATACTAAACTTACTAAAGTTAAATAGTCTAAAGTTATAGGCCACGTTTAAATAACATATTGCAATAACATTCATATCTAAGGGCTAACATTCTAAAAGTTTCTCTTTCATATAAAACAATTTCATGCAATGATCCTTTATAAACTGATTACATTTTATTTCATATTTGCTTTTTATTAGTTTGACTACTGTTTACCAAGTATATAGTCCTGAAGGAAGACAACAACTTAAATAAAACCATTGACTAAATGGAATTGATAATGTACAGTGTTGATAATTACTGTGGTGGAAAATGAATTCAAAGAAAACCTAAAAAACAACTAATAATTTAAGTTAGATAACTTCTATTATTATGCTAGATTTGCATTCAGTGATCAATTATATTCACCCTAATTACAATTAAGAGTAGTTCAATTATGGTGGTCCTGAGATGTCAAAATACTTCAATGAGGTTGCGTCACAATTTTAATCAAGTCATTTTCTATCTATAGAACTGTGTACCCAAAAAGCAGTAACAAAACCTGAAAATGTTCACTAAGATTAAAAAAAAAAAAATGACATCTGACTAAAATGTTATTTGGGCAAAATAAATATTTCAATTGGCATATATACTTTTTATGGCTAAGCATTTGCATGCATAGATGAAAGATTTAGGCATGTATGCATGTATCAAGCCTTAAAGGTTCCATTAATGAATAAAATGTGTGTGCATTGCTGAGAAAAGCATCAAGCCATTAAACAGAAGTTTTGACAAATGACATGCAGGAATACTGACAAGTTTGATTTCTTATTTTTATTTACATCTTATAAGATGCAAATAATTTCAATCACAGATCTTTGGTACATCATGAGCTATACAAGATCAAAGTACGTTTTGCATAGTGTTGAAAAATACCTCCTAATGAAACTAGATTTTGTTCAACTTATGAATTAGAGAGACAAACAAGTTTTCATCTTTATTGTTATATTTTAGAGATGTTTCAACTGGCTTTATTTCACATGCATGGCAACATCCTGAATTTTATGCTTCGTAATAAAAATGTGAAAGTTTTAATTTCAGTAAATATGTTCTTCAGTTTAGTCACCTTGGTAAATTAAAGAACTTGTTCTCTACTGTAAAAAGTAAAGATAAATCTTATTTCAGAAGTTTAACAAAATGTATTTTTTAAATAAGATACAATCTTAATTTGAAAATTAGCAAGCCTAATTGGGGATGGTAGGAATAACAAGATAAAAAAGAATTTAACCTTAAAGACCAAGAGGAAACTGTCACAGATCCAACATAAAAACAAGAACTACTTCACAATGAAGAAGTATAGACAGCTAACATTATACTAAGCTGCACACACACACACACACACACATATATATAGTCTCCCCAAGATTCACAAAGGAGTTACCATCCATAACAATTGGACTTTAAGCTTGGATATAGTGGGCCTGTTTACCAGGGTTCCTACAGATGAAGCTCTATTAGTAATTTGAATTCAGACCATTCCCTTAAAAAACATACTTGTATTCCAATAGATAACTAGTGGAAATGTTGATATTCTGTGTATAGACAACATTCCTTCAACTAGGATTTAACATATCATCAAGAGGAAGGCTATGGGTTCACTGTTATTACCAGTGATGGTAAACATATACATAGAATATTTTGAGGAAATGGCTTTAGGCACATCCCCACTGAAACCAAATGTATACATGAAATGCTCATACTCTGGACACACCAGGAAGCTGTACAAATACTGCTGAACTATGTGAACTCCATAAGATCTTCAAATCTGTTCACAATGGAAGAACTCAAAATTCAGTTGGCTCCCCTAAATGTATTAACTCATACAGAGAACGGATTCAAGATATTCACACATCACAAGCCAACTTTCACCAGACAATAGCTTACTTTCAATTCCTACCATCCATACAGCATAAAGAAAAGGACCGTCAAATGTCTACAACACTGCAAAAATAAATGGTTATCTAGACCCATAATAACAGATGATCAGCATCGAATCTACTATTCAGAATCTCAACTGTTTTAAAGACAGAAACAGAAGGTTTGGGGAGTAGGATTGAAAAATCACCATAGTCTATCTGCTTTATAGCAAGGCTTGTTAGAAAGGATTCAGGAAATCTTAGAGTTCTTACATCAAGAAAATATTCAAAAACAGCTCAATCTTATAGAAGAAATCTTTGCAGAGTCAAGTCTAATACAGAGGAGGACATGGCCAAGAAATGTGCATATTGTAATTGTGGTAAAGAATATAAAAGTGAAACCAGTTGCCCATCAAAAGACTGGAGAAACATTGAAAAGTCATAATTATGGGTGAAACAATGAAATCAGAGATGGTTGGTTATGTATGGAGAGAAAAGGATGTCAACAAAACTTGTGGAATGAAGTAAAACCTAATAGACAGAGAAAAACATAGAAGAATCAGTTGAATGAATCAACACATATGCCAGGTAAGGAGAGCCTTGCCTAGCTATAAATAACCATTAATAAATAAAAAGAAATGACAGCAAGGCAGACATAAATAGTGGTAAATGAAGTCAAGCATGACAGCAGCAACAACAGGCAGCCAAAAAGAACATTAGGTTCAAGGCTTCAAGATTGTCTAGTGGTTCATGAATTTAGTAACAGTAATTATTTCAAACCCTGAGCTGAGTAGTACAGACTCACACTCAGTAGAAACAGGGCAAGCAATAACTGAGCAATACTTAACAAGACTAGATATCCATAGACATTGAAAGTTGAACAAGAATAATCAATCTCCATAAATTTAATAAAGAGTTCAGTTCAAAAAAATTCCATGACAGACAACCAAAGACTGAAATATGATAACAATAAAGATGTTTTTTTGTTAGCCAAATTAGCATTTGTCATAATAGTTGATGATAATAGAGTTTTAAAAAATATTTCTATTTTAGAAGTGCAACAGACTGAAAATATTGACGAAAAAAGAAAAAACTAGGTTAATGAACATGCTAAAAAGAAAAATCAAATATCAAAGGTGGGCTGTGTTGAGCAAATCATCAGCTTGCAGGAATTGGAAAACTAATAGTGTAGGCACACCTAACAGTTGAATATTTTGGCTATGCACAATTCTAAATAAAAAGAAGTAGAGAAAAACTGCTATTGTTTTTTTGTCACCTGTGCACAGCCAAACAATGTATAAGATTACTGAGAGCAGGTACCAAAGAAAGAAGTTACAAAGAAAAGGAGGAAAAGGTAAATTACTTTGTTTACCATTTCTGGAATGGACAGCAATTCAATGTGCGAGTCCAACAGGATATTTTACTCATCAGGACTTTTTGTCTAAAAGTTTGAAAACAGTTTTAAGTCTATTTAATAAATATGAAGGCTGCCATTGATAAAATTAATGCATATACTTCAATATTGCATTACACATTAAGTAACAAGCCAAATGAATCATTGCACATTTTTTTTAATGATGAAAGGCAATAACACTCATTAACAATGAACAATTACAGTTTTTCTATTTTTGCTATCAATATTTATTGAATTACTAAACATCCTGTTGGCTCTGCACATTGAAAATATAAAGGTAAAATACATATATATATGTATATATTTTTGTGTTCTAAAATGGCCATGATTAGATATTCTAATCTACTTGATACTGTTTTACCTTAGAACAGTATACCTATGGTGTGACAAATGATGATGGCATGAAACACCTCAGTTATTCTGACCCTGTAACTTGTTTTATTTCATCACACTGTGCAAACCTTTTGGTTCTATTATCTAGCAGAGAATATATAGAAACATAAAATGAATTCACCCAATGCATCCTCACACACACACACACATATATATATGAACTCGGCTTTGTCAAATTTAGGAATACCATTCTATGGTTAAGAAATAAATCAATACCTTTTAAATATTTTTAATTTTTTTTATTCAGTTATATTTTATCAGTTTTTGTAAAGTCACAAAGTCAATGCATTCATTTATGAGTGTGTGTGTGTGTATATATATATATATACACACACACACACACGCATACATACGTGTGCACACACACACACACTAGGGTAGGTCAATTTCAGAACCGAAAAAAAAAAAAAAAAAAAAAATCACACTTAAAGAAAGTTGCAAAATAATGTCAAAGTTACAAGAAATAGTTTTCTTCAAAACTTTGTATTTATTTAAGCAATCAAACTTACAGACGAAATAAATTGGGAATTTATTGTGATATAGGTGTCACTGGAAATGTGTCACTTAAATAAAAAATACAATACGCTTAATAGATATTTTTTAAGTTTAGTATTCATTTTTTTTAGAAATTAAATGAAAACATCAAAATTAAAGAGGAATAAAAACACAATGATATTTAGTTTAATATACAAATAACTATTTACGTGTGCCGTTTTATTTATTGTTATTTATGGTATTTACCTGTTGAAATTACCCCCCCCCTAAACGATTGCTTTCACTTTGTTTACTGTTTACACTTTTAATTATCACGAATATCTCTTGTATTTTTTTAATAATTATGTCTTATTTTAATGAAAAATTCAACTTTTATAATTATTTTGATTTGTTTATATTTTTAAAGTTAATATTTATTCATTAAAAAGCCTGCTTACGAGCTAATCTCGGAAGTAATTCTACTTTAAGGTAAGTAAACATTACTTTTAGTTTTAATTTAATGTATTTATTTGAAATTTTATCAAATTTATTTTAAAAATATTTGTGGAATTTCATTTCTGATAGTACATATATTTTTTCAGGATCGTGAATACCTAAAGGATCAGAGGGACAAAATAGGGCCTAAGAGCACTTTCCAGCTTGGACCTGTTGATAAGAGTACTATAAAAGGGAAACAGAGAGGTTAAGAAAAAATTTAGATTCATCACCAACAGCTTCAACATCAAATGTACAGGCTAATGTTTCTTCTCCCTCCTACTCATCTTCAAGTGAAAAACCAGAAGAATAATATTTGAAGCCAAGGAGTCATCCAAAAGGCCCTTATCATTTCCAAGATATGCTTTCAAGTTAGTCAGTGGGGACATATCTTCCAATCTTAGAGCCAGCCTTGTCAATGCCTTGCTCTTGGATTTGAAGGCTATGGGCTTTCTTATACCAAATATTAATATGAAAAATATTATAAATAAATGCAAAGTTGATAGTAAATGCAAAGTCTAAAGTGAAAACAACTGCCCAACAAAAACATGATGAAAGTGTGGAAAACCTTATATGTATTGCAGTTGATGAGAGAACGAATAAGGACACATTGCTGTATATGGAAATTGTGGAGGAAAATGGACAGAAAACTATGGAAAAAAAAACAAAAAAAAACTAAGGAACCCGAACACCATTTAACTTTTACAAAGGAGGCACCACATGAAAGTCAATATCTGATACACAGAGTCCTCCCTAATATTGGTGCAACAGGTGGTGTTCATGCAGAGCAGATAGTGGATGTTTTGCATGAATTCAACAGAGATCACTATCAAGGCTATCCTTGTTGACAACACCAATGCCAACACAGGCTGTGAAGGTGGAATGGTTGAAATTTTAGGGAAAAAAAAATGTTTTTTTTAAAATCTTCACACAATTGGTTGCTCTTTGCACCATAATGAACTACCTTTCAGAGCTCTTTTCAAAAACATAGATGGTTGCACAAAAGGCCCTACAGCATTCAGTGGTCCTCTGGGGAAATTATGCTCAAATGATTGCTATAATTTACCACTATTAGCAGTCCTCTGCATTCAATTTTGAAAATTGATGAAATACATGATCTTAGTTGTGACCAAAGATGTATGAATACACAGTGGATATTTCTAGAGGTAAGGTTGACTCTAGATATGCCTCCTGCAAAATTGGTCCTTTAAACCAGGCAAGGTGGTTAACTTTGGCTATCAGGCTTATGTGTTTATGGAGTCGTGGCACATACCCACAAAAGTTCACAACAAAATAACTCCACAGTTTAATAAATTTTATTGTAAATGTGTATGCCACTTGTTGGTTTAAAATTAAAAGAAATAATAAGTTCCATAATCAGCAAGTGCACATTTTTAATATGATCCAGAAGATTAAGAAGCAGCCTCATGAAATCCAACAGATCACATTAAGAAATATACAAGGAAGTACATTTTGTTTACTGCCTGAAAACCTATATTGTATGGTCAAATCTGATGAAGTTGAAGTAAGAGAAGAAACTTTAAAAAGAGTTTTGACCATTCGGTAAGTAAATATTTATTTATATATCAATGACTCAATTATTTATTGCAATTTATAAAATCATTAAAGATTTTATCTAATTTCACCATAATTATTAAAGTAGTAGAGATTGGAATTTTTTTAAATGAATCAATAAATAAATGTTTATATTCTTTCAGGAGTGGGGAGTCAACCAAGAAAAGGTTAAAAAGAATACCAACCATTCATTTTAATGCCACACACTAGACACAATTGATAGATTTATCATTATATGGCATTTTTGAACCACCAATGACAGAAGATTTTTCCGAATCTAAACTTCAGGAATCATTGTTAAATGGAACCAAGCTTGACTTGCCAAATTCGCCCTCACATTTCCAAGGCATGGAACGGCCAGTCAAGTTAACAACGGAAGCTTTGCAAACTGTAAATGGTTTTGAAGCAAGGCATCAACATATTACAGCCAAAATTTTGAGTCAGAAATTGAGACCAGCATTTTTGTCTAAGGACTCTTATATGGAGCAATTTAACTTTATATATTAAGCTCAATTAAAATAGTGTTTGTTTTTCCTTGTTTGTTATATTTTCACTTATAACAGAAAAAAATCATTTAAGGTATTCAAATGTCACTGCTTAATTCATAATGTTAAAAGGCAGCTTTTTAAAGCAGATACTGAAAATTTGGGTGGGGGGTGCAGATTTTCAATTTGAAGATTAGTCATCATTTCTTTAATTAATATCATTTTCATAAAAGAAAATGACATTCCCTGATTTAAATACTAAAATTATTTGGTTTTATCACTAATATTCAAGCCAAATCTTGCATAAATGAGGAATTTTCAGTGTATTTTTGTCTGCGATCTTTGATGCCAAACATTAAAAAAAAATCGTTGAAGTGTTTGATCTAATATTTTGTATCAGTACTTAATAGGTCCATACACAACTTTCAGTAAGCAAGATCTTTTAATATTTAAAAAAAAAATGAAAAATCAACCTACCCTAATATATACACTTCTGTGATATAGAAAACAAAATTGTTTTTGCACTATTTACAAAATAAATCATCAAAAACTGCCTTCATTCTAGTCCTTATCTGCTAGAACATTTTAGCGTTATTAAAATTATTAATGGGGATTTTTATAACAAACACTTAAACATTGGCTGGGAATTTTCTTGAATAATACTGTGTAACTTTGCTTGCCATAAAACAACCTAAGATTTTTTCATAAAAGTTTAATCATACAACAATAAATCCCTTGACCCAAATCAAGTTTTGATACTTTAAGATATCTGATACTTGCATAAGAAATGTTGCCAAGATAGAAACACTCACCGGGATTAAACTGTTCTGCTGAAAATCTAGTGAATAAGATTCCAACTCCTTCAATAAGAGCAAGTAGCACACCTCCTGCAAGAGTGAAAACAAAGAAATAGAGAGAGAAAAAAAGAGAAACAAAGATAAAAAGTTTGTATATCAGAAATCATTTAATTTTATGGGTGTTATGTAGATACCTATGGACAGTAATGGGTACGTCCCAACCGTTATTTAATATGTTGGACTTTACTGAGAGAGTTATGTTCTCTTACTGTCTAGCAGTTCTCTACCAGCAGTGGTTATTTACTTCACACAGCTTGAAAGTCTTGTATTTGTTTGTTTGTTTGTTCCTGTTTAACGGCCTATCAACATCTAAAGGGTCATTTAAGGCTGGAAGCGTATTTTTATTTTAAATGACAGTTATTCCCTGGAAACAGGCTCATTCGGAACACAGCACGCTATTTTACCCATAGCTAGGAGAAAATGTTATAGTTTATATATCTATGTTGAAGCTATATAATAAAGTTAAATTTTATTAAATAGGTCAATTTTCCGAAGGAAGGCTAGTATTTTGTCAATGTTGATGTTTTCAAATAAAGATTTTAAGTTCTGTACTTTATAAAAATGTTGACAAATTTTTGCCAGGTCTGTACAATCAATTAGTATATGTCTTATGCTATTATTCATCTGGCATTTAGAGCATTTGGGCAGATCTACTCCTCTTAACAGCCAGGAGTGGGTAAAAAAAGTGTGTCCTATCCTAATTTGAGACAGTATTACCTCTTCCTTTCTGGATTTCCTTAATGCACCTTTCCACTCTCCCAAATTGGGTTTAATTTGGAAGAGTTTGTTGTTCTGACAGGTCGACCAACATTTTTGCCATTTGAGTTGAATATATCTTTTTATTACAGGCCTTTGATCTGTGAATGGGACCTTCATATTGAAAATATCCTCTCTCAGAGACTCCTTTGCAGCTATGTCCACTTTCATGTTACCATGAATGCCAATGTGGCGGGAGATCCAACAAAAGACAATATTCTTGGTTTTGTTCATCACGTTTAATCGATTTAAAATTTTAACAATAATCAGGTTATTGAGATTCTTGTTGTGGATGGACAATAGTACAGAGAGTGAATCAGAGAATATAACAAAGCTGTCACTTACATTGTCAGTGATTAGATCAAGTGCCAGCTCAACAGCTGTGGCTTCACCACTAAAAATTGATGCCCCATCGGGTAGACGTCTTATTTTTGTGATGTTATCCAGTAGAGCACAGCATCCACATTTCTCACCATCTTTCGATCCATCTGTGTATACATGTTTATAGGAAGGGAAACTATCGACAATCTTGTTCAGTTCTTCATAGAAATCAGTAGGGTTGGTCTTTGATTTAGAGAATTTGGTGAGATTTAGCAATACTGTTGGTTGGACGATTTCCCATGGAGGGCTTTCTGAAATGAGTGATTCGTGAATTCGTTCCAGGTTTATATTGGATTCTCTGATGATTTCTTTCATCCTTAGGCCAAATGTTTTAATTGTTTTTTTTTCCCTATCATAGAGAGGGTGATATAATGGGTTTACAATACAGTCATAGGCAGGATTGGATGGGCAAGAGAGGATTTTGGTTAAATATTGTAAAGCTAGTTTGTTTGGGCGAATTGATAATGGCGGTTCATTGGCTTCTGCATATAGACTATCAATGGGAGAAGTTCGAAAGGCTCCCAGAACCAGTCTAAGCTCCTGATGATGAACAGTGTCTAATGGCTTTGTGTATGACTTTCTGGTGGCGCCATATATGTAGCAGCCATAGTTCAATTTCGATTGCACTAATGATCTATATAACTTCAGTAAAGTTTGTCTATCAGCTCCCCAATCTGTGTGGGCAATAACTCGCGTCAGCTGGATAGCTTTGTTACATTTGTTTTTTAAGTGCTTGATGTGTGGAATAAAGGTGAGCTTTTTATCCAGTATTAGTCCTAAAAATTTATGTTCGTCTACAACAGGAATCTGAATCCCGTCCAGTTTTAACAGAGTATCTGGATGTAATTTTCTGAGCTGGCAAAAATTTTGTTTTGTTAGTGGAGAATTAAAATCCATTCTTGGTTGACCATATTTTTATTTTGTCAATGCATTGTTGCCACTCAATTATGTGGATATACCTTGAGCTGTAGCAGATTAAAAAATCATCGACATACAGTGAGCAATCCACACCTGGGTTTATACATCCAACAATATCGTTGATTTTTAAGCTAAATAATGTTTCAGATAAAATACTCCCCTGTGGAACTCCCATTTCCTGTTCCTTGGGGTTCGAGAGGCATGTTCCTACACAGACATTAAATAATCTATTGTTTAAAAAATTATTGATGAAAATAGGTACTTCCCATCAGTCCAGCTTCTTTGAGATTTTTCATGATACCATATCTCCATGTGGTATTGTATGCCTTTTCCAAGTCAAAGAAAATAGCAGTAATATGTTATTTTTTTTTTGGATAAAGGCATTTCTAATAAAAGTTTCCAGTCTTATTAAATGATCCGCTGTTTTCGGAAACCACATTGATGGTTGGTTATTGTTTTATTGATTTCAAAAAGCCAAGCTAATCTGTTATTTACCATTCTTTCAAGAGTCTTACATACACAGCTTGTTAGTGCTATGGGGCAGTAATTGGAGGGGGTCAGATGCATCTTTTCCTGGTTTTACTACAGGAATGACTATGGCTTGTTTCCATATGGCAGGAATATTACCACTGATCCCGCTGTCATTAAAAATAGATAGTAAATACTTCAATGATTGATCAGGTAGTTGTTTTAAGAACTCATAAGATATCTCATCTGGTCCCTCAGCTGTGTTATTAGCCTTCTTTAATGAATCCTTCAGTTCATTAATAGAAAAAGGTTTATTATACTCTTCTTCATTATTACTTTTAAAGTTCAGCTTGATTTTTTCTGATTCCTGTTTAATAGTCTGGAATTTTTTACTGTGATTTTTGGATGATGAGTTATTTGCAAGAAGAGTCTACAAGCAGGTTGGTCATGTCCTTTTTTTGGGTTATTTTGTTGTTGTTTATACAGAGGTGCTTGAGGGGGGAACTGATGTTTTTCCCTGATATTTTCCACACCATATTCCATATGGTTTTACTTTTGGTGTTATTATTAATTTTGGAAACAAAGCTCTTCCATGACTCCCGTTTGGCTTCTTTAATTATTTGGCGTGCTTTAGCTCTGCATATTTTAAAATGGTTTCAATTATGAGCAGTGGGTCATTTTTTTTTTAATTGTGTCACCCCAAGCAAGGCATTCCACTGCCACTATAGCGCAGGGGGTTACATAGAGGGATTGGGTATAGGAAATGTCAGAAGGAGGGTGATAGACAACTTAGGATGTACATAGGGAGAGAGTTGGAGAGAGTGGAAGTGAGTTAGTGTGTTAGGAGGTGTCTATTGACCTGACATTTAAACTCCTGGAGGTTGTAGCCATCGGGGAAGCAAGTATGCAGTAGGGAATTCCACAGGCGGGAAGTGCGAGGAAAGAAGCTGTTGGAGTAGAAATTGCGGTTACATTTCATCGATTTCACTGTAAAAGGGTGGGACCTAGTTGCTAATCTAGTATCTCGTGCAAATTCACATCTAGGGGGCACCAGTGATTTAAGTTTGTCAGAGCAGAAGCCATGAAAGTATTTATAGAAGAGGCACAGGGATGCCATGTCATGCTGGTAAGAGAGATACTGCAGGCGGTCAGCCAAGTCGGTATCAATCACATTACAGATTCTTCGCTGTATTTTGTCAAGAACCCCAAGGAGAATAGAAGGGGTAACCGACCAGATGTGGCAGCAGTACTCAATACAAGGGCAGATGGTGGATTTATATAAGTGCAGGATAGATTCAGGCGGAAAGAATTTCCGGGCCCTGCACAGAGAGCTGACTTTCATAGCTGCAGATTTAGCAATGGATTCGACGTAGTCATTCCACTTGAGGTCCGCTGAGAGTGTCAGGCCAAGCAGGCATGGTGATTTACTCTCTGGGAGGCAAGCCTGTTCCATGCTAATGAGAGGAAGGTGCAGTTGTCTGTGGTGGTTAATTGACAGCAGCTTCGTTTTGGAAGAATTGAATTTTACAAGCAATTTCTTACCACAATCCACCACAGATTGGAGGTCCTTCTCAAGCTCGGCAGCAAGGTTTGCCTCGTCACCAACACCAGATTTTTGATCAAGGCAAGAGTAAACTGTGGTATCATCAGCGTACATGCCTACTTGTGATCTTATGGTATCGGGGAGATCATTGATATAGATTAAAAAGAGCGTAGGACCTAGGATAGAGCCTTGGGGTACACCCGCGTTTGTAGAGTAGTTCTGGGATGCATGTCCATTTAATACCACCTTCAGTGTGCGGTTAGAGAGGAATGACTGGATTAAGTCCAACAAAAGTCCAGTTATGCCATAGCTTCGCAGTTTCTGTAAAAGGCCGACATGCCATACTCTGTCGAATGCTTTAGAGATATCCAAGGCGACAGTTCAGGCTTCACCATTCTTGTCGAGAGCCTGGTATATATACTCGGTGATGGTCGTTAGCATATCAGCAGTGGACCTGGTGAAGCGGAAGCCATACTGTTTGTCTGAGAGGAGCCCGTGGGCTGTGAGATGCTGAACGACCTCGGCATTGATAATGGCTTCGAACACTTTGCCGAAGATCAGAAGAAGGCTGATGGGGCGGTAATTTGCAGGGTCCGATGGTTCACCAGTGTTCTTGAATATTGGAACCACAGAAGAAGACTTCCAACAGGCAGGAAAGCAGGAGGAAGATAGGCAGAGGTTGTAGAGCTTAGAAAGGATAGAGGAGAGTTCAGGGGCACAATTCTTCAAAACTATGATTGGGATTCCATCCCCACCACTCGCTTTGTGAGGGCCCAGTTTTGAGATTATGCTAGAAATCAGCGAGGGCATGATGTGGACGTCATTCAATTGGGCCTCAGTTCTAGATGGGAAATCGGGTGTATGGATTCCAGACGAATCCAGAGTGAAATTGGTCGAGAATCTACGGGCAAAGCATTCAGCCTGAGTCCGGTGAGGAGGTGAGGACCTCAAACTCGTTTATTAGTGGGGGTATTGAGGACTTACTCTTGCTAAGCACGTGTTTGCAGAGGCGCCAGTAGTCTTTGGTACCAAACTTGGAGGATGCTATGCGCTGCTTCACCCTGGCAGCAAACAGCATCTTAGCTTCGTTAAGTATCTTTTTACACTTATTACGAGCTGAGGCGAAAAGGTGCCTGTTTTGGTCCAACACGTGGTTACGATAAAGCCGGAAGAAGTGATTCCGGTGGGCAATGGCGGCCAAGCAAGCGGGCGTGAACCAGGAAGACGAATGGGATTTAAGCTGAAATTTCCTGGCAGGGATGAATACATCGATGCCAGCCTTAACCCAGGAGGAGACCTCTGATGCACAGTCTTCGATGGGAAGACGAAAAACATTGTTCCAAGGGACGTCGCAGAGGAAGTCACAGAACGAATCCCAGTCTGCTCTTTGATAGCAGTAGGATATTCTGTTGGTCTGGGTTTCTTGGGTAGGGGTGGTCAGAGTTTCCGAGAGGGCAGAGCTGTCTGGTGGAGCAAGAATTTGGGGTGGAAGTGAAGCAGAGGTCTAGCAGCGAGTCCATTCCGTTAGGGCTATTGGAGAAACGCATGGGGAAGTCCACCACTTGCGTAAAGGATTGGGAGATCGAAAAATTAAAGGTGTGGACACCAGCAGGGTTGGTTACAGAGTTTTCCAGTCACTTAGAGTGGTGGGAGTTAAAGTCGCCAAACACGAAAATATGGGCAGATGGGTGCGAAGAAATGGCCTTGTTGATATTGTCAGAGAGGCTGTCAAGTACCGAACAGAGGAGGAGAGGGAGCGGTAGAGGAAGAAGAGATAGCTAACAAAGCTTAGAAGTGAGAGATGGAAGCACATGAAAGACTGGTCCAGGGATTCGAGAGATGTTACTCTAGCTAGGGGAAGGTGTTCACTGACATATACACCAAGCCCATGCATATGGACGTTTGAGTCCTTCCTGAAGAGAGGAAGGTAACCAGGAACATGGAACTCAGAGGAGGGGATAGACGGGTCAAGGTTAATTTCGCATAGGGCTAAGATATCAGGGGAGTTTGGAGGAATGCTTCTACGCTATAGAAGTTAGTGCGGATACTGCGTATGTTAGTGAAAGAGACACAGAGAGGTTTGGGCGTTTTCCGATTAGCTGGTTTGATTCTGGTATTTTGTTTGTTCTTTTTCATGGTGATTTGGTTGAGGAGAGAGGACTAGGGCAGAATCAGTTAGTTACTATTTGCAGCCTGTGAGGAATGGAGACTGGCGCAGCCTGCAGCATAATGTGGCCTCGGGGTTGCCCACGTTGAATTTTCTTAATGCAGCACGCCGTAGTCTGATAGCCTTTTTACAATCGTCATTAAATCAAGGCCAGTTATACTTAGTTGATGAAGTAGTTTTAGCGATACATTCCTCAACTATAGAAATAATAATATCTGTAAAATGAGTGATTGGGTCTTTCTCATGTTTTCCAGGTAGGAGTTTATATTTGCATAATTGTTTGAATTTATTCCAGTTAGCTTTTTTAAGGTTCCAGTGAGGTATTTTTGAGATTATTTCAGAGACAGAATGTTCTAATGTTATTGGGAAGTGGTCGCTCCCACATGTATCCTCATGAACAGTCCAGTCGTAATCCATAAAGATACTTGGATCACTTAAAGATCAATTGCTGAGAACGTGTTTGTAGCAGAGTGAATAAAAGTTAGTTTCTTATTATATATACATAGGTTGTTATTGTTGATAAGGTTTTCTATTATGATTCCTCTTCTGTTTGTGTCTGAGCATCCCCAACTAGTGTTCTGACTGTTAAAGTCACCTAATCGTAGGAAGGGATGAGGAAGTTGGTTAATAAGATTTTCTATTTCTGTTTCATCTATAGGGTCATTTGGAGGTAGATAGATGGAGCAAACTGTGACAGTCCTATGTAAGGTGGTTGTAACGGCAATTGCCTGTAAATTAGTTTGTAAATTTATCTGGCTTTGTGCTATTTTATTATTGATAAGAATGGATGTTCCTCCAGAAGCTCTACTTGGGTTATTTACTATATGGTTGTATTCAGAGAAGTTGCGGAATTTAATGCTTTCAGATGGTTTTAAAAAAGTTTCTTGTAAACATATTATTATAGGACACAGACTGGATATTATTAGAAGAAGTTCGTTTAGATTGGCTTTTATACCTCTGCAATTCCACTGAATTATTTTGCTGGCCATGGTTAAATTTTATGTATTTGATTTCCGTTTATCTTTATGAGAACTGAGATGGTTGTTTTCTACAGGAGGGATACTCTCCGTTTCTATGTCTTCTGAATCTTGTGCATCGGGGTTTTTTTTGTTTTTTTTTCTCCACTATAGTTCTTTGTTTAGAAGATCTCTGTGCAGTCTGCTCCCGAGTAGTAGTGACTTTCTTTGGGGGAGGGGACTTAGATTCCTTCCGTAAAGTCGATTTTTTTTGGATAGTTTCCCTCTGGAGAAGAGGTTTTTGTTCCGCCATAGAGGTATTTGATGTTGATGGTTTTTCCAGGCTTAAAGGTTCAGTGTTTTTGTCAGGTTCAGTGAGTAGATTAATTTCTTTCAAGAAAGCGGGGAGTGTTTCTGGAGTAAGTTTTGATAATTTACTGAGTAGGAGTTTGCAAGAATGGCATTCTTGTTTTTCAAAGTTGTTTGGTTTTGGTTTAGTAACTGATGCATATGATTTAGTGGGGAATAAGCCAGTTGCTTCGACTATCTTTCTAACTTCAGGGAAGGATATATTACGTGTAAACTTGATAGTGTTGATTTCTTTTCATTTTTTCCAGATTATACATTGTTTGGAGTCTGATGGGTGATCTTCAAGACAATTAACACATTTTCCTTTTATGTTACATTCTTGCTCTTGGTGGTCGGAGTCTCTTTCTCCGCATCTTCTGCATGTTGGAAGTCTCGTGCACCTGTCCTTATGACAATTATAGAGGGCTTGGAATGTACTGGTTGACCTTTTCAATTGTAAATCCTATTTTTAATTCCTTCGGGACTTTGGGAAGGTTGAAAGTGAATATATATGTTTGTTTCGATGACATATGTTCCTTTTCTAATTTGTATACGTCGTACATCTATTACACATTGTGTTTTTAGCTGAGTCTTAAATTCTTCGATAGTGCAGAGTGAGAGCTCAATGCTTCTGACTACACCTCTAGATTTGTTCAGCGTGTTGTGCGAATATGCTTTTATCTTTATTTCAGAAAAGGTTTTCATTTTTAGAAGTGCATCAGAATATGATTTTTTTTCTACTTGGACAAGTAGCGTACCATTTTTAAGCTTCTTTACCATCTTTGGTATTATAGCAGCAGAAAGTACTTTTTCAATAATGAATGGAGATATCGTTGTTAATTGTTTTTCTTCTAACGACTCCAAAACTGAGGAAATTGTTTTGTAATAATAAATTCACTTTCTGAGTCTGACAGAGATTATATGGGGGCATTTGGAATATTTATTAGACATACTATATAATATATTATTCATTGGAGGGTTATCCCCACCCACCAAACCAGGCTAGAGCCCACAAACAGGATCTGTCAGGGGGAAACCCATTCGCCCTGACAGATCAGGGACTTCCCCTCCAATATACTCAACAGCGCTAGAGACCCGGAGCACCTCTCTCCTCCCCCTGTGCACCACCCCATAATGTAGGTGCACAGTTGGATGGCTTGCAGCCATGTCCGGGCCTATGTATCTTGTGCCATTGATTGACCCTTACCTTAGCCAGCGCCTTCTAACATCTATTCATAGAAAGCTGGTAGTAGTTTTCTTATATATAACTTTCCATGGTCTGGTAGTTTTTTGGAGTTGTTTTTGGCGGGGGGAAATATGTATGGTAGGATACATCAGTCTTGGTAGAAAATGATTTTGGAGGGTATGCTTAGGAGTAGATGTTAGGGCTTGACCTGACCAGCCGGTTGATCGGATCGGGCCTCTCCAATCACTCATCTAGCCCAGGTAAGTGCCGAAGTGATGTGTTGCAGGACCATGACATCTTTGCACCCAGGCCATGGCTTGCTCAATCACCAGGATCTCGTCCCCAGACGACACGGGTCGCCACCCACAGCCAACAGGTGGACCCATTGAGGGACTTTTACTCTCTGCAGGGGGGCAGTTGGCGTATTCTGATGCCCCGCCAACAGGGCTGTCTTGTATTTGATGATGATAATATTACTATTTATTTCCAACCTCCATTTGTGTTATTACTCATGCAGTAATCTTTTAGGTTAAAACATTTTGGTGATGAAGATTTGACCAAATACCACATTTTATCTGTGAAGATTTTGGCCAACCATCAGTAAAAGATCAACAATAAAACATTTTGTGGCAAAGCTTTTGGTCAAACACAACTAAACATTCATGGATACAACATTCCAGGAACAAAGTATTGGCAAAACTCATAGGAAAAAAGTTACCAATATAACATTTGTGAACAAGGGTTTTTATGTAAAATTCACCAAGGATACATTAGTAAAAAAAAAAGTACCAAAGGTACTAAGTATTTTTGGGCTACAAGGATTTACCAAGGATTATGAGGATATCAACCAATTGTTCGAATTACAACATTCATAAAAAAAAAAAAAAAAAAAAAAATATATATATATATTATTAAAATACACCTTAAAGCGCCGAATCCAGGTGTGTCGTCAGTGTTGTTGCTCCCATGTCATTAGAAGTTTCGGGTCTCTATAAACAAGAGACTTCTTCAATGGGCGACCCAACCAAATATGATCAGTATTCGGCTCACACACAGAAAGAAAACAATTGCTACTAGCTTTAGGACGTGCATTATATAAGTTACCCAGAAAAGGTAATTAATCAAGGCTTCACTTGGGCTATTCGATGATATAGATTGGGTATGTTTGGTTGTACTGGTATTCTCGTGTTTTTTGTAGTAGTTTTGGGCCACTCATTAGCTCTATTTATCCACAACCACCTGGTGGACTTCTCAACAGATTCCAAGATCATTTGAATCATCCACCTTCTTTTTTGTTCATTTATCCCTAGGCTAGTAAGGGCTCATATCATTGACTTTCCTGCGAACCCCCTACAGCCGATCTCGACTGGGAAACAATGAGTACGCCATCCTTTAGTTCTACACTCGTCTAAGAGCCCTTGATATTTGCTGTACTTCCTCTCAAATGCCTCTTGCATGTGCTCCTCCCATGGGACCATTAACTCCAGCAAAATAATCTGTTTCATGGCGTCCGAATAAACAACTATGTCTGGACGAAGTTTGGAGGACGATATATGTGTAGGGAATTTTGTTTCCCAAGATCGACTTGCATCTGCCAATCTGACACGGACGATAACAGGGAATGAGATCCTGCAACCTCCTTACTTGGCTTTGCACCTGCTTTAACAAAGCGGATCACTCTTTTTTCTGGGATGATTTTATTGCTCTGCAAAGCTTCAGCAATAATGAGTGCTGTAGCCTCCAAAACCTTGTCATGACACCACCGATAGCGCCCGTCTGTCAGAGCAGTTCTGCACCCGCTCAATATGTGTTGCAGTGATCCCCACCCAGAGCACATGGGGCACTTCAGTGAATCTATTTTTACCCATATGTAAAGGTTAGTTGCGCTTGGTAATACGTCGTACACCATCTGAACCAGGAATCTAGATCGGCTTAAGTCAGTGTTCCAAAGATCTGACCACGACACTTTTCACTGATCTACATCATCCCACCTGGTCCACACACCCTGCTGGCTATACCCTGCCATTTTAGTCATCTGCTTATCCTCCATCACTCTCTTACTTCATTTAGTATCAGGTGTTGGTGCTCCTTCCCGGTGACTTTTTCGAATCTGTGTGAAGGAATTAGTCCCAGGCCTGCTCTTCCTTGTGTGACTGAACTTAATATAGCTTTTATCCTCAGGTTCCCTTCTGCGATAGCTAATTCCTTAGTTGCACTCCATCTTCTGCCCGTCTTGATGACAATTCCCACTCTTGCTACTTTAGGATCTTTAGAGTTTATATAGTGGTAAACTTCTCTTGTCCAAGAAACCATGAACTCCTTGACCTGACCTTTGAAAGGCAGCTGGATGGCATTGGATGATCCATATAAGGCTGCGCTGCTTAAGCTCTGAGGAAATCCTAACCGTCTACAGAGGAAACTGCTAGCTCTCCTATCCAACGTCTCCACAGTCGAAATGGGAATGCTATATATCTGGAGTGGGCATAATGCTCGTGGGATCACAGAATGATGGTATAACCAGGCTTTGAAGCGGCCTATATATATATATATATATATATATATTCATATATATATGAAGCGGCCTATATATATATATATATATATATATATATATACATACATGTACATACACACACACTTTTGTGAAAAGTAAAAGTTGAGGAGTCTAAAAAAAAGTTTTACTGGAAATCTTAAAAGAACAAGAATGTTTCAAAAAAAGACTAAAAAAATTTGAGTTGTTTTTAGAACAATGACAAAAAATGTTAACAAGTAGCAGAAACAACAATTCAAGTGCTTTTTCTCCAGATACTATCATAATTGTTATCGCAGAATTTAATTATATTCTAGAGGAAGATGTAACATTTTTGTCATATTTGTATAGATACAAAGACTTTTAAAACTAGGCACTGTTGAATACACAAAGCTTATGAATTATATATTATCAATGAAAAACTAGTGACCTAACATTTAAAGAAACAGTTACTTTGCTTTGGGAAGTGTTCAGTCCAAAGATGTCATTGTTCCAGAAAAGATGGAAATGTATAAACTTGGTAAAAACTGCAAATGAAAACTCCACAACGTTCACTAGCATTGTGAATAATCAACGTGAGGGATTGAAACTGGCAGAATTAAGCAGTGACAATTTTAAACGCTTAATATTTTCTCAAGGTTTGGTGTTAACAAGAGACACTGAAATCAAGAGAAGGGTTCTGAATAAACTTAAAAATGAGCCCAATCTTACTTTATAAAACCTAGCAGAAAGTTGTCAGAGATTTATAAATGTTCAACAAGATGCTAAGAATATTAAAGTATGTAGTGTGTCACACATTTATAATAGCGTGCCAAAAAAATAAAATGAAAAAGAAAAGACATTACTCCTAACCCCAGCTACACATGAGGAGAACAAGATTTTTATAATGTCTGTTCATTAAAAAATAAGGAATGTTTCATTGCAAAAGAAAAGGACATAAGAAACTAAACAAAAGACAAAAATAAAAATACCAAGTAAGTAATTGCATCACAGCAACTAACACAAATAAATTTTCCAATTGAAATATAAGAAAATATGTGTAGGTAAAAATTAGATAACAGATCCGAATTTAGTATAATAAATGAATATACATGGAGGAAAATTGGAAAACCAATGTTAATGGTTATCAAGAATTTATAAAACAGATTTATAAAATCTTTAAGTTCTCTGTTTAGTCTGCATTTAATTTTTCAGTGAAAGTCATAATTTCAAGTTAAGTTCTTTCATTTCGTTTTTTATCTTGAATTTTGCTGTTTTTATTTTAATTTGTTTATTCTTTTTCAGTTTATTTTCTTTGCACCCTCTTCAGGTTTTTGTTTTTGTATAGTTTTTCTTGTTCAAAGTATTTATATTACTATTTTGTTTATATATTTTTTTGTATTTTATTCTATTTTTTAAGCCTGTTTTGCATCCTTTTGTTTTGCAATCTAAAAATCTTAATAGTTGGACAGTTTTATTTGTTAGTAATTCAGTCAGCCATATTGTTTTAGGCTTTTTTATTGAAAGATTTTCAGTCTTTGCCATTTCTATTTCTGTTATTTATTTAAGTGCAATTTTTTAAAAAAAGTACATTTTTATTGCTTATTTAAAAAAAAAAAAAAAAAAAAAAAATATATATATATATATATATATATATATATAAAAAGGAGCAAAAATTTAAATATGACCAACAAAAGTCAGTCAGTTATAAAGAAGAACCTGTTTGGTTCTAAAAAAATCTGCCTGACAAAAATCAACATGAAAATAAAACCTATGAAGAAAGTATGGTGGCTGATAATTCGCCAAAACTGAGATTTGACAAAATACCAGGAAATTAAACAAAACCAAATCAATGTAAGCAGCCGTGTCAATGTAGCAACCAGAGAACCACCCTCTTGCTAGAAATCCCTCGCTAAGTGCATAATCAACATCATGGAGTTCTTGGATAGAGCCAAAGGTCACACACATCTTATCAAAGAACATGGACTTTTGGTAGACCCCCAAAAGTTACAGAAGGTTAAGAAAGAAATTGTGTCTGTCTTTATGGTAGAAAAGCAAACTCACAAAATTTGTCACTCCACAAAAGAAACAATTATCAAATCTTTGACATCTCTGGCGATTAAACCCCAAAGAGTGATTAAAGGGAAGGGCACTTTATGTAGGACGTACTGTTACCAATGCCTGCCGACTATGAAGTGCCTGCTGTCATGACCTAATAACTAAAGATTTTGTAATAAGGACCGAATACAAAGGCAGCAGACCATGGTGGCAGTATAAAAGGTTCTTTCTCAGGTCTTAGGGAGCACTTAGCTACTTATTTGATCAAGTTTGGCCAGATTCTCAATACTTTCTCCCACAACCTGAGCGGGGAGTGGGGTTTCAAATTAATGATTGCCCAACAAGCCTTCATCTCCATCCCCAACTGTCTGGACATAGAGAGACAGAAAACTTTGGTTATTGTGTTTGGCTGTAAACCAACTTACTGGAAGTGTGGGCAGACTGGTCACTTGTCTTCTTCCTGCTCATAGAAGAAGGTTTCTGGCCCCTGAAGACCCAAATCTCTCTCTGGTCAAATCTGTTATTTCCGTGTCGCTTGTAGTGAGCATGTCATCAACTAGGACTAGTGCTGTAAAATGGTTGGGTCCAATGTTTGGCCCCCATTTTCTGAAGAGCCTTCACCAGCCACCAAGGAGAAGAAAGAGGGAGAATGGCTGATTGTTGGCAAGGCTGGATGGAAGCATCAGAAGCATTCCTGAAAGCCCCAACTGCTAAGGACACATACAGTCCCACTCCCTCCAGCAGTTCCAAGGGAAATGACCCACACAGCTAAGAAAACAAATTAAGAGAGATGAGGCAAAAATATGAACCAATCTTTGAGAAAAAGGAAAAGCTAATAAAACTTAAAGAAGCTTTGAAGACCAAAAGATCCCAGCAACTGTCAGCAGCACAACCTTCTTCTTTGGCACTGTCTTCCACTAAAAGGCATATTATAGACCCACTTCTGCTCACAAAATAATCAATAGTATCACCATATAAAATGATCAGCCTTTTAAAATCTCAACCCATACACACAACACCTAAGACAAATCTGTCACCCTTATGTACTCTAGTTAACTCACCTAAAAAAATAGAATCACCATTATCCAAAAGGCAGCAAAGTCCCACGTCAAACAACATTGAAAAAAAAAAAAAAAAAAAAAAAAAAAAAATCAAGTTACAATTTAGGGGAAGATGTGTGCCAGGTGACAAAAGAACAAGTGGTAAAAAAAAAATCACTGTCCCATTAATGGTAAAATGAAAGAATTGAAAGATCTACAAAATTTTAAAAAGATCAACAATAAGGATATTGAGGATCCAAGTAATTTTCCTTGTGCTAAAAAGATTTTGACTGTTGTCTGGTCAAGACAAGGTTCCTAACAGATATGGGGAATATTACACGAGGCAAATGATACCTTTACAACAGACCCTCCCCTTCCATATTTTAATGAATTTGATGATAACAAATTAAGTCAGTTTTGTTCGGGAAGAACTCCTATTTATGTTCACCCCCTATTGTATAAATCTCTGAAACTAATATTCCCCTTGGACATTGGCAGGTTGTCCTTTGACAACACCATCAAAAGTGAAATGGGCATGGGATCAACAGAACAGTACATCGCTGTTTTGTCTCCAGACATGTTTGGTGCAAATCCTAACCCTAATCGGACTGATTTCTGGTTGGCTAGTATAAATGGCCACAGCCTGAGATCAGAGACTCACAGAGTGTGTCTCAATCATGATCTTCAGTGCCTTGGTGTGGATGTATGTTATGTACAGAAGACCCATTTTTTAACTCACAACAGTGAATATATACTGTCTAGTAGAGTTATCCTCTATTCAGCATGTTTTGATGGCCGCTCAAGAGATGTTTTATGGCTAGTGAAGAAGTCTTTGTATGTGTCATGCACTCATGTCTTCACAGATCCAGTGAGCAGACTTAGCGTGCTGGATGTTACTATAAAGGATAAATCTCTTCGGGGCATATGTGCCCAATGACCATGCAATGCAGCCTGCTTTATTTCAGCAGATTAAGCTGTTTTTGACAATATATTGTCAGGCAGTTTTAGCAAGCAATTAGAATGTCATTCTTGACTCTGATATAGTTTGCATAGGGGAAAGATCTGGTATGTACAAACCAAATGGGAAGCCATACTTAGAAACTTTATCAACAAATTCAATCTTCTCAATAAGTACCAAAATAAGCATCCTTGGGATTTAGTGTGGACTAAGACTAATAGGGGCAGCTTGGCTTCGGTGGTGCATTCTAGCTACATCAACTGAGTTCTTGTTAAGAGAGTCGATGTAGGGCTTTTAGGTTGTCTAAGTTTCCATTCTATAGTTTACTTGAGTCATAGGCTTGTATGGGTTTGTGTAAACTTAGATAGGACTAAGGTTAAAGTAACTGGCTATTTGAAATTTAACTTTTCATTGTTTGATGAGCAAGATTTCCAGGAGCAGTTACTACTAATGATACAGCAGGAATTGACAAAGGCTCTAGTTGGGAATAAGTGGTGGAATTTTTTAAGTCTAAAATTAGGTCATTTGCTGCTGAATATAGTCATCAACTCAATCTATCTAGGTTAGCAGCACAAATGACAGTAGAAGCTGAAGTAGATCAGGCAATTAAATCCTGTTTTAGTGAGGACATAGCTTTAGCTAGGGTGGAAAAGGCCTCCCTGGTTATCAGAAAGGATCAAGTTCTCATAGTTAGGACTAGGTTAAAAAGAATATCTTCTGAGGCAATGGATATAGCTGCTGAATTGTGTGCAGAGGAACAGAGAAATGATTCCAAAAAGCATATTTTGTGTGTAATATTGCAGGATAAGCGACTACAAATGCAGGCATAGTGGAGGCTTTTCATGACTAGTTTTAAAAACTTCACCAGGGAGCCCAGTTTGAGCATGGCTCAGTTTGATGCCTATTTGGCTGACTTCCCTTGCCTCGAGGTGGCTGAGTGTGACTATTCAGGAAAACCTTCATTTGGTATGCTCGAGAGTCAACACTGAAGCCGTTTTGATAAATTTAGATCAGTCCAAGGCATTCAATAGGGCTGACCATCATTTTCTGGAGTCTGTTCTTTCGGCCACTGATTTTGGACTGTACTTTCACACTTGGATTCAACTTCTGTACGCATCCTACAGTGTACTGGAGGAAGTGAATGGGGTACAATTGGAACCTTTCCTATTGACTCTCTATTCATCAAGGTTGTCTGCTTTTGCCTCTGCTTTATGTTCTTGTGTTGAAACCCCTCTTTCACAAGTTGAAGGCGAATCTGGTCCTACATGAATCTCCTTACCTGGTGCTACCATCTCGGTCAGGTATTCTGCCTATGCTGATGATGTTTCGGCTCTTGTGTCGAGTAGAGCCAAGATTGACAAAGTCCTGAGAAATCAGAGGGTACAAGACGGTGACAGGGGACAAGATCAACTGTGATAAGTCTATTGGCTTGCAGTTGGACGCACGGAAGGGAGTTTCTCTTCCTGAGCCTTTCCTCTTGACGCATGAACCAGTCAAGATACTCAGCATCTGGTTCATTCATGATCTTCAGTTGGAAATGAATTGGTCTGAGGTGTGAGAGAAGACAGAAGTTATCTGTGGTCTCAAGAGTTTTTCCTTAAAGGGGTGGGCAGAAGTATGTTTTTCGCACATCTACCCAATTCTTCTTTACAGACAGTGCTCTCAGTCCTGTATACCATATTAATGACATTAGTCAGGGCTTTGTTCTTCTTTTTGTTGGGATCCAAGGTTCTCAAGGTGTGTTGGGAGATCTGTTACCTCCACTATTATGAAGGTGGTCCGGGTATGCTTAGCATTGCGTTCCTAGGCTGAATGTGTTCACAAGTGAATAGCAATAGCGAATTCTGGAAGACGCCCACAACAACTTCCTATCCCTAAGAAATGTGCACTCATGTAAGGGAAGGCCTGCTGTTTACCTCAGGGCGAGTACTGCTATCATGAATGCTGGTTAACACTCAAGTATCTTTTACGGGCGACAGATGGCCTCTCCACTGTCTAGGTGTTGTCTTGTCAGGTATTATATCAGGTACTAGTGAAAGGGTCTGTTCAAGATGATCTAATTGACAAGCTCAGTCTGACGAAGGAGGAGGCTTACTCTATATGGCCTTGAGCACCCTGGATGAAATGCCTCACTAATACCGAGGCATCACTCACCTAACTGGAAATGCAAAAGGCTCTCTGGGTCAGCAAGAAGCTTTCTTCAGTGGGTTTGAGTCGTTTGTCCAACTGCATTCGTTGCAGTAAGTCAATTGTGGAGACTGTCACACGCTTTCTTCCACTGCAAGGTCATAGTCCCATTGTGCAAGTGGCTTGAAGATTTCATGGATATCATGCTGCATTTAAAGTTCTTTGTCCTTGAGTTTAATTCTGTTTGTAGTAATGTGGTGCCATTGTTGACTAGGACTGAGCATTATGTGTTGTGATCCTTACCAGGTGTTACGCAAGTCATGATATTGACAACGTGACAGAAGGAATTCAATGGGGATGAGAAGCTTTTCTCTTCCCAACTGATTTTGTTCTTTAAGCATCAGCTTAAAGTCAAGATCAGGATGGAAAGGTGATGACTCCATCCACCAGAGTTTGACAAAAGGTGGCTGAGTCTTGCATGCATCTGTTGAGTAAAAGAAGCTGACTTGGAGTGACATTTTGATGCCAGTTAGCATTCATGAGGATATTGGGGATCCTGTACTGAACATAGTCAACACCACCCAAAAATAGGTTAGTTTTTCTTTTTATTTTGTTATGTTTAAACTTAGATAGGGTATGTATGGTCATTGGCCCCTCTTTTACTTTTGTTCCCACTTTCTTTAGTTTAATTCCGCACCTACTTCCTCATTAAATGACCAGGAATGTAAGTTACCTGGTGGATGCAGGCACTTTTCATTTTTGAGTGTGTTTATTTCATATTTGTTATTGTGTTTGGATGAGTGTGTATAGTTAAACAAATGACTGTTTGATTTATACATGCCCCACAAATTTTGTCCAACTAACTGATATTTCTGTCATGATTAAGGTAAGTTTATTACTAACAATATTTTTAGTTTTTGTAAATGGTATTATCTATTGTACAAATATTTATCAGGGTTTTTAATTTTAAACTTGTTATTCCCCACTCTCTACAAATTGTACATACAAAACTAGTTAGATTTTCAGAGCCTTTGAGGCATTATGGTGTTTGTAGTAAGAATGTGATATTTTGGTGCAAAGGATATTGTATAGTTTGTTTGGGTCAGCGAATGGGGAAAGCTAAGTTAATTTAAGACAGACAAAGACTAGTCTTCCCCAATCCCCATTTTAGGCCTTGTGTCACATTTATTTTGTATTTTATACAAAAATAATTGTTTTCTCACTGTCTAGCAGTTCTCTACTAGCAGTGGTTATTTACTTCACACAGCTTGTGAGACTTGTATTTGACGGATATAAATATTACTATTTATGTCCAACCTCCATTTGTGTTATTACTCATGTAGTAACCTTTTAGTTTACAACAGTGGGAAAATATTTAAATATTTTTACAAAAGTAACAAATATTAAAATCTGTTCAGTTTTTAGTGTTTTGTTAATGTATATTGCTAGCATACTCTTTTTCACCAGAAGTCTTATCTAGACACAAATTTGGTAATAATAAAATTAATCAGCTTCATATCAGTATAAGACTAATGAATATACAATATGGGGAAAAAGATCTTGTTTAAATTCATTGCCTACCATGGCTGCATGAGTTAAAAACATAACAGTTGGATGCACTACTACAAAATCTGCTGTCAAAGCTTTACTGCAAATTATAAAAATACGTACCAATGATTGCAGAACCTACCATGGCACCGGCACCATCTGGAATGATAAAAACAGTCAAGTGAACATCAATTTCCTAATCTGATAAGATTTACATAAAAATAGAAAATGATTTTGCACTTTTGTATAGAGGTTTTCCTAAATTTGACTAAATGATGAAACATTTTTTGGAAGGGCGTTTTGCTTGGACCAATAATTTTTACTCAGACAACCCAAAACCTAGATAAATAAATGAACCTAACTTTTTGTACAAAGTTTTAGAAATTATTAGATAATATATACACACACAAAAATAATCAAGTAAATCATTTACTGAAAATTTAAATAACTTCAAAAAGTTCACATATGAACTAATGAGATCAATATAAGAAAATTTACATCATACTATTGTAACATCCATCTATCAAGGGTTTTATAAAAGATGATTCCTTTTACATTCAAGTATCAGATTTATCAATTAAACTATATTAAAATGATCATATTATAAAATCATATCTTCAACAAATAAGAGAAATATAAAAATATCTAGATTTTGTTTTACATTTCAAATAGGAAAAACTTTAAAAAGAGTAATATATAACCAACCCTAAAAGAGGTTTATCATAAAAATAAATGTATTTTAAAATTATTGCTTAAAATGTTTTTTTAAATTTTTGACTACTCACTGCGCACTGAAAGTACAGCTCCAGTGAGAGCACCACTTGTGATTGAGTTCCAGGGATCCTCCTTCTTTCTAATATATACTAATGAACAATCAATTGCTGAGAAAAGTCCTCCCCATACTGCAAAGTTACCTGAAAAAAGTAAAATAAATATGTGGCCAAGCAATATTATCCAGTGACTTGTGATCATACAGACATGAATTCACTAAATAGGTTGTAAAAATTTTTTCACTGGTTCTGTCTAAGTGAAGAAAGTAATTTGGTTAACTGATGGCATGTATTTACATGCCATCAGTTAACCAAATTGCTTTCTTACACAATTAGAAAATAACTACAATCCACAACCTACAAATTAGTCAAACCCATGTGTCAAATAATTTAATAAAAATGTGAACACAACTTTCAATGGAAGATAATTCACTTGGGTTTTCTTCGCAGAGGTTACATGCCAAATTATGTCACATCTGACTTTATTTTCAAGCTAATTTAATTTCATAATTTAATCTGTAAACTATAATAAAGCAATATATTCAAATAGAAATAAATCTATAAGAGTATAATGTCACCAAGTTTTGAACATCACTTGAACAAGTAAATACAGCTAATTAAGGTCATTATGGATGGAGCATGTGAGCAATGATGAGGTTTTAGAAAGGATGGAAATGAAAAGGAAATTAATACTGAGCATCAGGAAGAGACAGCTGCAGTTCTTGGGACATGTAATGAGGAAGGAAGGCTTGGAGAATTGATACTCACAGGTCAGGTAAAGAAAAAAAGACAGGGAAAAGAAGCAAATAACATATTTGAAGGACCTGAGCAGGTGGATGGCAGAGCAAGGTTTAAGTGGGGTAACAGAAGAAAGTGTGCTAAGAGCCACCAGGGACAGGGAGATGTGGAAAGTCATTATCACCTATGTCCTGAAGGGATGGCACATAGAAGAAATGTTAAATACAAACCATTTTGTTTCGTAATCATTTTCTGTTGTTAACAGATAAAAAATATTTAAGAGAAATGAAAAAAAATTGGTTAAACTAGTTAGTGTATTTAATTTTTGCTTTGCCTCTTTTTTCCCTATTTTTAGTATTTTATCTCTAACATATAAAAGTTTTCATTTCAGTGTATTCATTTAACACTTTTATAAATCTTTAACAAAGATCAATCAATTTCACGTGGAGTTTGCCTTGTAACTTAGATAGTTACATATTTTCTACTAGTGTAGGAAGCTGATGAATATTTAAAAAAATAGGTAAAAATCTAAATTTGGAATGCCGAGTTTCAAAGCAGTTCCTATTTGGAAGCTGAATAACTCAATGTTTTTTTTAGTCTTGTGCTGTAGTAGGCTTATATTTTACTAAATGAAATAACATTCAACATATTTTGAAATTTTATATGTTCATCTTGAACTCAGTCAGGTTTTAAGAAAATGAATTCAGTAAATATACACAAAACTAGAAAGGGGCATAAGACAAGGATGTGTCTTCTCACCAAATTTATTCAACATTTACAGTGAGGCAAGCCTGAGAGAACCAAAAGTCCTACTAGAATTTATTATTGGTGATCACAACATTAACATAAGATATGCAAATGAGACAGTATTGATAGAAGACACAAAAAGAAAACTGCAGGAACTCCTGGAGAAGATAGTAAATAAAAGTCAGAATGAAAAAGTAAGCATTTATGGTTGTCAGCAAGAGGAAGAGCCCAAGATGCAAGCTATGAATTGGAGATGTCAAAATCAGTATAAATATACATGTTTTAACAGAGGATGAAAAATGGGATACCAAATTCTGAAGGAACATTAAAATAAATACATTTCCATAAGTCAAGCAAAGTATGAGAAAAAACAAACTTTCATCAGAAACAAAGAAAAAAGTACTCAACTGCCATGAAATATATGGCAGTTAATGCTGAACAATCTCATCACAGATAAAGAAGAGATTTGTGGCAACAAAGATGTGATTTTATAGAAGGATGCTGAGAATGCCATGGACTGAATATGTGAGTAATGAAGTTTTAAGGATAATAGAAACAAAAAGGATAGTTTTACTTAAAATCAGAAAGAGACAAATGAAATTTCTGGGACACATAATGAACAAAGAGGGCTTGGAGAATTTAACACTCAAAGGCAAGAGGAACAAAACAAAATAAAGAGAACCTACCTACCAAGGTTGTGAAAATGAATGATAAAACAAAGGATGGGAAAAATATTGAAAAGACAAACATGGCTAAGAGCTACAGAGGATAAGTCATGGAAATCCATAATCACCTATGTACTGAAGAGTATGGAGTATTTTTTGTTTTTTTAACTTTTTGATATCAGAAAAGGGTCTAATAGTTTTAAAAAGCTACAAGGAATTCTTGACTTTGTGGCAAGAATGGTACAAGCAGATTATATACTTCAGATGAACATACACTTGATTGTTAATCCTGTAAGACCCAGGCAAGTTATCACTGCACCTTTCATATGACAAGTATGAGGACATCAATATTTAACAAAAGAAAAAAAGTTAAACATCTTGCCACTGCTCCTATATATCGAGTTAGATACTTCTAAAATTAATGTAAAACTTAAAAAAAACTTTTTATGCTCCAATCTCAGTTTTATGATTACAATGAACAACTGCCAACAAAAAATTAGAACAAATCACAAGCATTATGCAAAAATCAGCCAACACATAAGTTTTCCTGTCATAAAAAAGAAAATTCATTTAATAATTGATTAGAAATTTTAGTTAATGTCACTGCATCAAAATTAATGAAAGATTACAAATTATGTAACTTACCACCTGTGATAGGTGCCCTCTCTTTGATCGATACAAAGCTGCCAATCAGACGTCTGTAGTGTCCCTGTAATATGAAATACCAACATAATGAACAAACAAAAAAGAATAGGGAAAATGTAAAAATACCTGACTCATGAAGTAATTATGATTTATTTCATTATTTTACTGATTTTTTACAACAGTTACAGCTGGTGAGACATTCTCATACTCTTGTAAATATTTCAAAGATTTCATCACATTCTATATTTTTCCTTTAATAGCCATTGACAGTTTTACTGTCTACCTTCCGTATATAAATAAAAGAATCAACAAATGTAGTTTTTTGAATTTTTATAGATTCTTAAGGAATAAGGTTTGATTTATTTTAGTCTGATATTTGCAACTAATAACATAAGAAAAAAAAAAAAAAAGGAATTTTCATACAAAATTTTAAAGGAAGCAACTCCTTGCTCGGTAAGGATTGGCAAGGGCAACAGGTGTCACCTGACTGTCATCCGACGACTGTTAGCACCAACCAGCGGTGTAAAGAGGACATTTTATTCCAAAATTAGCCTCCTGCTCAGGAAGGAACAACATGAGCAACAGGGGTCTCTGGACCCTGCAACTGTGTGCAACAAAGACAGACTTCCCTTAGGGACATGGAATGTTAGGACGTTAAACAACTGTGGACAACTAGAAAATGTCAAACTGGAGATGGACAGATTGAAGATCAATACTCTGGGAATAGGCAAAACCAAATGACCTAACAATGGAAGCCTTAGCAGCGACGACCACAGGATAATTTATGCAGGAGGCAAAAGCAACACAAAAGGAGTCAGCTTAATAAGAAGTGAAGAAATGCGTTCTTAGATAATGCCAGCTTTCAGAGAGAGTCCTCTTGGGTAAACTGAGAGGAAGACCCTTCAACATATCTATCATAGTAGTTTATGCACCAACAACACAAAGCACTGAGAAAGAAATAGAATAATTCTACTCTATACTGTACAATGCCAAGGCTCATTGCAAAAGCCAGAAATCAGAATAATAATGGGTGACTTGAATGCCAAGGTAGCTAAAGAGAGGAAAGGAGACATGACCGGCAACTTTGGATTAGAAGTCCACAACAAACGAGGAGAAAAATGGGTCAAATGGTGCACAGCAAATGACCAGGTAATAACTAACACCTCGTTTCAAGAACACCCACGACATAACCATAAACAGGAAATTCAGAAACACAGAATGCAAAGCCTATCCAGGCACCGACTGTGAGAGCGACCACGTCCCAGTCATCTGCAAACTAAGGATAAAACTTTGGAAAATGAAGAAGCCTAGCACAGCACCAACACTAAAATACAACACGCTCGTGAACAACCTTAACCTGCAGAAAGAATACACTAACAGCATGAAAAACAAATACTAAGAAAAAATTGGACAAGGACATTCAAAATGGGACTAACTAAAGGAAGTGATAGCAACATCAACAAACAACATTGCCTCAAAGGAAATCAGACACAGAAGAAAAAACAAGTGGATGACTGAAGAGATTTTCGTCATGATGCAAAGGAGATGATGCCAAGACATGGAAGGGAATACAGGAAACCTTAAGGAGATAAGGAACAAATGCAGACAGGCTAAAGAGGAATGGCTCAATGACAAATGCACAGAGGTAGAGAGACTGAGCAGGAATAATAAAGCAGACATGCATAAAGAGAAAAGAAAAGTGACAGGACAAAAAACCAGCTCTCCAACAGGATGTATAAAATTCAAGGATGGAATGATAATATTGGAGAAAAAGGAAATACTTCAGCGATGGGAAGAATATATAAAAGATCTTTTCCATGACAAGAAAGAGCAACCGATGATACACAAAGATGAGGATGGACCGGAAATATTTAAGTCCGAAGTGGAAGTTGCAACGTCCAAACTGAATAGAAACAGAGCAGTTGGTCCAGACGGCATTGTAATAGAGCTGCTGATAGTCCAGGAAAAATTTGGCACAGAGAAAATTACAGAAATAATAAATGAAATTTATAACAGTGGTATAATACTGGATGACCTATGCAAGTCTACTTTCATAGAAGCCAGGTGCAAACAAGTGCAAGTGAACTATCAGCTTAATGAGTCATATTACAAAACTGATTGTTCAAATACTGAGGAATAGAGCAAGAAGTTGAATCAGGCCAGAAATAGGACAAGAACAGTGCAGGTTCGTCAAAGACACTGGAACAAGGAATGCCATATTTATGATTAGGATGCTCTCTGATAGAGCAATACAAATGAAGAAGGACTTGTACCTGTGTTTTATAGATTATGTGAAGGCATTCGACAAAATACGCCACAAAGAATTGATGGAGATGCTCAGTAGCCTCAACATATTTGGGAAAGACATTAGGATAACTATGAATCTCTACTGGCAGTAAACTGCCTGCATACGGACAGGTAATGAATTCAGCAGATATACAAAGATAGAAAGGGGCATAAGACAAGGATGTGTCTTTTCACCGGATCTATTCAACTTGTACAGTGAGAATATTTTGAGGACTCCCGCTGTTATGCCAGGATTTGTCATCGGAGGCCACAATTTGAACAGCATAAGATACGCAGATGATACAGTGCTGATTGCAGATATGAAAAGGAAACTACAAGACCTTCTACAGAAGGTAACTGAAGAGAGTGACAAAAAAGGGCTACAAAAAACTGCAAGAAAACCAAATGCACAGTCATCAGCAAAAAGAGCAACCCAAAATGCCAAATACAGGTGGAGGATATTAAAATCAAGCACGTACAAAAATTTAAATACCTGGGAAGTGTTCTAATAGAAGACGGAAAGTGCAACACAGAGATCCAAAGGTGAATTGGCATGGTAAAGGACGCATTCCAGAAGCTGAGTAAAGTATTAAGACACAGGAAACTTTCACTAGAAACAAAGAAGAGAATACTAGACTGCTATGTGATGTGAGTTCTTCAATATGGCAGTGAATGTTGGACAATATCGACAAAGATGAAAAAAAAAAACTTGAAGCAGCTGAAATGTGGTTCTACAGAAGGATGCTGTGAATATCATGGACCGAGCATGTGAGCAATGATGAAGTGTTGGAAAGAATGGAAACGAAAAGGAAATTAATATTGAGCATCAGGAAGAGAGCTGAAGTTCATGGACATGCAATGAGGAAGGAAGGTTTGGAGAACCTGATACTGACAGGCAAGATAGAGGGGAAAAAGAAACAGAGGAAAGCAGCGGATAAAGACTTGAGCAAGTGGATGACAGAATGGGGGCTGCAAGATCTTGCAGGAGAAAGCGTGCTAAGAGCCACAAGGGTTAGGGAGATGTGGAAGGCCAAGGCACGGAGAAGATTAAGGTATATTGTAGTTAAGAAAATCAAATAAGTATTGTGAGGGTCATTTATTTCAGTAAAATAATTTTTTAATTTATAAATTATATTGGAGCATAAGTTATGAATGAAACATTGTAATTAAAATTTAAAGAAAAATATTTTCGATGTTCACATAAAACAATCAATTCATTTCTATGATTCAGTAGTTCTTTATTTTTAGAAAACCTTAAAATCTGCAGCCTTTCATTCAGGCACAGAGAGCAGATGTCGTAGAACAACTTACAGATTCTTCCATTTTATTTTGGGGGTTTTGTTTGTACCTTTAACTTCCAAAAATATGCAGAAAGCGATGTTTGCCTTCAGTATGTGTTGTTTTTGAAGGAAGTTAAATGCAAATACTAATGCTGTTTAAGTGTTCTTAGCAGATCCAATGCATTATTATAAAAACCTTTATGTTTAGAAAATACTCCTTCACTGGAAGAGTTTTTACTAATTCTATGGAGGAGGGTAGATGTTTGAATATACTTGAGAAATGATTAGACTTTGGGTGGATGTATAATGTATATTCATTAGGTTTTATGTATGGTTGATAAGTATCACTAAGTCTAGTGTTACATCAAGGAAGTTTACTACTTTTTAAGTAGTTACCACCAGTCATTTTTCAATACCAAAATTTAAATTGAAATTTTAAAAATAAATAAATTATCTTCAAGCTTTAAAATTAGCTTTAATTGAAAACCAAAGAATTAAATTTAGTAATTCCAGTAAGCAAAATACACTGGTGTATTTTAAACTGAAACAATATTGATTGGAATCTAAAATTTTTCTGATTTAAAAAAAAAAAAAAAAAAAAATTTAAATTTACAGCCATTTTTGATTGATTGACACATTTCATAAACAGTAGCCAAATTTCTGTTTAAAAAATCTTGCAAAAATAAAATATACATTGCTGACATGTTATTTAAGTCAATTTTTTAAATTTAAACTTACCTTAAGCTTATTTCAAAAATGTAGTATTTGCTTACTGTCTAAAATTTATGATAAAGCTTCTCTTAAGTACAGTAATCCTCTTATCAGTCATTGGAGCTGTCGAATGATTTATTGACAGCTTCCAGCTGTCAGAAACGCTAAATATGGTGGCCAAAATTGTATGTAGCTAAAATGGTAAAATTTTAAAATTTTAATTTCTTTTGGTTTTTAACTACAAAGTAAAATTAAAAATTTAACATAATATTTTCAGCAATTATGTAATATTTTATAGAATTTGAGTTTAGTTTTATAGCCAGACATTTGAATATACTTTCTGAATAAATAAAAATGAAAAAATATAAATTTCTTTTAAAATAATTTTACAATTTAAGAAATAATGAAATTAAAATAGTGAATTGAAAATGCAGTTTTTTGTGGTTTTCCATGTAAGAGGAATAATCCAAAACACTTGTTAACTTCTAAAATCTATATGGAACATCGTACTTAACAAAAATGAACATATTTACACACAAAAAACATTTTTCATTATTTTAAAAATATGATTGGTGAACGATTTTTATTAAACTTTGAATTTTTGATAGGCAATATAATCATCAATTTTTAACTAAAAAAATCTAACCGTAACAGTCATTTTAAAGATTTTAAAAATATTTTTAGAACTTTATAAATTATTATAATAAAAGAAAAATGAAAACAATTATTTAAAATTTCATTTGTGATCGAAAAATTTTTTTTCTTCAGATTGTAATGTCCTTAATTTTTATTATTTATTCAAGCAATTAAAAGCTTATCAAATTAAATAATATCAGAGTTATATTGTATTTTTTATTTTACTCTTCAGAGCAGATTTTCAGATACTACTGCAAAATTTCATGGATTAATGTGAAGGGGGGTCAGTCAGTTAAGTACCATACGTGATACACGCTTGGGCGATCATGTCTCGAAAGAGATATGACTGACTGGGCAGAAGATTATCCCGCAGCAGGTTGCCATTGCTTTCTGCGGGAGACTGGTTGCCGACCAAGGCTATAGAACCCAATCTGTCCTGCTACTTAACCCATAACTGGAGGGAAGCGACGGATTAATACCTTTCCCAAGGGTATTTGCACGTAAGCGAAAGCAATGAATTCAGCTGGAATTCGAACTCGGCTACCCGATTTCTCATTCCGAGCCGAACAGAGATAAAAAACAATAATTTTACCAAGATTTTTAAAAAATAATGATTTCAAAAATAATTTCATTCATTTGTGAATGAGTACTGAAAGTTTCGTTAAAATCCAACAATTATTTAATTTTTGCGAGAATTTCCAAATTCATGTGTTGGTCACTGTAAAATAGTGGGTGATGTAATCATTAAGTGATCCATTGTAAACAGTCATAACATTTTCATGCAACGCTAACTGAAATCAAAACAAAATTTTCTGCCAAAATTTCAAAGATGTTAGAAGGGATTGAAAATTTTTTTTAAAATAAATAAAAATTACTTTGATCTTTCTTCTTAACAATATTATAAACATTTCGATGGAAAAAGTTTTATTAAGTTTTGGACTTTTTCATTCATGCTATGCTGTTTTTTTTTTGTTTTTTTTGTGATTTAATGGAGGTATGTTTTTTTTAAGGTTCCCTAAAAATAAAGAACTACTGAATCATAAAGATGAATTAACTGTTTTATGTAAGCATCGAAAATATTTTTTTCTCTAAAAATTAATTAATTACAATGTTTCATTTATACCTTATGCTCCAATATAACTTATAAATCAAAAATTATTTTAATAAAATAAATGACCCACACAATAATTTGATTTTCCTAACTACAATATACCTTAGTATACCATAATTTTTTATAATTTTAATTCTAACCTTAACATTCCAGTACTATACCCAATTTAAAAAAAAAACTTAAAATCCAACCTGGTGTTAAAAATTAATATCTACCCATTTAAATAATATATGGACCCACTATGTATCTTACCCAGACAAAATTAAAACGTGACATGCCTTGACACCAGGCCATGCTGCTTCCTTTCACGACCCAATTACCTAATTTTTATTTCTGATTGAACAATATTGACACACCTACAAGCATATTCTCTACCTACTCTTTCATGTTTTAATGGCTTTTCACTTTCTTATATATATATATATATATATATATATATATATTTACACACACATTTTTTAAGTGAAAAAAAAAAAAAATCTTATCTGCTTTCAAAATTTAAAAGGAAATTAGATTCTTTTGGCATAAACATTCAATATAAGGTGTCAATGAAACTAAATGATACAATAATGAATTGATATTACCAAAATTTGAGGTATCAATCAAGTTCTGTTAAGAGTTTATTATAATTATACTCACAAACGATTAAGATTTTAATTAAATCAGAACTCAAATTTTCTGCTTTGTAGATTAAAGTGTTGCTTTGCTGAATTTGGTGACATAGTAATTGAGTTCAATCCCTGGGCTGAGGCAGTGTGTACTTGGACTCAGTGAAAATAAATAAGCAATAACAAAGCAGTGCTAAAAATAATAACTAGATTATATCCTATACATGGGCAGTGGTATGTGAACACTCTACCTCTGGAGATTAAAGGCTACAGTTCAAAATACCTGTAGGTTGCCCAGATTGATATACATCTGATGTGACCCAGAGATAACAACAACAAAGATGAAGACAATAATCAGAAAATAAATAGTCTAAATAAAAAATATTTTTCTTGCATTTTCCTGTATTTTATTGCTTTGTGATTTGTTCATTTTGTAATATAAATAAACAAAATATCCACAATTGTGGAAATATTAATACAACAGTTACATTAATGACACTTTTTATAACAACTTCAGAAGTTATTCAATGACACCGCATCATGATAATATCATACTTGTTGTGATGATGATTACATATAATTATTATTCATTTATTACACACACAAACTTTTTTTCTTGTGGTATATTTGATGCCATAAAATAGGTTTTAAAGATTAGGATACTGATAAGATGAGTAACAAGTATTTATTTGGATGGCCTAGAGATTTCCAAACATTTCACATTGGCATTACACTCGAAAAAATGTTTTTGATAAAAGATTAATCAAGTTTTGTTAGCCAAATATATACAGCCTTGTGCAAATTGAAACAAAAGAAATAATGTCTTCCTAGGATCTTACACACTTTCCCTGATCCCATATACATCATCTCTTGGCGTCATTTTTCTCTTCCGATTGAATTTTCCTTTGCGTTTTGGACTGATGGATCTAGTTTGTTTCTTTGTCTTGATGACATGATTGACAGTTGAAAGGCTGAAACTAACAACATTCCCGATCTTTCTGAAAGGCTTGCTAGTGTGTTCATGCAGTGTTACAATTTTCATACACTTCCTTGGGGTAACATCCCTTGCAAACAATGGCTGTAGGACAACTACTTGACTGTCAAGACAATAGTGTATGTAACTCCATTACATCACAAAAAAAACCAGTATAGTATGAATTAAAAAGGTCCAAAACTTAATAAAACAAACTTTTTCTATCAAAATGTTTATAATATTATTAAGAGGAAGAATCAAAGTAATTTTTATTTATTTTATAAAATTTTTTAATCCCTTTTAACATATTCGAAATTTTGGCAGAAAATTTTGTTTTGACTTGAGTTAGTGTTGCAGAAAATTTTACAACTATTTACAATCGATCACAATTTTTACGTAACTCACTTTTTCGGTGACAAACACATTAATTTGTAAATTCTCACAAAAATCAAATAATTGTCGGATTTTAATGAAGCTTTCAGTACTCATTCACAAATGAATAAAATTATTTTTGAAATCATTATTTTTTTTGAAAAATATTGATGAAAAAAAATTTATTTAAACTCTGTTACCCTCCCCCTTCACATAAATTCATGAAATTTTTATTTTAATTTCTGCAAATTATTTTTTTTATTAGTTAAACGCAGAACTCATCAGGGAATATAAATCATCTATTTTTTTTTATTTAAAATTATTCGGCACTATCTGAAAATCTGCTCTGAAGAGTAAAATAAAAAATGCAATAAAACTCTTGATATAATTTAATTTGATAAGCTTTTAATTGCTGGAATAAATAATAATAATAATTAAGGACATTATAGTCTGAAGAAAAAAATTTTTTTCAATTACTAATAAAATTTTAAAAGAATTGTGTTCATTTTATTTTATTATTATAATAATTCAAAAAGTTTTTAAAATATTTTTAAAATCTTTTAAAGAACTTGTCTTTTTTTTTTTTAAGTTAAGAATTGGTGATTATATTGCCTATCAAAAAATAAAAAATTTAATAAAGATTTTCCATCTATTATATTTTTAAAATAATTAGAAAAATTTTTTTTTGTGTGTGTGTAAATAAATATGTTCATTTAAGTATGATGTTCCATAGGAGTCATAACAAGTTTCCATAAGGGTCGTATTTATTTTAGAAGTTTACAAGTGTTTTGGATTATTCCCCTTACATGGAAAACGACAGAAACTGCACTTTGATTATTCAAGTCTCTTCAAGATGCTTATATAAAATTCAACAGCCTGTTTTGCAAGTCATTCCTTTTACATTCCTTTTTTAAAAAGCAACTTTTACATTTTAATTCCTAATTTTCTAATTTTGTTAAAAAAAAAAAAAAATAATAATAATAATTATTGTGAAATTCACAATTTGTAGAGGTAACTAAAAATAATATGAAAAATAGATATTAAAAATAAAAATTACTAAATATCATAACATTTCATAAATTAATGAGTTACCTCTGCCATTATTTTCAATCCGTTATTAAATTGTAAATTTTTTTAAAAGAAAGTTTTATATTATTTTAATTTTTTTTTCATAAAACATCTTCAAACATAAGCCTACAAAGCTAAACTAACTAAAATTCCATCAAATATTGGATAATTGTTGAAAACTGTGTTAAATTTTTAATTTTAATATAGTTGAAAATTAAAAAAAAACGACTTGTATTTATACCAAATTTGTCTTCCATACTTTTGGCTGGATACTGTAAATCATCAGTTGTCGGCTGCTCATAAGGCATTGACAACTGTGATAACAAGGCTACCGTAATTGAGGAATGCTTTTTGAAACATTTTTCAAGCAGTAAGCAAGTAATTCTTGTTTCAAGTCAACTTAAAATAAGTTTAAATTCGGTAATTTAAAGAAAATGATGTGTCAGTGAGGTGTATTTCATTTTTGTAAGATTTTTTAAAACTGAGAATTGGCTTCTGTTTACAATCTATGAAAGATGGCGGAAAATTTGAAATCTAAAAATATTTTTTTTAAATTTAGAAAATTTTTGATCCCGATCAAAATAATTTCAGCTTAAAATACACCAGGGTATTTTGCTTACTGGAATTACTAAATTTAATCCCTTGGCTTTCAATTAAAGATAATTTTAAAGCTTAAAAATAACTTATTTATTTTTAAGATTTCAATTTAAATTTAGGTATAGAAAAATGAGTGGAGGCATCTACAATAGTGTCTAGGTGTGATAAAAATCTGATGCAATCATGGATGACAATATTTTTTAAGGCCAAACAAATTTCATCATACACCCTGAAAATAGATTTATATTACTGTCAGACCACTGCAAATAACCTAATCTGTGGAAAAATAAAAATCAATTACACCCTGTCACCTTAGTTGGTTTAAAACTGACTGTATGGTGAAAGAAAGGAAAACTAAAGCAGTTGTTTCAATTAATTTGTACAAGAGAAAAGAAATAATTCAATGAAAAATTGAATAAGTAATTAATTACACAGAAGGGAAACATGTAAGTTTGGAAATTTGAGAGAGCCACAACTAGATTACTCAACAAACGCCCGTAATTATCTTAGAAAAAAAAAATCATTTCCCTTTTCTAACCTCAACATGAACATTGTTTCATTAAATATGAATATTTATCTCTTAAAAGGTTTTTCATAACTTATTGATTAAAACAAAAAATACTTAAATGAAAAACAAGAAGAACTAGGTTGCTATGCTATGGATTTTATAAGTATTGACAGAGAATATTCATATAAACAAATATGCTATCACCAAGGTTACAAAGGTGGACTGAAAATGGAATTGATTATGCAGCTTATCTTGCTAGAATGAATTGAATCGGTACCTCAACTCATTCTTTATGGATTGATAACATCAAAAGCAACTTAAATAGTGAGTCCAACAGTTCAAATAACTCTTAGAATGATAAACTCAATTTAGCTCTTCAAACACAACATTCAGACTTGTTTTAGTCAAAAGAGCAATAGAAATAAGGACTTGTTCTTCACACAATATTAGGAAAGTTTTCTCTGAAACAGGTGGCATATTCTCATTCTTGCAACAAGAAATGTTTTAAATTACTTACACTAGGAGCATTTCTGAAACCTTTTATTCCATGGAAAACAGAGCCTCCAATGGCACCCATGGAAAAGGCACCACCGCAATCATCAACAATTCTCCAGGGACTGTAAAAAAAAAAAAAAAAAAAAGGGAGAAGTTACATTAAATTTTCATGCAAAATTATAGGGGATGCTAGAAAGTTCTCAGCCCAAACAATTAAGAATTCAAAAAAAAAAAAAAAAAAAATACTAATACTGTTGGGTCAGTGTAAAATCAGTGAAACCAAAAACTCTTCAGAAAATTCTTCATATAACAAACAAAGGAATAAAAAAACAATATAAATAAATATAGGATTTGGGAATAAAAGTTGAGATCAAACTATAAATTTATATAATTTGAACAGGTCCTGGAGAAAATAGAATGAGCCACTGTTAACCACTCCAAAGCTGGTCTGTATCAAGAAGGTGATGCTATTTTGTGGGATTGAACGGGCAGTGTTTAAACTCCTTACACAAGATCAGGTGTTGAATTCAGACTGATTAAAGGCAGCAATTCATGAAAGTGTTCAATCTCTTTGCAAACCCAGCAGAAACTGGTATACAGATTAAATGGAATGTTCTACTATACCTGCTAAACTCATCTGAGCTTAGATTTCTGGATTACCAATTACTTTGTTCACTACAAAATTCTCTAATGAGAAGAGCTTCAATTCTTTGAAAGCCTATAAAAAATCACTTAGAACAGTTCATTACACAGAAAGTTGTCAAGTTCTGAGAGAATCGTGAAGTTGCCTCAAAGACAGCAAAAGACATTGTAACAAAATAGCACATACATGGTTGAAATCTATGTACAAATATTACCTTTGAAGAAGACCACATAGAAAAAAACATGATTTTAGTTATTTCAATTAATTTTCTTTACTAAAAATCAAAATCTCCTCAAATTAACCTAGTTTTTACTTGAATAAACAAATTTTTAACTGAAAAAGTTAATGAAATCAGTTTTTTTTTTTTAAATGAAATTGCACAGTTCAGTAGTCACAAATATTATTTAAAAAGAAGTCAGTTAAGTGATATACATGCTTGGGTGATCATGTCTCAAAGAGACATGACTGACTGGGCTGACAATTTCCCGCAGTAGGTTGCCATTACCTTCTGTGGTAGACTGGTTGCTAACCAAGGCTACAGAATTCAATCTGTCTGCTATTTGACCCCCAGCTGGAGGGAGAAGCGACGGATACCTTTCCCAAGGGTATTTGCACGTAACTGAATGCAACGAATTCAACTGGAATTTCTCATTTAGAGCGCTTAAAAAATAATTATTTAATAATGTTTTTTTTCTGAAAAAAAATCTCGTTGAAAGTAAAATCAAGCAGAGATTCTGCTTAGAAGTAAAGAAAAATCAAGAAATTCATAATTAGCATCCACAAAGAAAAAATTTTAAAAAGTCATACTCATATTTCAAAAAAAAAAAATATATATATATATATATCATGACTCACTAACATTTCCTTTCTGCATGCGTGTTTTACTGCCTGCACATTGAGTTTACAGACGAAAGACCAGGAAAATTGACTTATTTTGTTAGTCAAAAACATGTATAGTAACTTAAAGTATTAGATTTTAATCATAAAAACAGAAATGCAATCTTTGCTATGTATCTGACGCGAATGAAAATAATTCCTTCAAGACATTAAGAGGTTCTTTGACCTTCAAGCGTGACCTTTGACCTTGTCTGTTACTTTCATCACTGTCAGATTAATTTATGTTTCAGTTAAAAATATTATAGGGTTTAAAAGTTTATATTATAACACTAACAGCTATCTCCTTTTTTCTGTTTAATTCAAACCGTCAAGAATCAAAATCTGAGTGAAAACTGCATCATTGGTAATTTTGTAAAATTCAGCGGTGGATGCAAGTAAAAAAAAAAGTTTTCTTTTTAAATTAAACGTAGAGTGCAAAGAATGAAAAATACTTTGTTTAATGCTACTGTTATATTTTTTTAACTAAAGCAGTAAGCCAATACTTGAATTTTCAATTACAATAATTTTTAAGAAATTAATTTGAAGTTAGTCTTTCTTTTTAGCAAAAGATACGAAACAACAGAAAACAGGCAAGGAAAAAAATGAAAATTACAAATATATTTCACTTGACATGAATACAAAATACACACAGTATTTACTTTTAAAATGAAAATAAAAGAAACAATAAGATTATCTTCTTACAGTCCATAAGAATCGATAAAGATTGAATTAAAAACGGCAGAAAGAACGAAATTTAGGTTATGTAAAAAATCCATCTAGGACATTTTGTAGGTATTTGCACACACAAAAAAAAGATACAAAACATTTAACAACAAAAAAGATTATTTTAAATGACAACTTTGATAGCAATCGTTTATTATTTATTTTAATAATAAAACAATAAATTAAAAACTGTACAAAGATAAATAATGATTCATTCATCATTTAATGGGAATGACTTTGCGTAAAAAAAATTCACAGGAAACCTGAGGAAACGTTTGTTGTATTTTACGATGTCTAATCTAAAAATTCACAAAATGTTTGAAAATCTAGTTATCACAAAATTAATATACTGGAATTTCTTAGTTCATTAACAACACTAAATGTCTACTTAAAAAGAAGAGGACCACAAAAATTTAGGTAAAAAAACACAAAAACCATACTAGTGAAGGAAATAAAATGCATCTTGTCCTGTTACAAGAAAGATGGAATTAAAAAAATATTTACTATTCAAATCAGCTATGATCTTCGTTTAATAAAAAACTTATCTATATAAATTTCTTATAAATATAAGTCTACCCGGATTCAAGAAAGATACTTGCCATGGATCACGTGCATACTCCTCCATTGTTGGCCAAACGAAAGGGTTGGCTGCTGAAACGGTGTGCGGTTTAAAACTAGAAAATTATTCTAGCGGAACGAAATGCTCTTAGTTTTTAACAAGTCAGAAATATTGAGCTGGCTATGAAACTATGTAGTTAAAAATAGTTACCTACTTTTAAAACTCAGGAAATTATAAAGTAAGGCTAAATTATTATTTACTTTTAATAATTATTCTTATTTATCACCACTTTTAGTTTTTTTAGAGATGAAGAATATTAATAATTATGCCATTTCCCTTGCCAAACAAATACATTTTTATAGCTAGATAGATAGATAGAGAGAGAGAGAGAGAGAGAGAGAGAGAGAGAGAATTAAAATTGCATTATTTTGTTTTTGATTTAAAAATTTCCTTTTATTTATAATTTTTGGTGAATTTATAAAATAAGAAAATAACGAATCGTTATAAATATAATTTCGTTTTGTCTGTAACTTTAGAGTTGTCTGCCTTACACTGGCGATACCAGGTCGTAGTGCCTGAGCTAGGACAATGGCATATTTGAAGATGTTTAAAAACCCAGCAAGTGAAAAGACCAATACCCCAAAAGGACAAAGTACAACAACAATAATAATTACAAAAAATATATTTAAAGACTGATGTGCTGGATGTGCTGGATGTGGGGCAGTGGATATCGGCTCGGAACGAGAAATCGGGGAGCCGAGTTCGAATTCCAGTTGAATTCATTGCATTCACTTACGCGCAAATACCCTTAGGAAAGGTATTAATCCGTCTCTTCCCTCCAGTTATGGGTTAAATAACAGGACAGATTGGGTTCTATAGCCTTGGCTGGCAACCAGTCTACCGCAGAAAGCAATGGCAACCTGCTGCGGGATAATCTTCTGCCCAGTCAGTCATGTCTCTTTCGAGACATGATCGCCTAAGCGTGTTTCACGTATGGCACTTGACTGATGTGAGAACTTGCATATCTATTTCATATATGCTATCACTTATGTGTACGCACCATACACAAAAAAGTAATTCATTACAGTATTTATGTAACAACTACTGCAAAATTCTGCTACATCTGTACAAAAGAATGTAAAATCCTAGCAGGACTAAGAGAATGGATTAAGATATAGTATAGGGGCTGCTTATCTATTCTTTTTCTATTAGTAGTGGGAGTTCGTTCTAGTGAAGGGTAGTTGTATACTGTTGCAGGTAAACGGAATTTGGCCTTGTTGTACATAGTCCACTATAAGTCATAAAAATGATTACACGTCAAGAAAGGCAATTTGAGTAGAAAAATAACATTTTATATATACACATATCAATTAATGTTTTACAATTGAAGTAATATTTGAAGTATAGGTCCAACGGAGGTTAAAATGTTCATGGCAATAAAATGCTGAAAGACAATTAATGCTTAGGAATGCAGGAGTGTGTAAGTAAGGAATGTCTTTGATGTATTCGCTCCTTAGGTCAGTAAGTAGTTTTTGAGGCAGAGAAGAAGGAAAGAGAGGTGAGGGGAGGCGAGCATAGTAGCCACTTGACTTAGGTCAAGGGAGATACTAATTACTCTCTTCTCCTCAAGTCAGTCTGCCTGTTGAAGCTTTTTGTATCCACTTTCTATATCTTCTTTTTGGATCACAGCAGATCACTTGGGATTTCACACTTGTATTTGATTCTGGGCTTCCCATTGGCTGATAAATAAAATTTGTGTAGGCCCGCAAACTGGAAATTTAATATTTAATTAATTTTTAGTTTTCAACTGGAACATTTGTGCGAACCCAGATGCACACAGATGACTTTTGGTCATTTGCTTTTTTGTCATGAGAGCGCAAACATCCGGTCCATCGCTTTTGCTCGGTATCTGTTATGTTGTGTGTAACAGAAATAGTTAAGTAAATAATCACAAACAATGGAAATAAAGTAAATGAAATATATTACCAGAAAATAGTATGTACAACAGAGTTGTTAGTAGAGTACAGGAACAATGGTTTAGTAACATGTATCATCGTAAGACGTAGAGTCTGTGTATAGCACACTTCCAGTTCGCTACCGGAAATACTCGACTGATTTGGTATCGAGCTGAACAGTCAACGCTAATGCAATGTAACCCAATGCTCAACACAACGCAATGCTCCACCTCGAGGTCTTTCCCCTACCACTTTATGAAGTGATAGGACAGACCATTATAAGAACAAAGGTGGAGAGTGCCCTAACAGTATCAGCACAATAGACAGTGTAAATGCAGAAATCAGCAGTGTATGTTGTATAAGATCGATTGAAACTGATAGTCACAATACAGTACTGATTAGTGTGATACAAATTTATGTGAAAAAAGCATGATCCTTTCCCCACTTCTATCTAAGACTATCATTTCAACCAATGAAGTATTGAGATAAGATTTTTTTTTTTTAATCTGAGCCTAATTATGATAACAATAAGTCTAGTTCAGGGTAATAAAAAAAAAGAACATACTGGACCAAAAAGCTTGAGAAAAGGACTCAAGATTATTTTCAACTCATCAGAAGGATAGAATTTGAAACCTGAAACAATTTTGAAAAGTAGCTTAATCAGCTGGTTTAATTTCTGTACATGTGTGAATAGTGTAGGGGCCTCAGTGATGTTTTTCAAATTGGCCTTGTGCCAAACACAACTGAAATCCCCACTATTTAAAATATCAGAAAGTTGAAAGAATAAAAGTGTTTCGTTTGTAAAATAAGTGAAATTTTAACCAGGAGTCCTTACTTAACAACCTCTGATTTTTTTCTTTGAGGTTGATTAAAAGAGCAAATCTACTATACCAAACCAAAACTTTGGAAGAACTGAAGGGTGAATACAAGAAGTTATATCTTCCATACTACAAGAGTTCATGGTGAAATCAGTTGACATGATTTCTGGATGACTCAAGAAGCTGGTAGTGAAATCTGATGCCCATATCAAATTTCAAATAAAACCTCATGCTTTCTTCTTAAATTTATTTCTTGTAAGAATGATAGTTAAATAAATTATAATTAATTTAAAATGGCAAGGTACCTTTCAATCACCCTGTATATATATATATATATATATATATATATATATATACCTATTTAATTTATTTGTTTGAACATTATTTTTAATTGATACTCATATTTGAGTAGATATTCTGTTTTAATTGAACAGTATATATATATATATATATATATATATATATATATATATATATCAGCCTGAATACTTATGGGAAATTTTGTTAGGAAAATATGTGCCATTCAGTAGGATTTGAACATGCAACCCCTAACAACATAAGAAAAGCCATCAATTGATCTGATGCTCAACCACAAATGATTTAACAGTCTAAACAAGACATTTCAGGCCTTTTCAGCATACAATTTTCTTATTTCTCATAAATATTCATCTCTGCTCTGAAATGTATCATAATGTAAACAAATGTAAAAGTCTTGATTTGGATTCATTTAGACTGTGAAATCATTTATGGTTGAGTGGTCTAAGATGCATCAGATCAATTGATGGCTTCCCTTGTATTGTTAGGGGCTGCAGGTTTGAATCCTATCAAATGACACAAATTTTTCTAAAAAAGTTTTTCAGAAATATTCAGGCCAGTATATATATATATATATAAACATACTCTTTAATTAAAAACAGAATATCTAACAACTCAACACTAGACTCATATGGAGTATCTGTACCCAACTTCTCACCCTGAATTGAGACCCAACTGAATGACATTCACATTAACCCCTCAGTGGTCTCTAATATAATTTCAAAGCTTGAACCCATAAAGCAAGCAGTGGTGACAGAATCCCAATCATTGACCTGAAGAAATGTGCTCTTGAACTCTCCTCTGTTCTCTTCAAACTCTATAACTACTGCCTCTCTGCTTCTTGCTTTTCTGCTTGCTGGAAGTCCTTCTCCATGGTTCCTATATATAAAAATACTGATGAACCTTCTGAGCCCTCTAATTATCACTCTATCAGCCTCCTATCAATTTTTGGCAAAGTATTCAAAGCCATCATCAACGCAGAGGTGGTTCAACATCTCACAGCTCAGTCTCTTCTCTGACAAAAAGAATGGTTTCTGCTTCACCAGGTCTACTGCTGATATGCTCATGACCATCACTGAGTATATACACCAGGCTCTCGACAAGAACAGTAAATCCTGAAATGTTGCCCTAGATATCTCCAAAGTATTTGACAGAGTCTAGCATGCTGACCTTCTACACAAACTGTGGGGCTATGGTATAACTGGACAATTGTTTGACCTTATCCAGTTATTCATTTCAAATCGCACAATGAAGGTAGTATTGAATGGACATGCCTCCCAATACTATCATACAAATGCGGGTGCCCCTCAAGGCTCTATTCTAGGTCCTATGCTTTTAAGCTGACAAAGTAAACTTCACTGTTGAACTTGAAAAGGACCTCCAATCTGTGGTGGACTGGGGTAAGAAATGGTTCATGAATTTTAATGCTTCCAAAACAAAGCTGCTATCTATTACCCTACTAGCATGGATCAGGCTAGTCTCCCAGAAAGCAAAACACTGCGCCTCCTCAGGTTAACTCTCACAACAGACCTCAAGTGGAATGACTATACAGAATCCATAGCTAAATCCGCTGCTAAGAAGGTTGGTTCTCTGTGTAGGGCCAGGAAGTTTTTCCCGTCAGAAATAATCCTGCACAAATATAAATCTACCATCCGCCTATGTATTGAATACTGCTACCATATCTGGTTGGGTGCCCCTGCTATCCATCTCGGGGTCCTTGACAAAATCCAACAGAGAATCTGTAATGTGATCGATCTTGACTTGTCAGCTCAGATACAGTCACTTTCTCACTGGCACAATGTGGCTTCCTTCTGTCCCTTCTACAAATACTTTCACGGCTTCTGCTCCAATGAACTTAGCTCTCTGGTGCCCCTATGTATGAATTTACTTGAGCCACAAGATTAGCAACTAGGTCCTAACCTTTTACTGTGAAACCAATAAAATGTAAATGTAAATTCTACTCCATCAGCTTCTTTTCTTGCACTTTCTGTGGAATTCCCTTCCGTTTACTTGCTTCCCTGACAGCTACAATCTCCAAGAATTTAAATGTAAAGTCAATAGTCATCTCCTATCTCACTAACTTGCATCCTCTCTCATGCTCCTTTCTCTATCCACTCCATTCTCATCCTTCTCTTACCCACTTCCTGACACCCCCTATAACCTGTCACTCTTTCTCAAAACTTTCCTCCTGCATATCAGTGGCAGTAAACTGCCTTGCTTGGGGCAATAAGATTATAAAAATAAAAAAAAATCTACTCAAATAAATGAAATATGTCGGTTGGTTGGTAATTCCATTTTATTAATCTCCAAAACTTTCTGTAACATTGTTAGTTTACATTTGTAGAGAAGACTGGGGCTAGTTGTAACATTTTTAACATTTTGGGCTCTGTAGTCATATAATCAGTCAACAAATAAAAACTGATTATGCCATAATTTGAAGACGTAAACAGGCAATAAACTGTGGTATAGTTTTCTGTAGCATCTATATTTGATTTGTTACAAATAAGTTTTAAAAATTCAAAATATAATGTTACAACATGCCCCATTGTGGGGCATTTTGTAACATGGCTGAGATAAGTTGTAACATATACTGCTTTTCCATTGGGGTAAATTGTAACAAGCACAAAGACTTACAAATATAAGCCTAGACCTACATTGAAACACTTTTATTTAGGAAGGAGTTAATAATACACATAAAAGTTGGATTAAATTATGGATATATAGTCTCTAAATATAAAATAGAACTAGCCACATAACAAGTATGGCTTAAATGATTTGATCTGGCCACCAATGGCTTACATATGATTAATACTAATGAGGAATCAAATCCTATGTAGCAACCCACTCCCTGAAGAACACATTAGGTATACAAGCCAGAGATACTAAGTAAGCTCAAGTTACTTCTGACATTCCTGACTAAAGTTACTTCTGACATTCCTGACATTGTAGCCTAGCTTAGCTAGGCTACAATACTATAAAGTAAGCATTTACACATTAAATAATTTATCATCATTAGCCTATCCAAGTTCATAGCTTGTAAGATTTACGGAAAATATGAAACTCCTAGCAAATCTTTTTGTGCCACCCATTTGCTTTCGTTTGGGCAATTTTAAAACAATATCATCAAGATCATGGGTGCGGATCTCAATTTTATCTTCTTCAGGAAAAATGAATTTTGGTTCCTGTCCTCTTTGCTTGACCATGAACTTTGAGGTGACATCTTCACCTACAGTCATTACTTATCCAACAAAATGCTTTACAGACTTTTCCCCAGTGAATTTAACCAAGACAAAGTCAGCAGGGATAATATCATAGTTATCCAACATGGAGTGTGTGCTCTTGAGATTTTCATCATCTGACCAGTTTAACAAATTTTCATTCTGCTTCTGATATTCAGATTCAGCCTCTTCATCACTTTCAGAAGAAGTGTCATCCTCTATCAATTCTTCTGGACAATCCTTTTTCTTAATAGTGTTAACCTTCTTGGATGTTGAAAGTAACTTTCTTTTTGCAGTGGGCCTACCTCTCTTTTTCTTGTTTCTCTCCTTTTGCCATATGACAAGTTCATTTTGAACTGGTGTATCAGTCAAAACTTTTGTATCACCACTCCGCTGCTGTTGCCAACTTCGTTTTCTTGGGCCTATATTTGGAAATGGTAATATGTTCTCAGGTGAGAGTGCCTTAATTGAAAGACCCTGCTCGGTGTGCTTATCATTGAGGTCTTTGGATGAAGAGTCTGGCATACAATGGCCGTCAGGCTCTCTGTTATTTTCAGATGGCGAGCCTTCCTCTGTGTGGTCATCATTTACATGAATTTCTTCAATGATTAATGCTGGTCTATCAGTTACATCTGCAGATAGGAATTCATCATCAGCAAATATATTTTGGTTGAATGGTACAATTCCAGTAACCCTGAAACCAGATGCAATATTAGTTGGTGTCATTGAAAGGGGAAATGCATATACAACCAGACTTAGTACATCATAAATACTCATAGTCTTCCCTGGATTGTTTACCATCCATCTGTCACTGGCCACATTTATGCACTTTTTGAATAGCCCAAAGACAGATTAGTGAAGAGGTTGTAATTTGTTGGAACAGTGAGGTGGGAAGAATAAGATTACAATCCCATTTTCTCTGGCAAAATCAAGTATTTCTATAGACAAGTGGGACTGATGGTTGTCAAGAATGAACAAAACTTGATGCTCTTGTGAACAATGGACGTGTTTTTGAAAATGTCTCATGAAGATCATAAAGTCATCCACCATGACTTGTGTGCAGTCCCTATACAGCAAGGATGGTGGGGCCATCTCAGATAAAATAATCTCTGTAGTTCACCCTGGGAAAAATGAACATTTGTGTAATGGCACTGCCTGTTACATTGACAGCACATGCCACAGTGACCAATGTGCTGTGTTCAGCAGAGGTGACTTTTCCAACTTGTTTGATTTCTTTTTGAGTTATCACTTTTGTTGGTACCTGTTGTATATATTTGGTGCAGTGAAATTATAACACTGCATTATTGCTGTGAGAATGTCATAACCTTTGCAACATTGTGCTTATTGAAACTGGTTGCCCTTGCAAGGAAAGTTACCTCAGGTTTACGAATGGAAAGATTCTGATGTCTAGCCATAAATCCATATAGCCAATCATTGCCAGCTTGCTCCTTGTCTGTCCAAGTGTCAAGAACCTTTATCTGGTTAGATGTGGCATATTTAAATGCTAGTTTTTTTTACATCCAGAGGACTTAATCCATAATACAGTTTGGATGCTTTGAGCAAATATTCTGCTATCTCCAGCTCTTGTTCATCTGTGAATAGCTGGCGTGGTTTTTTATAACCCAGTGTGACCACTATAGGTTGGGTTAGATCATCTCTTTTGGCCTTTAATTTATCACAATATTGTTTCAGGGTAACATGACACAAGTCAAAGTCTCTTGCTACACTGTGGCATTTTTGTCCATATAAAACCATCTGTGCAGCCCGTTCCATTATAGCTTGTAAAGTTTTTCCCCAGTTGGTTTTACGCTTATAGTTTCTCATGTTGGTATTCTGCAATGAGAAAGAAAAAATGTTATTAGGTGACCATGATGCTAAATGCATGCAATTTAATAAGAATCATTTTTACACATCATTTTAGGTTAATAAGACTAAAATATGAATACTAGTAGACCTATGCTATGTACAAATCTAAACTTATTTATAAATGAAATTTTGTCTGTGTGTGTGTCCGTTACCTATAGACTCTGATATGGCTGAACTGATTTTCTTGAAAATTTACACTGTTGTACTATAAGCGTCTGCGAATGTTCTTAGCTAGGTTTTGTGTCGAGGTACCCCCGATAAATATCGAAAATCAATAATTGAAAAAAATTGGGTTATTGAAGGAGTGGTCTGATTTTAATCAAATTTGATACACTCATAGACAAAGACATAAGAAACGATATTCAGAAGTTTCAAGGTTGCAGTTCTTACAATAGTGCAGAAAATCGATAATATATATATATATATATAAAAGGCAAGATGTTTATGTGTGTGTATCTGTATGTCTTTTATACAAATCCACAATTTTTATTTGATTCTCACCAAACTTCACACAAATATTCTTTAGGCTGAGTCTGAGCTCCAGGACCATGAATTAGTTTTAAAGCTTTCATTACACCCGAGCAACACCGGGCTATACTGCTAGTATGGATATAAAATAACTGAAACCATTTATTTAATTCAAAATCCATTCTTTCACATTTTGTTATTGTTTGAATTTTTGTGGTTTATTAATTTGTTTATCTTAATAGGTCTTGGGAGCCCCTGAGGCTTTCAATTATGAAAATATTCCCCCAGAGAATGACAGCTTAGTCTAATTATAAACAAATGAGGTAAGTTGTAACAGTATGGGATAAGATGTAACAGTGTTACAGCTTACTCCAAACTTTTACAACTTACCCCATTGACATTGTTACACCTTGCCCCAGACATCATTCCCAACAAATTGAGGTAGGTCACCACCACACTACTGCCAAACATTCAAACACCACAAGCATTACTAGTTGTCATCAGGGTCTTCAATGAATGAGAGTTCACCAGGCTATCAAGATGACACCCTGTAATAGAAGATATTTACTGTGGAACATGAAATTTACTACTGACCTGTTATATGTGTCAACCTTGTCTGCCTCCTTGTACATGTGACAAACTTCAAGGGTTCCAGGGTAGGGCAACAGGGAGACAACTCCTGTATATATTGCCACCTGGTGAAATCAGTAGGATTATTATTGGCCTTGTTACAACTTGCCCCTGTTACAACTAGCCCTGCGCCTTCCCTACATTATGATACATTTAAGAGTAGAGATGATCATTTACAAGAAATCAGAAAATTGTATGTTTATAAGGCTTGATTTGGCTTCATTTAAACTGTAATATCATTCATAGTTGAGTGGTTTAAGATCAATTGATGGCTTTCCCAATGTTGCTAGGGGTTGCATGTCCAAACCTTGTTGAATGACACATATTTTCTTAACAAAATTTCTCATTAATATTCAGGCTGGTATATATATATATTGTTTAATTAAAAGCTGAATATCTATTCAAATAGGAGTAACAATTAAAAATTATGTTCAAACAAATAATGTTTAGTGTCAAATTTGTTGTTTTTCAGAGATTTTACTGATAAAAAATATTTTGGCATCAGGTTTTTTTTATCAAAAAGTGCTTGATATTGGGGTGTAGATAGAGCATTGAATGGTACAAAGAGTTTGTCTCTTTAATAGAGAAGATTCATGCTGACTTCGAAGTTTTGTGAGGACACTAGTTTACAAAAAGCCTTGACAAGTGAGAACATCATAATGGTGTCCTCACAAAACTTTAAAGTTAACATGAATCTACTCTATTAAAGAGACAAACTATTTGTATATATATATATATATATATGGTGCAATGAATGAATTGCTGTCTAAATTATGCAAAAATGAAAATAACACTGACATTTCATTTTAACAGATATATTTGCCAAAATTACACAAAAATATCTGGAAATATTAAAGAGTAAATTTATTCAATAAAATTAGCATGGGCTTCAACCATGGCTTTCAGATGACTTCAGAATCTCCTGCATCTTTTTTGGACAGTCTCCTTAAGTTTGTGAATGCTGCCATAATCCTTGCCTTCATTTCATCTTTGGTTTTACAAGAAGTTTTATTATCTCTCATTCAACTGTACTTACACATCAAGGGGGTTGCAGTCTGGCCAGATCTAAGGACTAATATCATCACAGAAATTGTCTGACAGCCATGACTGAGTTCTCTTGGTTGTGTGAAATGGTACAGAGTCCTATTGCCTGACATTAGGTCTTCCAGCAGCCCACTTCTTGCCCCAGGGTAGCAATACCCACTTAGTGTACTTGATGTAGGCCTCTGTTGAGTCAGAGAACCTCACTAATTCGGAAGTTCTTTTCTTAAAACAATCAGTGTGAGTTTTTCAAGTTGCCGTACCTTCGTAAGTACCATAACACTTATCCAACTTTCTGAATCCTCTGCACTGTCCTCAGATTGACAAACAAACATTCTGAAATGTTTGTATTGAAACAGCTTCAACATCTCACAGCCTATAGCCTCTTCTCTGATAAACAGTATGGTTTCTGCTTCACCAGGTCTACTGCTGATATGCTAACAACCATCACAAGGTATATATACCAGGCTCTCGATAAGATCAGTAAACCACATGCTGTTGCCCTGGATAACTCCAAAGCATTTGACAGAGACTGGCATGCTGGCCTTCTACGCAAGCTACAGGGCTACAGTATAACTGGATGTTTGTTTGGTCTCATCCAGTTGTTCCTTTCAAATTGCATAATGAAGGTAGTATTGAATAGGCATGCTTCCAGATACGATCATACGAACACAAGTGTCCCTCAAGACTCTATTCTAGTTCCTACACTTTTTCTGATCTTCATCAACAATCTCTTTGATGTAATCAGACCCCACATAGGTATCTATGCTGATGACACCACCATTTACTCCTGTCTTGATAAAAAAATCTATCATGGCTGATAAAGTCAACCTCGCTGCTGATCTTGAAAAGAACCTCTAATCTGTTGTGAACTGGTGTAAGAAATGGCTTGTAAATTTTAATGTTTCCAAAACAAAGCTACTATCCTTTAGCCACCAAAGACAACTGCTCCTACCCCCCTCCATCAGCATGGATGAGGCTAGTGTTCCTGGAATGACTACATTAAATCTATAGCTAAATCTGCTGCCAGGAAGGTCAGTTGATTGAGTAGGGCCAGGAAGTTTTTTTTGTCTGAATCCATCTTGCACATGTTTTAATCACTCTTCCTTCCCTCGGGTGATTATCCTGGTCATGGGACCGTATATTTAGCACTTCCACTCCACGGGCCTATTCTGGTCAATGTGCACCAGATCTAACTCTTCCACCTTGGTCCCTCAACCTCTGGCATCTTCCTCTTCGGGTTGAGGTGTCTATTCGGTCTTAACCAAACTTAAGGGGTTGGCCTTAGGTCCCTGAGTATCTGTTGGACAGTCAACACACTGGTTTTAAATTTGCTTTTTGCCCACATTGTGTTAATTAGATCCAGAAAGCAGAAGTGTTGTTCATTCACGGTCAACTGAAGATGTAGACATTGCTGGGGAGCCTGTGTTAAACATTTAGAATACAGCAAAAAGAAATAGAAAGAAAAAATGTCCATAGAAAGCTGAATAATTGTTTGATAGATGCACTGTTAATGTCTTTTATATACAAAAAAAGAATAGAAAAAGAAAAAAGGTTACAGAAAGTAAAAGTTTTTTTGCATAACAACTCACACACTGGAGTTTAGACAGAGAGAGAGAGAGAGAGAGAGTGTGCGTGTATAGTTCACTTGTTAAATCGTCTCAGAAGATATATAACTCTTTTCAACAATGTTCTCCAGACTCTTTTTTCCGGAGTCAATTCTTCTCAAATAAAACACTGGGTCCACGGTGCCTTGCAAGGTGCTGAATGGATGATGCAATTCTGATTGTTGTCATGCTAGTGATGAACATTAAGTTTCATATACTCAGTGGTTTTTTAATGCAACTGCTGCAACGATAATATTTCTAAAAGTCCTTGTTTCTAACTTGTCAGCACTCTTACTTCAGGGAGAGGAGATCTCGATCTCACACACAACTGTACGCTTCCACGGTCATGATCCAACTCTTCTTTTTTTCAGCATTGCTACGCGCTTATATAGGGAACCCAAAGGGTTATAAACCAGGTCACCATGCACTTAACACAAGTGTCTGGCTTAGTGGGCACTATCTCAATTTCACTTGCAAGAAATTATTTTGTTCATTTCCATTATCTTCTGATGACCTGGCACAACTTATGTTTAGATCAGATTTCATTACCGGTAAACAAATATGCTGTTTTTACCTCACTGTTCCAACTTATTTCAATATTTTTTGTCAAAAAATATTATTTTGTTCATTTCTATGGTTTTCTGATGACTCAAATTAAGTGACCTAACTTATGTTTAGATCAGATTTCATTACCGGTAAACAAATAGGCTAGTTTTATCCTGCTATTTCAATTTACTTCAAATTTAATTTAATATTGCCATGTTTACTGGAAGTAGAAATTCTGTTTAAAAAAATTCCTAATAGAAAAAAAAAAACGAATGACATGACATTTCATCCGTTTTGGCCTTCTTCAGGTGCCAGGAATTTTGAACCCTTTAAATGTGCATATGTGTTTGACTCTCTGTCACATATATAAATCTACCATCTGCCTGTGCACTGAATACTGCTGTCATATCTGGTCGGGCACCCCTGTTATTCATCTTGGGGTTCTTGACAAAATCCAACAGAGAATCTGCAATGTAATCAATCCTGACCTGGTAGCTTTAACTCCAGTCACTTTTGCACCAACATAATGTGGCTTCCCTCTGTCTCTTCTACAAATACTTTCTCATTTCTGATCTGATGAGCTTAGCTCACTGGTGCTCCCTCTGCATGAATTTATTTGAGCTACTAGACTGGAAACTAGGTCTCACTCTTTTACAGTGAAACCAATCAAATGTTACTGCAACTTCAACTCTAGCAGCATCTTTGCTTGCACTTCCTGCCTGTGGAATTCCCTTCTGTATACTTGCTTCCCTGACAGCTAAATGGAATGTCAATTGCCATCTGTTATCTCCTTGACTTGCATTCTTTCTCTGACAACCCTTGTATCATGTCCTTCATCCTTTCTACTCTACTCTCATGCAGCTCTCTTCACACCAGTGTTCTAATTCTTCTGACACCCCCTATAACTTGTTCCTCTTTCTCATCACCTCTTATGTAACCCCCTGTGCACTAGTGGCAGTACTGCCTTGCTTGGGGTGAAATGATTACAAAAAAAAAAAAAGAAAAAGAAAAAAAAGAAAAAAAAACAACTTCTGGCACAAATGCCAATGATTACAAAAAAAAACAAAAACAAACAAACTTCTGGCACAAATGCCAATAAGTACAGCATGCTGGTTCCAAAGTTCTGGTAGAGTGAATTGTATCATGATACTCCTTTTCTCACAGATGGTGCCCAACTGACAAAATAAAAAAAAACAAAATAATATAAAATGTCGACAATTTACCCATCGCACCATATATATATATATATATATATATATATATATATATATATTCAAACATGCATAAGTAAAAAAATTACTGACCATATCTACCTTATATATATATATATATAAGGTAGATATGGTCAGTAATTTTTTTTACTTATGCATGTTTGAATGAAGAGCAACCAAATATATTTATTCAAACTTTTTAAATTTAATTTTTCTAAAGTTCAGAGAATTTTTCTGGTTTCCAGTAAAAATCTGGACACCAATTGCCTAATGTTTTTGGAGAGCTTTTGTAAGCTATTATCAAAGATTAATTTTTTGTTAATAAGGTTGTGTCCAAGTATGCATTGTTCCTTTGGTAGTTTTCAAATGTTGCATTCTCACACACGGGCTGGTGGCATGTCATTTATTTTTCCTCCAAATATTGCATCATGTGTCAGTTGGTGTTATCATGACTTTTTAAAAATTATTTATGAAATACATTTAGTATGTTTCTAAATTGAATGAAATTTTACTTATGTTGAATTGTTTTATATGATTAAGATATAGTATTTAAAGTCATTTTTAACAGTTTACATAGTATCATATTTTTGTGTTATTGAAAAGATTTGTCAAATCTTTTTTGTTGTTGATTAATAAGTAATTTAAGTGGACTATTATCAGATAAATGCTAAGTTAGCCAGCACTATAACATAAAAATCCTGTAACCAACATGTGTGTGTTTGAGGTCCTATTTGTTTTTTTGCAGTTTCTATTTTCTGTCCTATCATTGGTAGTGATCACATTCCTCTTCTTCTATGTACCCTATCCTTTCAGGAGGTAGGCAATCATGGCTTTCCATGTCTCCCCATCCCTGGTGGCTCTTAATGTTTTCTCCTGTTACTCCATGCAACCCCTGTTCCGTCATCCACCTGATCAGGCCCTTTAAATATGTTATCCGCTGCCTTCCTCTGTCTCTTTTTCCTTCTATCTGGCCTGTCAGTATCAGGTTCTCCAGGCCCTTCTTCCTCATTGCACATCCCAGGAACTTCAGTTGTCTCTTCCTGATGCTCACTATTAGTTTTCTTTTAAATGCCATTCTTTCCAAAACCTCATCATTGCTCACATTCGGTCCATGATATCCGCAGCATCCTTCTGTAAAACCACATTTCCACCACCTTAAGTTTTTTCCTCATCTTCGATATTATCCAGCATTCACTGCCATATTGAAGAACTGACATCACATAGCAATCTAGCACTCTCTTCTTTGTTTCTAGGGAAATTTTCCTGTGTCTTAGTACTTTACTCAGTTTCTGGAATGTGTCCTTCGCCATGTCAATTCACTTTCAGATCTGTGTTACACTTTCCATCTCCTGTTATAACACTTCCTAGATATTTAAATTTTTGTACTTGCTTGGTTCTAATATCCCCTACCTGCAATTGGCATTTTGGGTTGTTCTTTTTGCTGATGACCATGCATTCAGTTTTCTTGCTGTTTATTTGTATTCCTTTTTTTGTCATTCTCCTCAGCTACCTTCTGTAGGAGATCTTGTAATTTTCTTTTCGTGTCTGCAATCAGTCCTGTATCATCTGCATACCTTATGTTGTTCAAATTGTGGCCTCCGATAACAAATCCTGGCGTAGCATCTAGAGTCCTCAAAATATTCTCACTGTACAAGTTGAACAGATCCGGTGAAAAGGCACATCCTTGTCTTACACCCCTTTCTATCTTTGTGAATCTGCTGAAATTGTTACCTGTCCGTATGCAGGCAGTTTGCTGCCAGTAGAGATTCTTGATTACTCTGATGTCTTTCCCAAATATGTCGAGGTTGCTGAGCATCTCCATCAATTCTTTGTGGCATATTTTGTCAAATGCCTTCGCATAATCAATAAAACATAGTCCTTCTTCATTTGTATTGCCTTTCCGGAGAGCATCCTAATCACAAATATAGCGTTCCTTGTTCCAGTGTCTTTGACGAGCCCACACTGTTCCTGTCCTATCTCTGGCCCGATTCTGCTTCTCACTATTCATCAGGATTCTGACAATCAGTTTTGTAATGTGACTCATTAAGCTGATAGTTCTGTGTAGTTTGCACACATTTGTACCTGTCTTCTTCGGCAGTACTATAAAAATCGACTTGCATAGGTTGTCTGGTATTATTCCACTATTATAAATTTCATTTATTATTTGTAATTTTTTTCTATGCCAAATTCAGGGCTATCAGCAGCTCTATTAAAATGTCATCTAGACCAACTGCTTTGTTTCTGTTTAGTTTGGCAATTGCAGCTTCCACTTCGGACTTTAATATTTCCAGTCCGTCCTCATCCTTGTGTGTTCTCAGTTGCTCTCTCTTGTCACGGAAAAGATCTTTTATATACCTTCTCATCGCTTGAGTATTTCCTCTTTCTTCAATATTATTGTTCCATCCTTGGATTTTATGCATCCTGTTGAGGAGCAGGTTTTTTGTCCTGTCAGTTCTCTTATCTCTTTATGCATCTCTGCTTTATTGGTCCTGATCAGTCTCTTTACCTCTGCACATTTGTTGTTGAGTCATTCCTCTTTAGCCTGTCTGCATTTGTTCCTTATCTCTCTGTGTAGTTTCCTGTATTCCCTTCCATGTCTTGGCGTTATTTTTTGTCTTCTTTGCATTATGTCGAGAAACTCTTCCATCATCCACTCGTTTTTTCTTCTGTGTCTGATTTTCTTTGAGTCAATGTTGTTTGCTGATGTCATCATCACTTCTTTTAGTGAGTCCCATTTCAAGTGTCCTTTTCAAATTTATTCTTTGTATTTGTTTTTCACACTGTTAGTGTATTCTTTCTGCAGGTTGAGGTCATTCAGGAGCGTGTTGTATTTCAGTCTTGGTGCTGTACTAGGCTTCTTCATTCTCCAAAGTTTTATCCTTAGTTTGCAGATGACTGGGACATGGTCACTTCTGCAGTTGGCACCTGGATAGGTTTTACACTGAACCACTGTGTTCCTGAATCTCGTTTATAGTCATGTAGTCTATTTGGTTCTTTGTGTCGCCTCCTTGGTTTCTCCATGTCTATAGACGTTGTGAGTGTTCTTGAAAACAGGTGTTAGTTATTACCTGGTCATTTGCTGTGCATTATTGGACCCATTTTTCTCCTCGTTTGTTACGAACTCCTAGTCCAAAGTTGCCGGTCGTGTCTCCTTCCCTCTCTTTACCTACCTTGGCATTCAAGTCATCCATTATGATCCTAATTTCTTGGCTTTTGCACTGAGCCTTGGCATTGTCCAGTATGGAGTAGAATGATTCTATTTCTTCCTCTGTGCTTTGAGTTGTTGGTGCATAAACTATGATAGCTATCTTAAAAGGTCTTCTTCACAGTTTAATCAAGAGAACTGTCTGAAAGTTGGCAGTATCCCAGAACGCATTTCTTTGTTTCTTTGTCTAGGATTAAGCCGACCCGTTTTTCGTTGTTTTTGCCTCCTGCATAAATTATTCTGTGTGCGTCATTGCTGAGGTCTCCATTGGGAGGCCATCTGGTTTTGCATATGCCCAGAATATTGATTTTCAGTCTGTCCATCTCCTGATTGACATTCTCTAGTTGTCCACAGTTGTTAAGTGTCCTGGCATTCTATGTACCAAAGATAATTCTTTCTTTGTTGTGCACAGTTGCAGGTTAACAGTCCAGAGACACGTGTTGCTCATGTCATTCCTTCCTAGGCGAGGGACAAGTTTTGGAGTAAAATGTCCCCTTTACGCCATTGGTGCTAACAGTAGAAAGTTAATAAAAAGAGTGTATTCGTAACCTGCAAAGAAAAACAGTGTGTGTATCTAGTTACATGACAGTATCATCATAAAATAATTATATTCCTATACTCTAAAACATCTTAAAATATATAATATTTATATAATATTCATTTTTTTTTTAATTTACAATATTTAAAAACAGAAGATTTTAAACTTTGCATACAAGGAACCGACTGGTCATTTTAAAAACACATGTAAGATATTAAATAACAAGTAGTAGTCTCATTGGAGACAATCAAGTAAAGAGGAACTGTAGTAATAATAACTGCTTATTACACAGCCTACTATAATTCATAATCGTAATTAATTTCATAAAATAAATCCAAACAAAGAATCAGATTTTAAGTACTTTATTGCAAAAATATATTTGCAAAAGAAACTGTTTAAATTTTTTTTCCAATTTCTTTTTTTCTTAGATAAAGAGCAAAAAATTTATTGGCAGGATTGACATGGAAATTTTGTAGCATGTAGGAATTCAAATGACTCATTTTTAATAAGATATGATTACAATAAAATATTCAACATTAATGTCATCATTTACAATAAAGCAACACTTAATTGTTTATGAACTCTGTAGTATGTACTTCAAGTAAAATCATTCACTCCCCACATTTTTTTTTTTTTACAAGTTAGCAATTAAAAATAGCTTGTGATACAGGCTTTGAATACTAACAGGGTCCACCCCACTAACGCTGAGAAGTTAAATCTTATTAGATATCCACAGGTTTCACCATCTAATTGTGACCTCACTATTAACAGTGGACTTGACCCAGGGAGGCTTTATTTAAACACAGATTTTGTCATCCATTTATTCTTAGTAAAATATGCTGCTTTAGATTTGTTAAACTTAAACAACAACAATAACTAAAACTTAACTTGAAGACTGAAAAGAAAGAGATAAAAATGAAAATGTGCAAATATGAATAGAAAATAAATTTGAACCCTTTCATCCATATTAGTTTTAGTTACACTTCCTAGATAGTAATTCAGTAAAAATATCAACTTTGTTTTGTGAGCCTTTGTTAAATAGCAATGATCTATATTTTCAGCTGCTTGTCCTGTTTGTTCATAGACTTTATGATTACTGTTATTTTCAAACATAGTAATGATTTCTCATATTTTTATTGCCTTAAAGATAAAATGTAAATTCATTTCAACAAGGACATCAAGCACAAAGTACTCAGTTTTAGATACATTTATGTATGATTCTGGTTCACAATTGAGAAATCAAACTAGACTAACTTTTTGTTAAATAAAGCCAACTTCAATACAAAGGCAAGCTAATGCAAACAATAAAGCAGTTAATATAAAATAGTACTGAAATTAACACAAATGATGATACTGCTTGTCTATTAGAGAATCTAAACAGTAATATGCTATCTTAAAAAATCTTTTATTTGATGGATCTACGTGTGAATAATGTAGCAATAAAAATGGTTAATAGAAAATACTATATATTGACAAATTTGATATTTTAATATAAACTCAGATTATTATAGAATGAATCAAAGATGAAAAATCTGATAAATGAGAGATTAAAGGATCAATCTGAATATAAATAAGTAATAACTGATTTGAATAAAAGTAAGATACAGGAGGAAATATTAAATTCTAAAATATTCATTAGTTTCAATAGATTTTTATCAATTTTGTAATTAAAAGTGCTTAAAAGTTAAATAACATTTTCTTCAATTTATGTGGCTAATTTAAATAAACATTAAACCAATTGCTTTCACAAAAGTAGGGAACTTGGAATAAAATAGTCTTTCTATGAGCAATCATCATAACTGTAAACATCATCTATTTACTACCAATTGAACCAATAAATCACCAACATGAGAAAGTCTATTCTTGAAAAAAAAAAAAAAAGAAAACAATCCTACTTTTTAATAATTCAATGTAGTCGAAATTTGAGAATTTTAACATAGGATAGAGGCATGCTGAAGTAATGGCTAGCAGCAGAGACTGAGGAATTAGAGAGCAAAGTTCAAATTCCAGTTGAGTTCATTACATTCACTTATGTGCTAATACCCTTGAGAAAGGTATGAATCCATCTCTTCTTTCTCCCCAACTATGGATAAATAGCAGAACAAACTGGGTTCTATAGCCTTGGGTTGCAAACTGTTTAGGAGAAGGAAAAACTGAATTCAAAACCAGCCTGGAGAAGGTTGGGCTCTGTCAGGCCATCTTGCCCAGAAAACACCATGGCTACTGCTTCAGTAGTACATGTGGTGCCCTATGAATTTCAAGGATTAGAAGTTACAGATAAATTCCATCATGCAATATTGGCAACTTTAAAGAAACCTCTTATTTTCTTCTTCTCAAATAAACAGGTGTAAGGTTTGACCCTAACATTACTAAAGGTCTTGTAATCATCTATTTTGTAATATTTGTGTATTAAAAACAGAATTCTATATTTTCTATAAATAAAATCTCACAGTACATAGAAAAATAAATGCCACAAAAAGGGAGCAAAAAAAAAAAAAAAAAAAAAAAAAAAAAAAAAAAAGAAGAAGAAGAAGAAAGAAGTGATTTACAAGCCAACCAGACATTACTGGAACAAAACTACACAAATGATCAGCTCATCCACCCAAATGCTAGGTTCTTCCTCTATGCCGATAATCTCTACATTGTATCCTGGAAGCAATCTTTTGAGGAAGTTGAGAACTCATGCATTAGTGTTCTGGGCAGTCTTATTCCATATGATGTCAACGACCTTCAAGCAAACCCTGACAAAACCCAAATCAGTGACTTCCACCTCCAGAACAAGGAAGCTAACTACCAATTCAAGATCAACTGGTATAGAAAACAGAGCCCACTCACAAGCCTATCTACCTTGGAGTCACTTAGGACTGGTCCCTTACATACAAAGACCACATTGGAAAAGCTAAAGCTGTGGTCAAATCAAGAAACAACATCCTACAGAACTTGGTTAACACCAAATGGGGTGCCCATGATGGTACAATCTGCACCACAAACCTAGCCCTTTGCTAATATGCCTTACCAGTGTGGAACAGATCATCACACACACAAAGAAAATCAATCCTACCTTAAATTCCTTTTGCAGATCAATCACTAGATGTCTCAAGTCAACCAAAGTAGATAACCTCTACTTGCTTAATAACATTGCTTCCCTTACATAAAGACAGTCCATTCTGAACTTGAGAAGTTGAAGCAGGAAATTGACCCACATAATACACTCCATGATTGTGAACCAATAACAAAAAGGAACAAGTCAAAACACAGCTTTATACAGTCAACCGAACCACTGAACAACATAAAGTCTCTGTCTGTTGTGCAGCCACCTTAATGTGGAACACTGACTTTTTCTCAGTCCTACAGAATCCCCTAGCTCCAGTGATACATAGCCCTTCTGGTCCTGCCTAAATTGCCTTTGTTGGTTGCTGTAAAGTCAACTATCAGAAATGGGAATATGTCACCGATGTTGATTCCAACTGCTAATGTGGGCAATCACAAACTATGGAACATCTAATTTGCCCCCAATCTTGAAGATCTATGCACACACAACAACCATGAAATCATAACACTCCAGTCAAGGCTGTGTGTGCAATACTGGATATGTGTGATGTCGCAACTCAATAAGATATAAGCAGTTCCTACTTTTAAAATCTTTTTCATTCTTTAAAATTCCATGCAAGATATGTAGCAAAAGAAAGAATACCAAGGTTGATTACTAGCTTACTGAAGCCAACAGGCAAAATCTTAAAACAAATTTAATAAAATTCAGATAAGCTTGAAAAGGTTAATAAGTTGTGGGGGATTGTTTAGATTTTAAGAATTCAAGCAGTAATAATAAAAAATTAATAAAATATTCTGCAGTGAAGTACACTTGAGTACTTAACCAATGTCCTCATGAAAAAAAAAAGTATTTGAATTTTTTTTTAATATAGGTGCTCTTTCCTCAAAATTCTGTGGCCTCAATATAGACAACAGACATAAGGAAATGCATTAAATCACTTCTTTAAAATAATGAATAGGTATTGATTGGAAAATGAATCTACAGAGTTCCTTGTGATTATCACCAGAAACTAAGTAATGAATTAAAAATATCAAAAACTACTGTGAGTTTTGAATTCAAAATCTTTTCTGAACTTTAAAACATATCAAAATGTGTTCTATTAATAAGAATATAGGTTACTTTTACTTTCATTGATAACAAAAAGAGCTAATTCTCTAATTGTTTTACAATTTGGTAATAATGTACACTGGAAGGATGCTAAAATGTTATTGGCATAGATTATGCTTGATCAGATTTAGCCTTCAGATTTTGGAAAGTGCATTACACTTCCCAAAATCTAATCAAGCACTAAAATAGTTTTTGTAGAAAGGCTTCCTGGTGAGACTGAGAACTTTTCAGTGCCCCCTAGCATTTCAATGCAGAACTGTATATCTAAGATCATATTAAAGAGCTAGAATATTTTTCTATAAAGGAAAAAAAATGTTAAGACAGTGAGTTTTATACAGAATAGATTTAACTGATTGCAAAATTTATTATTTTTAAAATATCTTAAAACCAGGATTTAGAACTGTTCAAAAACAGATGCTTACTTAACTTAATTATTCACAATAAATAATGTTAGCTAAAAGATTTTCCATTTAAGAATCAGAAAGAAATGGTTGAAAATTTCTATCAACTGCATTATTACTGACAGGTTTATAGATAAAACAACTGAAATAAAATTCTGCTGACATCAATTAAAATCAAAGCAAAGAGACACAAGAATTTTAATCAAATGTAAAAATGATATTTTATGCTAACAGCTTCTGCATACCTGTTAATAAAATAAGGCCTATTATATATATAAAAGCCTTGATTATTTAAGGAAACAGTGGTAATTAGCTAAAATGGCTTTGATCTATGTTGTCTATTTTAAAAACATTTTAATTAAAAAAAAGATTTTTTGTTGGTGTAAGCATTTTTTTTAGTCAACTGAAGCTGAAAGGCAAAGAAAAAGTAAATAAATAGAATAAAAAAAAAATTAGTGACATTCAACTTTTTCTTAATAATATGAATGCCATATAATATTCAACTCATTTAGAAGAGGTAGGAATATTAACAAAATGATCACCTGTAAGAGACAAAACATATTCTTTAAAATGAATGTTAAATGTTGGAACTTTTTGAATTGGCAAAAAAAATGAATGATCCAGACAATGAAGAATAGTATTTTTTCAAGAAAACATCATATTCAAAAATTTGATCATTTTTAGTCCATCTTTTTTTTTCCTTTTTGCTAGTAACTGCTCTTCTCAAAGTCCATTATGATTTGTCCAGATTTTGAATTAAAAGTAATAGCAACAGGTATTTCTGAACCACATGAAACACTAATGGAGGATTTCAGTAGATGAACTCCTTGCCGTGTGTGGCGATCCCATGTGACATAATTCTCAGAAGAGTTGCTTTCAGGCATCTTCATGCCTGTACTGATAACAGATTCTCCAAATTTGTACTCAACCCAGAATGCAATTCCATTACAACAACCATCTCTGAAAGAAAAATAAATATCAAAGATGTACTTTAAATACAAAAAAGATTAGTCTATATTGAAAGTGTGTAATGCTAAAAAGATGTCTGCTAGATATAGCTATATCAATACATCTGTAGCCTAACATTTAAAAAAGCATTAATGTTATGCAAAATTAAGCAAATAAACTTTCATGAAATTGTGTAACAAAATATTTAAAAGCTTTTCATTTTCATAAAACTTCATTTATAAACTTGTATACCACTAGAATATTGCTGTGATTTAAAAAAAAAAACAAAACAAAAAATATTTGAATTTATAATATCATTATCAATTTGAGATCATTTATGTATTCCAAACATGGCATTTTATTTTGCTGCATCTAATAACATTAATTCAGAATTCATTACATAAAAATAAAATGTATCTTAAATACCTTTTCAAAACAAGAAACTTTTGGTATCTTATGTTAGTATCTGAGAAAACAGTAGACACATCAAAAGAAATCATCTCAACTGTTTCTGAGAGAGCATAACCTGGATACTCCCACAGAGGTTCTGCCTCAACATTCTTGTCTGCTCTTATTGATGAATCCTTAAATACAAAAATAAAAGTCACCAAAACAAATTGAAGAAAAAGTAAAATTAACCTTATTTACATAAAAGAATACACAATTTTTATTTCTATTCATTAAAAAAAAATAAAAAATGCAGAGAACTTTTAAAATTCTAAAATTCTGAGGGGAATTTTTTCCATTATACCACAGATTAAAACAAGTATCCTCATTTTCATTGGTTTTAATCAATGTGAACTGCAATTAAGAAAATTTAAAAAAATGTATTGAGCAATGTTCACAAAACTTCCAGCTGAAAGATATATGCAATGAAGAATATGTCAAAACATTGTGATAAAAACAACAAAGACAAGGATACTAATCCAAATAATTAATAGAAGGCGATAACTTTTGCTTACAGTAAGTGTGATCCCCAAATCTTATACAGTAACTAGATAAATCTTATACAGTTACTAGATAAATTTGAAAGATTAATGTTGCAAAATTGTAACATACAATTATACAATTTGTGAAATCATTCTACTAAAATGACAATGCAAATGAATTTATAAACATCAGCATGCAAGGAAATAAAAGAAAGCAGAGCATGAAAGCCAATAGCAAAAATGTAGGAGGATAAAAAAAAAAACAAAGAACAAAAAACACAACCCCCACCAAAAAAACAAATAACAACCCCCCATAAAAAACAAAGAACAACCCCCCCCCAAAAAAAAAAGAACAAAAAAAACAACTTTCACTCACAGAAATATAAAAATATTAATTACATTGACCAAATTGTTACTTGGTAATCAAATATTAATGATCTACAAGTAATTTTTCCAATTGTTACTTTCATCTTAATACTTTAAATAGAAATAAAAGATTTTTATATTAAGATTTTTGAAGATTACACAAATACTGCCCAAAATATTAGTATGTATAAAAAATATCACACATTAAGTACTGGTAAATTGTATATTTATCATCAGTGTATATATATATATATATATAACCCTAGCTCCTCTGCCATTCTGAAGATGAGATTTTGATCTCGAAATATTAATGCATAATAAATAGGTAATACCCAACAACTACTTTACCTTCTTTTATTTACTAAATGCATTGTGACAGTCTTCAAGACCTAACCATACACCTAATATACACAATGCTTCAAGCAAATTACAAAACATTATATATATATATATATATATATATAGGGGTGGCTGTGCAAGGTTTGGTTTTCTTGATGTTTACTGTAAGGTCAAAACAATAGTAGGCCATCTTACCAGATCTTGATATTACAATCTGTAATACACCTCTAGAATAATTAGAGCATTTTCCATATCAAGGCAGCCTTTTATCAAACAAATGCACCTCAGAAAACAATGTGGAACACAGAATTGGAGCTGCACATGGGGCATTTGGAAAGCTAATCAAGCACATGTTCAACAACAAAAATCTGAATTTAACAACAAAATTTGTGGTCTGTAATGTTGCTCTCATTTTAATTTGGCTAAATGGGTGTGAAACCTGAACTCTATATTATGTAAAAATTAGAATGCTTTCACCATGAAAAGTTTTGTTCAATCTTGAGCATCAAATGGAATTATTATGTGACCAACACCAAAGTCCTGGAAAGAGCCAACAGTCAAAGCATCAAATCAATAAACATAGTCTTCACTGGTAAGAACATGTAGCAAGAATAGAATTTTCCCCCATCAAGTCTTATTAAGTGAGCTCATTTCATTTTCGGGGAAAAAAACCACAGGGTGCCCTCTTTGAAGATACTAGAATCAACTCAATACAACAACACTGAAACCCACTGGACTTGAGCCTAAGTTGTTTGAAACACAAGCAAAAACCATACCAACTGAGGATCTTCCATTACCATCGGAACCAAAAACTTTGAAACCACCAGAAAAGAAAAGGAAGAAGTCAAATGACAAGAGAGAAAGGCTCAACAAAAATCGGCCTTGTCCTCCATCAACATTACTATGCAGTCAGTGCCACTAGCTCTTCTCTGGTCTATTTAGGCATTAATGCCATCATAAATGAAGCAATTAGAAGAAAAAAAAAAAAATTAAATTCTTGAGTATGAGATAAAGCTGACATATATAATCTTATTACATGTATTGGATGGTTTATCCAAGGCATCAGCTCATCATATGGTCAATGGATGCCTTGTTTTTTTTTTTGTTTTAAAATTGTCTGAACTAAACTAAAGAAAAAGTTTTTTGATCAACAATTAGAACTCTTAAGAAAACACCAAAGGCAGAATAAAGAAAAAAGTGCATCAACAAGTTGTTATTTTGTTAATTTCTATTCTACAAACAACATATACAACACAAATATCCTTTTTCAAAGAGAAAGATATACACATGAAATCATCTAAATGAAACAAAAAGTGAGGCAAATAAATTTTATACTTTCCAGGAGAAATTTCATCTAGAACACCTTTAATAAGTATATAAATAAAATATCCTCAACATCATCCCCCTTAAACTGAAACATCCCAAAGTCATATGATGTACATCATCACTGACCACAGGCTGACAGACAAAGTGAAAATAATCACTTTTAGAAATGTAACCAATTTGTCTTCATTCTTCAATATTGTCCATAAATCCTTGAAACTAATTAACAGATCTAGTGTCAGGCTTCTTAAATTGTGCCTTTGAGTATATGGTGCCTAAACTTCATTTTCTAGGCATCATAAAATGGAGAAATAATATAATTCATAAGTAACTCATGAGTGGCAAGCACTAAAACTTGCTCAAGATTGTAATGAATAGTGGAGAAAAAAAAGTCTTGTCAGTCCACAATCTGCCACGGATATAAACAATGATCAATAAATCAATACAAGAAATGATGAATAAGTACTTGATAATGAAAAACCCTTAAAGCTGATTTTATAAACCAAATAAAGTGTTATAAAACCCAGCAGAAACTTACCTCAATCAGCTCATCAAATTTTTCTAGGCAGAATCCTTCACAAAAATTAACAGGAGATCGTATCTTAGAGAGATCTTTGAATTCCATGGCAACTGCATAAATCTTCATACTTTGTGGTATGTATTTAAGGGAAACTGGTAACTTACTAAGCACATACCAGAAATGGAGATTGTGCCAAGGTAGAATACTTGATTGGAAATAGGGCTCACCAATCACAAGATCAACCTAAAAGTAACACACATAGAAGCAATACAAATCAAATATAAGAAAACAAATAGTTTAGGATATAAATTTTGTATTACAATCTTTTGGGAGCTTGTTTTCAGTAATTAACATTGAATATCATAATTTGTACAGAAATAAAAACATTAATTTGGAAATAAAGGGAAACTCAGCAACTGGTCAAAACATTCAAATTTTAAGGAAGTGGTTCATGATTTTGGAATAAAGTTATAAAAATATTAATCAATTGAATTTGTTTATATATAACTTTTTTTTTATCACTGAGATGATTAAATGAATTAATTCTACAGAACTTATTTATGTAAGCAAATAAAATAATTGTAGACAATGAGAAATACTTGATAAAATGAATAATTAAAACTTTAGAATTTTCTCTAAACCCTCTTTTGAAGGTTTAGAGAAAGAAAGAAAATAAAAGAAACTAATTCACTATACTAATGGCACAATCAGATGAATTTTACATTTAATTCTAAAGAATGAAATAGAAATAAAAAAGACAACTATTGCAGACAAGAAAAACATACTTGCATAGAGTCACATTCTTCTGGAGTTATATCAATTGGAGCCTTTTTAATAATTGTAATAACATCACAAAGGTGATTGTATTCAACAAATGATTGAAGGATATGGTATGCAGATTCATGAGGCTCTAATATATAGACCTAGAAAAGGAAGTTGAAAAAAGACAACATGAACATTATCAAAAAGACTAATCAAATAACACAGAAAATATTAATAGTAATTGTGTCATTTGTAGGGGGTTATTTATTCTAGACAGTGGTTCATCAATGTGGTTGATGATTTGTGCATGTGTCTTGTTTATATAGAAATGAAAATAATTATTGTTCTGTATTAGATGTCATAGACTCATTATCTAAGGAGTAGATACCTAGTTTTACAATGAAAGGTGTATGTGATTCAAGAGAGATTCATTAAAAAGGTTAGATTTCTTTCCTTTTTAAGGTCTTTTTAATATTCTTTTAAGAGAAAGAAGAGAAGAAACAAAAAGAATGCACAAGAATCAGAACTAATAATATTTTAATTAGAGATAGAATCATTTAATGGAATATCTAAGTAACATTTAAAGATTCAATACAAGTCATAGCATAGTCTGTAATATGTATGATGCTTAAAAGGAAGATACTGAACTTTTCTAAATAAATATTCTTTACCTAAAGTCCTGGTACATAATTATTTTTTGTTTCTAATTAAGAGTGTTTTTATACATAAAAAACCTGCTGCTTTGTGGGAAGGCTCCCAGCAGGATGTTTTCACAAACACTAAAATCTTGACCTCTTCAAGTCTAGAGTTAATCATTATCTTCCCCACATAACCCCATGAACTTCACTTTTTGCCTTTTATTATTCTCATATCCTTTACTGTGACTGGCTCTTGGACTTTATTAAAAAAGTAAAAAATGATTATCTACAGATATACATAATGCGTATTTTTATCTAGGGAGTGTTATGATGTTGATAGTTGCTCATTCGAAGTAATTCTCACAAGTAACAATCTGTCCTTTATCTCCAAATACATCCATATATAGGGGTATGGTTATGCTAATTATTATTAGTTAACCAATCCCACCACATCTCCCGGAACATTTTAGGTCTAACTCCCTCAGTTGATCTACTGCTTCTCCTACATCTCCTCCCCATTTCAGTGGTTTCAAGAGGATTTCTCTTTATAAGAGATCTTGACCTATTTCTTGATTCGTATCTATTGTTTCATTTTCTGATTCCTCAGAAAACTTTTGCGCACTCATTGTCTCTTCTGAACTATTGTCCTGTTCTTGTGTATTCTCACTTAATTCTTCAATATCTTCCATCTCTGAGTCTTCATTGTTTTGGCACCACCTAATTGGTCAGTATGCGCCAATAACCCTCTGCCATTCTTGAAAACCACAGCTGTATTTTGTCCCTTCTGCATTATAAATCTTACTATTTCTTGCCTCTCATTTCCATTATACCATATCTTCTCATTCGTTGAGTAAGACATTGTTAATGGTGCTCTTATTTGCTTTCCCATTAACACGGAAGGACTTTGTAATCTTCTGGCATGAGGTATTGTCCTATAACTCAATAGTAAACTTGGTAGAAAATTTTTTATCTTTTCATACTGCGGGGAGAATGCTTTTAAGCCCATTTTTATGGTTTGCACCATTCTCTCCGCTATTCCATTTGATTGTGGGTGATAAGGAGGGGTTTTGTACGGTCCGCATCCAATGTTTCTTAACCAAGTACACAGGTTCTCATCACAAAATTCTGGAGCATTATCAGTTACCAATATCATTGATACGCCATTCCTGGCAAAAACTATACATAAAATTTGTTGTACAGTTTCTGATCTTCTATCCTTAACCTTAAAAACTTTAGACCAAGCTGAAAACGCATTCACCAATATCAAACACAATCCTATATCATTCACCTGTGCATGGTCCATGAGAACCCTGGACCAGAATTCAGTTTCTTTTGGCCACGAATGTATCTTGTCCAGTTGAAAATTTTTTTTATTTCAGCACATTTAGGACATTTATTAACGTATATATCCACATCACGAGTGTGACCAGGCTTCCAATTTTACTCGTTTTAGTGTAGCAGCTATTCCACAATGCACATCATGTATGCTTTTAATTAGCTGCTTTTGACAAGTTTTTGGTGGTATCACCAGATCTCTGTTGTAGATTACGCCATTTTCTATTGTTAACTTATGTTTGACCTTTTTGTACGGTTTTTCCGATTTGGAACAATTACTCCATCTGTTGTTCCTTATTCTTTCAAGAATCTTATTCAATACTGGATCTTGTAAAGTCTCCATTATAAGTCTATTCATGGGCAATACATCGGTCTCTACCCAATGTAACATTCCCTCTTCCACTTCCTCATTTTTCTCAAGTATTTTCTCCTCAAACTGTAGTCGTGATAGTGCATCTATGTGTGAGATCGTATTTCCTTTCACATACTCAATTTCAAAGTCAAAGGTCATCAACTTCATAGCCCATCTTAGTAACCTCGAGGATGTGACCTTCAGCAATTCTTTTCTGGGATGGAATATAAACTCTAGCAGTTTATGATCTGACCCGAGCAAAAACTTTTTTCCCAACAAAAATTCTCTTGCTTTGGTCATACTCCATACTATAGCCAAGGCCTCCTTTTCAATATTAGACTAGTTCTTCTCAGCCGGCATTAACTTCCTGGAAAGATACATCACCAGGCATCGTTCCTGTGACAAAATTGCTGACATAGATTGACCACTTGCATCTGTTGTTAAGGTGACTTCTTTTTTAAGGTAAAAAATCTTGACAACCGGTTTCTTGGATAACAATAACCTCAATCTAATGAAAGCTTTTTGGTGAATATCAGTCCACTGAAACTCCTTATTTTTCTTTCGTAATTCAGCAGAAGGCTCAATTCTTTCTGCATATTTCAGTAAGAACTTGCTATAGAAATTAGCTAATCCAAGAAATGACTCCAACTCTTTCTTATTACTTGGAGGCAAAACATTCAATATTTTCTGAATTAAGCTTGAGTCAGGTGAAGTACTCTCCTCTGAGATTTGATATCCCAAAAACATCAACTTTTTGCACTTGAATATACATTTATCCTCATTTAAAGTCATTCCTGCATTTCTGAGTATATTCATTACTAACTTCGTTTTCTGTTTTAACTCTTCTTTAGTATGGGCACCCAACTAAATATCATCTTGGTAAATTATTGTATTTTTTTCTTTTCCTCCTAGTAAATTTTCCATTGCTCCCTGAAAAATCAAACAGGCTGTCTTCACTCCAAATGGTAGACGAGTCCACATTAACAAGCCTATAGGCAAGTTTATCGTCGTAATTTTTTTGAATGCGTCATCTATTTGGATTTGGTTGTATGCATTTTTTAAAATCGATTTTAGCAAAATATTTTATTCCTGCAAAGGAATGCAATATGTTTTCTACATCTGGAATAGGATATGAATCTGAACAAATTTTGTGATTCACACCTACTTTGTTATCCCCACAAATCCTAAGACCACCATTAGGTTTCCTTACAACGACAATAGGAGATGCTTATTTGCTGCCCCCTGGGTTCAACATGTTGAAGTATTCTTTCTTCTACTATTTTCTTCAGCTTCTCAATCACCATTGGTTTTATATGTATGGGAAGCCTATGACTTTGAAAATATGACGGTGTAACATTTTGCTTTAGCTTAATGCTTCCTCTATAATTTTTAACATTCCCGTTTCATCACCTTTTCTATTGACAGCATTCAGTAACTGTGCATTATAAACATTCAATAAATCAGGCCATGACTTTTTATACAATTGGTTACTATGATGGTGATTATCTCAATTCTTTTCGCAGTTTCAATTGTCCCTTGAAAAAAAAAAAAAAAAAAAAAAAACCTAATGTTTTGATACAGATTCCATCAAATTGTTTTAGTTTTATCCAGCTTCTTAACTTTGGTCTCCTAAATTTTTTCCAAAAATTCCTCAGAATGAGGGTTACCTCACTTCCTGTGTCGATTTGCATATTTAAATAGGTACCATTCAACTTTATATTCTTGAACATATTTTTGTTTTTCCCTCTATGGCAAAAACATCCAATTTTCTTCAGTAGTGCCTCCACATTTTTTACTTTGCTGCTTTGCCATTTACACACAGCTTAAAAAAAAATTTTTTTTTTCACAATTATCTCTTATCTTTCCCCCATGCGTGACAGTTTTCTCTTTTTGGTTCATGTTCATCACTGCAATACTTGTATTTTGATTTTCTTTTTCTTTTAATAGCACTTATTTCCATCATTTCTTCTTGTTGGTTTCTTTGTTTTATATTCTTTAATCAACTCATTCTGCTATATTGAATATAGTTGAAGCTGGATTAATTCATCCTCTATTGTCATTTCCTCTCGTCCAAGTTCATTAAAGTTGCAATACCTATTAGTATCTCTTAGTCTACTGAGATATTTCCTAATAGGTTCTTAACGCTAGAAACTTGGTCCTGTCAGCAATGAATAATCTTTTTTTTGGTTGGATAAACTTTAAAACTATTTTCTTAATCTTTTTAAAGTCTAGGGTTTCAATTTCCTCAGGGTAAGTCATCAATGATACTTGTTTAATGGCTCTACACCTCGCAGTAGCCAAAAATAAATCTGTGATTTTTGGTTTCTTTATTCTGGCCATTATCTCGAAGCACATCAGCCAAATTGTAACCTCCTCAGGGTTTTCAAGCTCCAACATAGTTTCATTCGGTGACGCCATTTTGTTATGATGTTGATAGTTGCTTATTTGAAGTAATTCTCACAGTGACAATCTGTCCTTTATCTCCAGATACGTCCATATATAGGGGTATGGCTATGCTAATTATCATTAACTAACCAATCCCACTACAGGGAGAAAGTTAAGTTTTCTTTCAAAATACTTTTACGAAAAAACTGTACTAGATAAATATCAAGACAAAGCAAAACACAAATTGATAACCATTTTTTAGATTCAGCTTTAAAAGTTAACCAAATAACCTAAGTATTGCATAAAGTAATTTTCTGAATTATTCATGATTTACATGTATAGAATCATATTAGGTTTTACATTCTATAAAATAATGATGCATGTTTTATGTAATTAAAAAAATAAATAAAAAGAGATTACCTTATAGGCACCAAGTCTAGCAGCAATGAGAGGGAGCAAACTGCCATCACTTATAGACAAGCAAGTGGTATTTTTTGTAATAACCTATGGGAAAAAAATGTTTTTTTGATTATGGTTGAAAAAAAAAAAAAAAATTACCCTTACAAGGATCTGAAGATTAAATTTTCTAGAGTTTTACATAAGTTTCAGTTCAGAACATTGCATACTTTTAAGTGATAACCAAGACAAAACTCATTATATATATATATATATATATATATTTACTTTATAAAAGTAAATGCATGAACAACCGAGTTACTATATATATATATATATATATAAAATTGTGGAATTTAATAATGGAAGCAATAATTCATTAAATCAACAAATTTAATTTTACAAAAAAAATCATTTGAATTAGTTGCCAATGGATTAAATCTAAGCTCATCTTACTTTATCAATGAACTTCAAATTGGTAATAGCAGCTTATGAAAATACTGTTTTTTGTAATTAAATGTTCTTTTTTATAAAGATATGCTCTTTAATTACTTACATGTTTTTGTCCAGTTTTATTTTGTGGATAATGAATGTTACTACAATTCTGGAGAAGGGTAATCTCATCTAAAACTTTGAGAACCATTGCACTAGACAGATAAATCATTAGATCATTCAAAATAAATTATTATAAGAAATCATACTTAAAAAAAAATCTAAGTGAATTTATACAGAAATTATTTTAACTAACTTTTCAAATAAAAAAAACAACAGCCATAAGCAATAAAAATAACTTAAGTTTATCATTAATTTAAAATAAAATATTTTTTTATTGTTAAAACATGCTGACTTACTTTTTACTTACTTTTTTAAGTTCTTTGATGTAAATATGATTGCGCTCAGTGTCATTTATCATGCCAAGACGGGTTCTCCCATAAGTATGATGGATACCACATGTGCAGACTGGACGATCAATTTCATCAGAAAGTTTTGGGCTTTAAAGAGAAAAGTTTCATAGTTCATAATGGAATGAAAAAAAGATTACTTTTTATAAAGTTTGTATGCATAAGTACATGTGTAAAACTTAATATTTCACCATCATTATTGAAAGAAATGCTTACTTCCTTCAGGCATTACAAACATTTATGAATCAGTTTTTCATTAAAGGGTGAAGAGATACTATATAAATCTTACTGAATACTGCTGTCACATCTGGTCAGGTGCCCCTGCTATTCATCTCAGGCTTTTTAACAAAATCCAACAAAGGATCTGTAATGTAATTGATCCCAACCTGGTAGCTCAACTCCAGTCATTTTCTCACTTATGTAATGTGGCTTCCCTCTGTCTCTTCTACAAATACTTTCATGGCTTCTACTCTAATGAGCTTAGCTCACTGGTGCTCCCTCTGCATGAATTTAGTCGAGCTACTAGACTAACAGCTAGGTCCCACTCTTTTACAGTGAAACTAATCAAATGTAACTGCAACTTCTACTCTATCAGCTTCTTTGCTTGCACTTCCTGCCTGTGGAATTTCCTTCCGTATTTTTTTTTTTATAAGCATTTCACCCCGAGCAAGGCATGTCACTGCCACTACTGCGCAGGGGGCTACATAGAGTGGAGAAAGGATGATTAAATATAGGAAATGTCAGAGGATGGGTGATAGGCAGGTAAGGATACCGAGAATGAGGGTTGGGTAGATGAGAGTGTTCTGAGAATAATTGGGAGTTAGTGTGATAGGAGGTGTCTATTGACCCTACATTTAAACACCTGGAGATTGTAGCTGTCGGGAAAGCAGACTTGTGGAAGGGAGTTCCACAGGCGGGAAGCGTGAGAAAAGAACCTGTTGGAGTAGAATTTACAGTTACATCTTATTTGTTTAACTGTAAAAGGGTGGGACCTAGTTGCCAATCTAGTATCTCGTGTAAATTCGTGCTTAGGCGACACCAGTGATCTAAGCTCATCGGAGCAGAAGCCATGAAAGTACTTGTAGAAGAGGCACAGGGAAGCCACATCACGTCGGTGAGAGAGTGGTTGCAGCCGGTCTGCCAAGTCAGTATCAACCATGTTACAGATCCTCCTTTGTATTTTGTCAAGAAGCCCAAGGAGAGCAGCAGGGGCACCCAACCAGATATGGCAGCAATATTCAATACACGGGTGGATGGTAGATTTGTATATGTGCAGAATAGATTCAGGGGGGAAAAACTTCCGGGCCCTGCACAGAGAATCGACTTTCATAGCAGCAGATTTGGCAATGGATTCGATATAGTCATTCCATTTGAGGTCCGCCGAAAGTGTAAGGCCAAGGAGGCGTAGTATTTTACTCTCTGGGAGGCTAGCCTGTCCCATGCTAATGGGAGGTAGATGCGATTGTCTATGGTGGTTAGTTGATAACAGCTTCGTTTTAGAGGCATTGAAATTTACCAGCCATTTCCTACCCCAGGCCACTAAGGATTGGAGGTCCTTTTCAAGTACGGCAGCGAGGTTCACTTTGTCGTCCACACCTGGTTTTTGATCAATGCGAGAGTAGATTGTTGTGTCATCGGCATACATGCCAACTTGGGATCTAATGGCGTCGGGGAGATCATTAATGTAGATCAGAAAGAGTGTGAGACCTAGGATAGAACCTTGAGGGACGCCCGCGTTCGTATGGTAGTTTTGGGAGGCATGCTCATTTAATACCACCTTCAATGTGCGGTTAGAGAGGAATGACTGGATGAGGTCAAACAGATGTCCAGTTATCCTGTAGCTCCACAGTTTGCACAAGAGCCAGCATGCCAGACCCTGTCTAACGCTTTGGAGATATCCAAGGCAACGGTTCGGGCTTCACCATTCTTGTCAAGTGCCCGGTATATGTACTCGGTAATGGTCGTTAGCATATCAGCAGTAGACCTGGTGAACCGAAACCCGTACTGTTTGTCAGAGAGAAGCCTGTTGGCTGTGAGATGCTGAATCACCTTGGCGTTGATAATGGCTTCGAAAACTTTGCCAAAGATCGGAAGGAGACTAATAGGACGGTAATTGGCAGGGTCTGAGGGTTCACCAGAATTCTTAAATATAGGAACTACACAGGAGGACTTCCAACGGGCAGGAAAGCAGGAGGCAGATAGGCAGAGGTTATAGAGTTTAGAGAGGACAGAGGAGAGTTCTGGGGCACATTTCTTCAGTACTATGACTGGGATTCCGTCACCGCTGCTCGCTTTGTGTGGGTCAAGTTGTGCAATTATCTTGGCGACCAGCGAGGGTGTAATGTGGATGTTATTTAGTTGAGCCTTAGTTCTGGGTGGGAAGTCTGGTATCTTGCTTTCCTGACAGATACAATCTCCAAGAATTTAAATGCAAAGTCAGTTGCCATCTCTTATCTTTTTGACTGACTTCCTTTCCACTCCACTCTCATGCAGCCCTCTTCACACCTGTATTCTCATCCTTTTCTTACTCATTCTCTGATTCCCCTGTAACTTGTTCCTCTTTCTCATCACTCACCTCTTATGTAACACTGTGCACCAGTGGCAGTTCTGCCTTATTTGAAAAGAAATGATTAAGAAAAAAAAATCACTAAAGAACATCATGCACTAATGAAACCTCTTAACTAATCCTAGTAATATATCCTCCTCTTAAACACTAACAATAACTTAAGCACTTAATTTTTACTAAATTATATTTGCTAACACATTCATATTGTTGAGAGTTCAAAAATATACAAATACATATAAATACATTTTCAAATTCATTCTACAACTACAAAGTCTAAAAAGAGTCACATAAAAGCAGACTTTGTATGATCCTACGAGAACATTGTAGTAAAAATAAAAAAAAATATCATGTGACTCTTAACCAATATTAAATTTTTGATTTTGTTTAGAGCCTATCCCCAGCCTATATTAGAACGGACCAAAAGCCACTGACAACTCACAGCAAGTATGGCACATTCACTTACACCATGCTGAACAAAGCCTTTTTTCATTTGGGTACTCACACCATAGCAAGAGATCAACTCAAGCAAGATAAAATACTTGCCCAAACACCAAACTATAACTGAAACTGAAATTTAAAAATCGAAAGAAAATTCATTTTAGCATTTGATAATGTATGATCAAGTGACATACAATTAATATGATACAAGTCAGTTAAGTGCCATACGTGATACACGCTTTGGGCAATCATGTCTCAAAAGAGACATGACTGACTGGGCAGAAGATTAGGTTGCCATTGCTTTCTGTGGTAGACTGGTTGCCGGCCAAGTCTATAGAACCCAATCTGTACTATTATTTAAAGACATTTCTAAAAAAGATTTTAATTTAATAAAGTGATACCACAAATTAACTTAATTTGTGGTAAGTAAAATTTAAAAAAAAAATGTAATATTTTGTGTATGTGCGATATTACTTTATTTTAGTGCCACTCACTAAATGAATAATGAAATTATTAAAACATTTAGAAAACTTTACCTAACAAACACGCAATTAAACTAACCTCATTTTTCACCAAGGAAAAAATATCTATGACTGTTACAGATTTAATTTCTTTTTATTTGGCATCTGCCTTTTATTTAATGTTTAAATACTTAAAAAAAATAAAATATGCATAAAATAATCAAAACAAATAATTTAAAATACTCACTTTGTATCTGTAGTCACATCAAACCATAAACTATATTCATCATGGCAACTGGTTAGAGTAATTTGCTCACTTTCTTTGACTGTGATATATTGAAAAGGATAGTAAATAGCTTGCATCCAGTGATCTCGCCACTAAAGGCAATGAAAAAAAAATTTAATATTTTATTCAAAGAAATTCTTAGTTATATTCAACTTTTTAAAATTTAGTAAGAAAATAACAAGAATCCTATTATTTGAATTTCATGCTCACATAACTTATTTATTCTGAATCAACAATAGATATATAGTGAAAAAAATTATATTAACAGCTGTTCAGATAAAGTCACTTAACTGTTATCAAGTGTGTTGTATATAAGTCAAGCTAGAAGTGATGCAGCTTAGTGCCATATTGCTTATGACATGTATCTAAAGAAAACCAGAAATTCAAAAAAGAGTGACTAAAATATTATTTGAATTATTCATTAAGCTAGCTAGAGGGAAAAAAAGAGAGAAAAAGAGAGAGAGATTTTATAAGCACAAGAGTGATAACTATCTTTATATGATCCTAGAGTCCTAGTAAAAATTTTCTGAGACTATTTCATTTGCTGAAACCCCTTATTTAATAAATAAATGTGCCACTGATTTCAGATGATCTGATAAATACACATTTTCATGAATCCTGGAGTAACGTGCTTTTTTATATAATTAATATATGAGCTAGATTATAATTTGCTTTTATTAAATTTTTAAATCTTCCTTGTCATTTCCTACCATGGTTGCAAAATCTGCATTATATGACTAAAAATTGTAATCATATGTAACAGAATATTGATGATCTTGTATCAATTAAAAACAGAATGTTGGCAGCTGGTTTGGAAATAATTTTTGTAGATTAGCATTTCTTAGACATTCCTAAAACCACAGAAATTGTCAGAATATCGATATTTTATCAATTCAGAAGTGGAGAGTGAGTCCTGTTCATAATAAAATTGGTTCCTGACTTTTTACAGAGTTATTAGACTTTATGCTATTTATTACTAAGCTGTTATTTACAAATGTCAAGTTTGAAACTGTGCTTACATCATCACACAATTTCCTATCCCTTGTGTCTCTTAGCAATTTTTCACCCTTTGCTAAGGCTAAAGCACCCATCACTGAATTTTGCTATACATTCCTATAAGCCTTCTCACATCTCTTTTCCTCAAGATGCTCTTAAAGGTTAAGTTTTCTAAGGCTTTCTTCCTCACTATGTGTTCAAGAAAATTTAGCTATCATTTCCCGATTCTGACTAGAAGTGGACTTTTTGTTGCCATTTTTTAAAACTTCTTTGTTGCTTACTTGCACTGTCCATGGAATTTTCTGTATCCTTCTGTGAAAGTTAAAAAAAACTCAAAAAGTAAAAATATTGTACATGACAGAAAGTAAGCAATTGTAAACATGTCCTCAAAGAGGTTAAGTCTTTGTTGGTAGAGTGAGACACCATATAGGCTCTAACAAGTTTGATTTTTTATGGCAACTGGTGGCTCTGTATTAGTGTGTTAATAAGAGTATGTCTTCTATTTCTCCTCGCTTCACTCAATTTGAGGTGTTACCATCTACTCCTAATAAATCCGAATGTTTTTCTCTTAATTTCTCTTCAAATTATACTCATAACTCATCTGAAGCATCTTTGCCTGACTTTCCACTTAGAACTGAGCTTGTTAATTTGAATGTCTCTGAAGCAAAACTGCTTTCTTTTAACCATCTGAGAGAACCCTTTTTACCTTCCATCAATATAGCCGATGCTAAACCCCAGGAGAACAATTCTTTGTATCTTCTCAGACTAACGTTTTCTGCCGACATGAAGTGCAAAGATTATATTGAATCAAATTCTAAATTTGTTGCTAAGATAGTTGGTTTACTGTGTTGTGATAGAGTCTGGAGAGAAAAATTGTTTTTCTATTCCTTACATATTTATAAGTCTACTATTCATCCTTGCTTTGAATATTGTTGCCACAACTGTTTTGGTTTCTCCTTCTATATATTTAGAAGTTCTTGATAAAATCCAAAGAATTTGCAGTGCTATTGGTCCTGACCTGGTATAGCTTTCCTGTGCCTTTTCTATAAATACTTTCATGGTAATTGTTTAGATGAGTACCTAAGCTTTATAAATTTAAGTGCAGTACTGGATTGACAGCAAGGTATCATTTTACAGTTAAAATGGGTAGATGTAACCATAAGTTCTATACTAATAGTTTCTTTTCTTACACTTTTGTTTGTGGAATTCTCTTCTGGCTTCTGAGTCAACTTTGAGTTAAATGCAACACTAATCATTATCTTTATCTTCTCAATTCTCATTCTTTCCTTGTTCTCTCTCCTTAATAGTATTTTTTCTCTCTCATATTCTATGACACTAAGTAACCACTTGCATCTTTGTGGCATTATTGTCTTGCTTGTGGTAAAATGATAAAAAAAATGAAGAGGAAGAGAAAAGTGTGCCACTTTTTTTTTACCTGAATTTCACAACCCTCTGGATGAGCCCAATAAGGAGCACAACTTAATAGAATTTCTCCATCTACATCCATCTTGAGATCCCACCACATGAAGATGACATCAATGCTTCCATTTGACTTTGCTTCTATCTTATTGACTACTTTCTCATTGAACAGTAATTCTTTTTTGCCACTAAAATCAAAGCTGGAGAATAAAAGAAAATATAGAATCTATAGTAATTGTAAGATTATTTTTATAACACTGAGTCTTACTGACATGTTCTAAAGCAAAAAAAAAAAAAAGAAAAAAAAAGCTTTATATCAATAATTGACATATGCAAGTACTAATATGACACAAACTTGGTCACAAAATTTAATGGTTGTATTTTTTCAATGATGAAAATGTACAGTGTCAACAGATTATCAATAAAGCTATTAAGTTGTAATATTCAGTATTTTTTAAATTTTGCTTTTTTCTACTCATATTAACCTTTGTAAAAAGATGAATCATTAAAAAAATATTTGGTTATTTTTAGCAAGTCAAAACTATGTGTCTAATATGCAAGCATAGGTATATTTTATATCAATAAATAATGCAATTAACAGTGTTTTAGCAAACCAGAGGATGTAAATAATCAATGACAAGTGAGACCCAAGATATCAACAAATAAGTACAAACTAAACAGTTCTATATAAAAGGGGTGCTTAAAAGTTTGATTATTTTCAATCATTTTTGGTCATTTGGTTGGGCTGATAACTTTTCAGCACCTCCCCTCTGTGTGTGTATTTAAACAACAAGAATTAATTTGAACAAGGTCTGTGTTTATTTAATTTTTTATTGTATTTTTGTATGTTGTATATTAGTCCACTCAAACAAAACTGATGAGGAAGGTAGATATTGCAGAGCCCACATAGGTATGTCAAACCATTCCCTAGTCAGTGTCGAAATTGATTCCAAACCAAAGATATCTCCTGATTTACATTTCTATAGAACAGTTTTTTTGCTATGCAAAGGTAGACTGGGACAGCTTTTGGTACTATATAATGGAAGCTCCTCTTCCAACTTTCTTCAATTATTCCAGCAAAACCCAAACAGTCAGCCCTGGATGTGCTGTAGCCATAGCTCAGTGAAACTACTTCTTCAATATCTATTGCAAGGAGCAGTGCAGTCTGACACTTCTTTCAAAACCAGTCACAATTGCTGGAAGAGTTCTGGAAATTGTCGAGTGCAGTTACACGCAAGCTGCCCAGACCAAGATTGAAAAGAAACAAATTGTATCTTACAAATTTTGGAACCAACCAAATTATAAACAGAGGCAAAACAGTTGAGCCTACTATTATAAATGGTTACAAGATCATATCCTCCTCAACAGACTTGATTTTTGCCTGAAACTCATTTAAATGACAAAAGCCATCTCCTCCCCATCTCACTGAGCCCAACCTCCGTAATATACTCATTTCAGCAAGACAAGTCTCTAGACTTATTAAAACCCTTAACACCCCGAAAAGCAACTGGCCCAGAAAAAATTCTAATGGTCGCCCTTAAGAACATCAACCCATAATTGACCCCCAATCCAATCAAAGTTATTTAATCAATGCCTGAAGAAGAAAAGCTTTCCCTAGTATGTGAAAAGAGGCAAGCATATGCCTGGTCTTCAAGAACACATGTGAGCAATTCTTCCTCTCCCAGTATAGACCCATTAGTCTCCTCAGTAAGCTTTTTGAGGTTTCAATCAACAAGAAGGTTGTCAAGCAACTACTTAGAACAACCTCTTCTGCAAGAGCAGTATGGATTTTGATCAGACAGATCCACTTTTGACATCCTAACTACCATAACAGAGACTTAGTGAAGCCCTTGACAACACATACACCATGAGGACCATAGCAACAAGCTGCAGCACAAAAGTTTGCTACACATGCTCTCCAGCTATGGAATCACTAGAAGGGTTTTCTAAATTATAAAATCCTTTTTAACAGGTAGATTCCTGAAGGTACTTATTAGAGGTCAGTCTCCTAATGCCCTGGTGGTCAACACAGGTGTCCTCCAGGGGTCACTTTTTGGACCAACCCTGATTTGATTTATATAAATGATCTACCTAAGGAAATACTCCAATCATTTGTAAATATCTATGCTGATGATACAATATACAGGCACACCTCAAAGTCTTGATGATCAGAGATTGGCAGCTGACCTCTCTTCTGATCTAACACTAACTTCTAAGGGGGTGGGGACTGGCTGGTTATATTCAATGTCTCCGAAAACCAACTGGTTACATTCAATCATGCTGATCAGACCTCGAATTATTGCTAGTCTATCAAGAAGGCTCCATGCTTTGACAGAATATTATATTCAAGTAAAACTCATATACAATCCATCACTAAAAATGCAAATGAAATGATTGACTCACTGTACCTTTCCAGTAAGTACCTGACTTCTCATGCTATCGGCTACCTTCATAAGAGTCAGATCAGGCCCAAAATGGAGTATTGTTGCCATATTTGAGTGGAAATTACCCAGTCCTCACTTTTTAGTCTTGATAGAATTCAAAAGTGTTTTTGAATCTTTGCTGAAGAAAAACTATTTTTCACATGCCAACCTCTCTCTCACAGGCACGATGTGGCAAATCTCTCACTGCTACCATGAAAAGTGCTCAAATTAACTACATTCCTTGGTTTCACCAGGTCTGACTCTCATGGCTAAGATCTGCCACGCCATTTATATAGTGACAAATTATCCACGGTTCTTTTCATATTCCATCAGTAAGAAGCAAGTTCCACTCAAACAGCTTCTTCCCACTGCTTTGTGGAACAGACTCCCAAATGGATGTTTTTTCTAATCACTACAATCTTAACATGTTCAAGTTTAGGGTTAACAGTTATCTTCTCTTCCTATCCATATAAACTACCTCTTAACATAACCTTCTACCTCAGGTGGTCTCTGGGCCTTGTACAAGGTGAAACTTACTGTAAAAAATAAAATCAGTATCAGAATTATAGATAACTATCCAAAGTTTAGATTTTTTTTCTACTTTGTTCAATTACTGTGTACTATCACCCCATTCATTATCAAAAAATGGGTGTTGTCAGGATGTAATCAACAAAATCTTGTCTACCATCAACCAGTTCTTAACAATGACAAATAATTGAAAGTAGTTAAACAAAACACAATCGTACTTGAAAATTGGAAAAATACAATAAAAATTAAATAAACACTTATCAGTTGAATTTAATAAAACTTGAGAGAATGCAGCAATGTTTAGTAGACAAGCATATTGCTGTAATGCTCACTAAAACCTTGATTAAAATATTTTATTGAGAGTTGAAAAATGTCATACTAAACAAAATCCTTAACTAAATATTTACTGTAAATTTGTTATTCATAAATTTATTCTATTAAGGCACCATCATAAAGCGATACAAATTTTTTACATGCATGATATTCAATTTTGTTATAAAATCAAACCTTGTCAAATAATACTTTCATCAAAACCAATTAGATTAACACATAATTCTTTATTCATTCAGAGCTTGATTTCACACCTTAATGGTGAAATGTTATTAATAGTCTTTTCAAATTCTTTATTGAAATTGAAAAGTAAAAATAAGACTTACTCAAACACTTTCTGTGGTTCACTAATTGGATGGAAATCGGAAAGTGAAATCTGATTTAGCTGTAAATCATGTAAAGTTAGTGCTCCAGCACAATTTTGTAATTCTGGAGGTACTTCCACTGAAAGAGCATCATCAATAAGTATTGATTGAAGTTCATTCCAGCCTCTACCCAATGCAGACTGTGCAATTTGTACATAAATACTTGCTGAATGAGGAACAACTAAGCAGTCAGGCTGTAAAAAATTGAAGCATAGAATTACATCAACATCATAGAAATTATCATCTGAATATTATTGGAATGTATTGCATAAATATGTATATTTATAATGTTATTTTTTCTAAGTTTAATTGCAATTTTATACGAGATCTACAATAAAATGTGAAATTATAATGTTTCTCAAGAAAAGAAAAGTCATGAAGCCATAAAAGTCTGAACCACAATCTTGTAAGAAAGAAAATCTTTTTGCTGGAATATATTTTCATATTTGGGTATATGGAGTGTAGCAGGAAACCTGAGATTCTGTAGCACAGACTGGAATGAATTCTGGTTTAGTATGCACCAACATAAACTACACTTAATGCACAAATTTCAACTGTTGATTCAACAAAAACTCACCTTTTTTATATATTCTTGCCAAGCCAGAGAATTTGCATATTAGATACGCTGCCAGCCTCATTCTGACTCACTGATGTATGCACCCCTTCATTCCAGCGCCAATGTTTGGACAGTCTGCCGCACTAGCAATTCGTTTGCACATTTAGGCTATGCTAATTTAGCCCTCTTAGACATTCAAGGTAATTCTCCACACTCCCCACTGATCTGATCACAAAAGTGGCATCAGTGTGGTGTCGTCTTTGCTGGTTGCTTCTCCACAATGGTGGGGAGGGTGATTCTGTTTCATCTTCAGGTGAACTGTCTGACTGAATCTTTGGTGTCATGTAACAGACTCTCCAACTTACTTTCTGAAGATGTTGTACTGTTAAAGTCTTCCTCTGAGGTGCTAACACTGCGATGTCTTTCACATGGTGGGGCATTTCATTTTCTATATAGGTCTGCAGGCTAATTAACTTTATTACCTGACCCCAAGCAAACTTTATAGCACACCAACTCTGTGGAGTCTTGAGCCACACATGATCTCCAACCTGATAAGGATTATGGCCAGAAACTGAGGGTGTTATCATGGCATCACCCCTCCCCCATCCAAGCTTTATATTGGTAGATCATATTGGCTGGTGTGGTCAAGTGTGAATAATCATCTTTCAGGGTCACATTGTACCAGTAGACAGCCTTCTGGTTGGAACAGTGCATCCTGGCTGCAATTCGTTTCACTGAATGCTGACATTGCTCTGCTAAGCCATTCCCAGCTGGAGCATATGTGCAATGAAATCGCAGGTTTATTCCTCACTCCTGTGCAAAAGTTCTGAACACTCTACTGCAAAAGGCTGTGACATTGTTAATAGAGAGCTCATATGATAGGCCACGCTCAAAAAATACCTTCTCCAGCTGCCAAATCACACTTGCTGAGTCTTGCTCTGCCAATTGCTTCCAAATAGAGAAGCACAACAGGCTGTAAGGTTTAAGAAATGGTGTGAGACATAATGTGTTATGTCCATTGCAAACCTCTGCCAATTCCTGTTTAATTCCAGTTTTCTCTTCTCCCAGTGAAGTGGTGATAGGTCTATCTGTCTATAACATTCTTCGCATCCCCATATGGCTGACTTAACTGCTGCTTTTGTCATTGCTGGGTACACTCTCCTGACGAAGTAAGTGGTGCGCCGTACTTCCGAGTGTCCATTACTCTTGTGGATTGACAGGATTTGACTCCAGCTCATCCATGTAGACAGCACTGATCAATGGCCCAAGTTCGTTCTCTTCCTTCATTGCATTAAACCACAGCTGAAGCACCCTGGTCAGTTGGTCCAACCATGTCACTAGTTCCTTGAGGGTACTCAATCATCTTCTGATGAGCATCTTGCTTGCCTTCCCAGTAAGTGTCTGATACTCAGTGGTACACACAGAGAGTGTGTCTTTATGTGCAACACATTGCTCTGCCATTGGAGAGCTAAGTTAATGCCTTTTAACATGGTGTCCAATTTGGCCAGGTTTATGCCTCTTACACAAAGAGAACATCGTACGTTGTGTAATAATGTCGAGAACTACTTTGCTTCCACTGTAATTCACTGCGTTCCATCCCAACAGTCAATCCCAGCACCTATGCACCGTCCTCAAACCTTTCTGGATCCTTGCATTCCAGTTCAAATTGAGCCAAGTATTCCCTGACACAGATTGCAGACATAACATCTTTGTTAACATACATGATGTCATTGTCAGTTGATGCCGCATGGTCAATATCCTCATCTTGCGACACCACTATGCTGACAATGGATTTCATAATAAGAGGGACCACATTTAGACCAAACCAGGCAGTACTGTTTCCTGTCAATCTTTATGGTCTGGCACTGCCACAAAGTATCGTGAACATGTACTTGAAAGTATTCTCTCCTGAGGTCCAACAGAGATATGTTTGAACCTTATTGCTGCCATTTGCATAACTTAGCTGTATTAGCAGTGAGTGCATCAACATGATAGTTGAGTTCCTGGTAGTCAATCACAGGACACACCTTTTTTGTTCTGCTGCAACATGGCCATCAGAGGAATTAACCTTTTGGGAGGCCCCAGCCTTTCTTCTGGGTATGGCATGAGCCAACCATTATCCATCCATGTGTGGAGCTCTCGCTTATAGTTGTCTCAGATCTCTGCAGCTACCAGGTATTCTGACATTTCATTTCTCAGTCCTTCCGGTGGGTAGTTCTCTGACCACTTCTATGCTGCAGTTCATGTTTGATTCTTATAGTCTAAGGTGGCAGTGAAATCAGGTTCATTGATGGAAATGGCTGTGCACAAAGTGACTTTCCATGTCGCTGATTTGCGCTGATCCTGTTGGCCCAACAATGATGCCTCCCAATGTTTTTATTGCATCAATCCCCAACAGTACGTCAAAACCTAGTAGTTTGCCACACACCACCAGAACATCAACCTTTGCAGAAATACCTTTGTGCAAAATGTACCGAGTAAATGAATATTTTCATAAACATTTTAATAATTTTCCAGTTATGGTTTTCAATTGCAAATAGTTGACAGCTTTTTTAATTTTCATTTGAAAAAGAGTTTGAGTTTACTGACCTCTAGAAGATTTTTGAGTGCATGTGAATATGTGCCTAGGGCTCCTTCCCCAATTAGTTCTGTATCAAACACTTCTGTAACCAGAATGTTTGCTTTTTGGAGCATGTCCTTTCCTGAAGAAAATGTTTTCAAATAAAAAACAAAAGTTAATTCTTTGCAGCATATAAATTTATTATAAACAATTATAACAATTTAGTACAAGAATATTAATGTGTCTGAAAAATATAGAAAAGCAGTGGTTACTAGAATTTAATGTTAACCCTTAGAACTATTTATAAACATGTTATATTTCTAAGATTTTTTTAACCAAATATGATCAATATGGTCACTGCAAATAAATCAACATTATTTTCAAGAAGTATATTCTAAGTGTCAGATAAACAGTACCGTCACCGTATCAAAGATGGCCAATTCATTATAAATATTAAGCTGACTCCATATTACAGTCATTGTTCATAAGAAACTATTCTCTTCTGTGAAATATTTTAGTAGTTATTCTGAAATAACACTATACACTCCACAACTGACATCATGACATTGCACTGGGTAAATAGTGGATAACTGAAGATCATGAAAAAATAAGGGCCAAAGATGTGCAACATTCCACAAAAGATGTCTTGTCTTCATTTTATGGCATCAACAACAGTAGTTATTAAATAATAGTCAATAGTTTAGTAGGACCATGTGTTGACTCAAACAAACATTGGATTTCATTAAAAATTTGGTACTTATTTATTAAAGCAAAGGATACACTATAAGAAAAATTTGTAGAAATATTTTTTTAAGTCAGTCAACCCCCACTTTATTTCATTTTATGAAATATCATGTAGCTGTTACAAATACTTGCTTTTCTACAAAGTCTGCAAAGAAATTAAATTAGTTGAAATTGTATTCAAAACTTCAGAGATGTGGAAGTTTTGTCTTAAACTGAAAAATAAAAATGGCAATAAAACTAAAAGATTGTTTTGTTTGAAAAGTTTTAAATAAATTGTAGACTTTGTAAGAAGAGAAATATTTGCTCAAAAATGAATTTTTATAAGATTTATTGGCAGACACACTATTAATGGAAGACATTCAAATGACAAAATAGTAATAGCAGAGACAGAAAATAAATCACAATAACTCCTAGAGAAGTTAGTAAAGGAAAGAAAGAAGTTCTAAACATCAATCATAAGAAAATGCAAACTACAAATTGGAGATCAAAAATTAAAATCAAGTATAAAAATTTTACTACCTGGAAAGTGTTTTAACAGAGAACAGAAAATGTGACATTGAAATCTGAAGGTGTATTGGAATAGCAAAAGATGTCAATGAAAAGCTAAAGAAAGTATTAAGAAATGGGAAAACTTCATTAGAAACAAAGAAAAGAGTGTTAAACTTATGCAATGCTGGACAGTGTCTTCACAAATGAAAAGAGACTACAGTAACAGTAATGTTTTACAGAAGGATGCTGAGAATACCATGAACTGAACATGTAAGTAATGTGGAAGTTTTAAGTATAATGGAAATAAAAAAAGACACTTAGATTTGATATCAGAAAGAGCCAGTTGAAATTTCTAGGACACATAATGAAGAAAGAGGGCTTAGAAAACTTGACACTCATAGGACATACTGAAGGCAAGATGAAAACAGTGAGTAACCTAATAAGCTTGTGTAAATAGACAGCAGAATAAGGAGTAGGAGGGATAGTGAAAATATAAAACTGACTAAAAACTACAAAGAATAGGAAGTTGTAAAGAGCCATGATCACCCATGTTCTGAAGGGGCACAGCATATAGAACATGAAAAAGATTCTCAAAAATGTATTAATAATTTTTAATATTTTAACATCATTATTATTATTATTATTATTTCTGACTTCTAAAATATTAAATAAAAATTTTAATAATTAAGAAGTGTAAAGTTTAACAAAATCCAATGATTTGAAGATTTTTAGTAAAATATAATTTTAAATTACCTAATTAAAACATTAAGAAATAAACCAAAATTTTGACGTTTTCTCTATGCCAGAGTAGTAAGTTCAGCATAGTGCACATGTAATTACAATAACCATGATACACCACTGATTTTTACTGCAATGAAACTTTTGTTAAAAATGAGGCCATTTAAATACAAATGAGAGATAATCTAAAAGATAATCTTAAAACCTTCTAGAGAAAAACCAATAAAAATTTATTCAAATTATGTATGTACCTGAACAGGATAAATTTTAAATAACTTAAAATCAGTCATAGTGATATGATTGGGTGCTAAAAGCTATTGGCTTGACAAAGAAGGTATTCCAGCAAAAAAAAAAAAAAAAAAAAAAAAAAAAAGATATTTGGTCATTTGTTGAAATTTTTAAAGGGGGTCAGGCTGAGAACATTTCAGCGATCTATCATATATATTTGCTTAAAATAATTTAACACATTACCAGCTATATGCCCCACTGGAGGCATGTCTATGGTTTCTTGGGGAAAAAAAAACATGCCAAAAGTGGAACAGTAACTGTAAAATCTATGCTACCTAGTTAAAATAAAACTAAAGCTAATAATTATAACGCAATATGCTTTATATTCTCTAAAAATAAAAGGTAAAAAACATATGTAGAATAATATCATAGAATAGAGGAAATTGCTTAGTATTTAAAGATATTATAATGATCAATGTTATTTTTAAAAACACCAATGTCACTATTTTTTTGTAATACTAATACAAAATTGTTTGTCCTTTTTTTCTCTTAATCCTTGTAAAATAACAATAATCTTGTGATTTTGAAACTGAAGCAAATTCAATCATCTTCCACAAAACACATTAGAATACTTACCAACACCAACAGTGATTTCAGTGGATCGCTTTGGGATTAAATGGATTTTATCATGAAACCCATTTTTCTGGATCACTTTTCTTGCACATTCAGCCATAGGTGTAAATGCCTATAAAGAAAGCAAAACAATTATACCAAGAAAATAAAAGTATGTTTTTACACAATATCTTGTAGTCCAACAGATAAATACATGAACAGTAAGTTATAGGACTACACAGTTTATAAATGTTGTTTGATTATATTATATTTGTTTATATACCATGAAATGATATTAGATGTCTGAATAAGGATCATATGATACCCAATACTAATGTTAAATGAAGTATCACTCAATTTGATATTTTTTATTCCATAAAATCTGCTCCAGTCTTAATTCCTCTCCTGTAAAAATGGTTTATTTCTACTAAGTTTCGATATGAATGTTAGGTAGAGTTTAATTCTCTACGGAACAGGTTTTAATCTAAAATCTCAACAGCTACAGGCCAAGTGGAATTTACTTTCAAGTCACAAGAGTTCTTGAAACATAAACTAAAAGCAGTATGCTCACCTCACAGGCAGTAATAGAATCCGCTCCAATTGTAGCAGCCATCATTGAAAGGAGTCCAGTTCCTGTACCAATATCTAATACATTAACCAGTTCATTTTTATCCCGTTTCTTTTTTATGGCTTTTTTTAGTGCTGCATAATATTTCTGATTCTATAATAGAAAATTATAGAAAAATGCAAATTCACTTAAGTTTATTTACCTCAATTTTTTTTTGTTTACATTTTTCTTTTCTTTTGGTTCTTTAAATATAAATAGGAAAGATGTATTTGGTAAAAGGCCAGAACAAAAGTTAATATTGAACTGATGAACACTCACCAAAAACCATTAATACAAGGTGTTAGTACTATTCAAAGATTCTTTCAGGCTAACACTGATATATTTGTCATTTTTAATCACTATCTAGTAGTTACTGACACTAGTCTCTGAATTTATGAGTTAAATTAATAAAAGAATCAATGTAGTATATTAAGATGGGAAAAGTGCTTTAGATGACAGATATTACAAAAATAGATCAGAATAACATGCCTTAAATTAAAATTATTTTGAAAGTCCTCAAAAGATATAATATACACCTAAAGGCCCAACAGGAGACAAATTGAAACATCAGGATAAAAACAAAGCTAAGGATGAGGGTCTGAGTAAGTTATTGAAAATTATAATTTTCTTGTTTTGATGTGAGGAAGGTTCTTTGAGTAGTTGTAAAAAATTATACAAAAACAGTTTAGATTCTAAAATAAAACTCTTATCTTTAGAAAGGTTGAATGAATCAATTACTTTGTTATAATTCATATCTTTGATGTTAACTTTTTAAAAGAATAAATAATATTCAAATAAAATATTAAGTCGATTATATGATATTCTGTGGTGAAGGGGTAAAATGCTGATTTATATTATATACAAAGATAAGAAAAAACACATATAACTGTTCATTTATTGATTTGTCTTATCTTTGTACTATGACTACTAATATGGTTTGCATTTTTAAGACATCATAAGTACCTATTTTAACATGCATTACATTTTTAAAAGTATGAAGAGACAAGTAAATAAACAACAAACATTTTTTTATTAGTTAAGAATAAAAAGTATGCTAAACAAAACAAAATATACTAGGATTTCTGTTGCTTAAAACAAAACCAGTCAGTTACTCAAATTACCAAAAACACTCAATGCTATCACCCCAATCTGTAATTAACTAATTACAAATACAGTCAGAAAATGAAGAAAACTTGAAAGAAAAAAAAAATTTAAAAAAAAAATGTACTTACTCTTTCAGTATCATGTAACATATCTGCATAAGCTGACCTGAGGAGGAAAAAAGTACAATAAAGACAAAAAGAACACAAAAATTTAGAAAAGTACAGGCATACCATGAAATTATCTAACAACTGATAGTCTAGTATCTATTTTAATTCAGAAGTCAATTCAAATTGGATATTAGTGATGATCACAGAAATCTGAAATTTTTAGCTGATTTTACTTACATGCTATTACTTATGGATTTTAATAAAAGATACATGTTTCCATCTGAATTACTAAGACAATTAGTTATTTACATGCAGACTATTATCCTTATCTTTGTTGTTGTTCTTATCACGTTTCAGCTGTTGCGCCTCTGTCCTTTATCAGATGTATGTCAATTTAGGAAATTTTGAACTGAGCCCCTTATTTAATCTATGGGAGTAGATTGTTCTCATTCTGCTGCTCATTTTCTAGTGATATCTCAACTTATTTTATTACTTCTCAGTTGTTGCTTGCCTCGTTTATACTGAGTCCAAGTGCACATTGCCATACCCAGCCCTACGTAATCACAATTACTGTCACTAAATTCACAGACCAATGCTTTAATCCACTAGGCTATTGTCTCATGAGAATGTTTAGAGAACTTGGGACATTAAACCTAACATGCCAGCTGATAAGTGCTGCTGTTACTACTTGACTACATTCACTAAAGCTTTCTTTGCTGCTGAAGAGTTCCTTGTTTTTTTTTAGCATATGTGCTGATTTTTTTCAGACATCTCTAGTACCCTTCCCTGTCCAGTATATTCATTTAATTCCACAGGGGCTAATAACTACCCTTTTCCTCTCTATATATGATAAACCATGTCTGAGTTCATTGTCTCACACATCACTATGGCTTTTTCATGCTCCTCCAGCTTTACTTCTAGGCGGCAGCTGGTTTCAACTTCGTATTCTTAGTTGCAACTGAACAGAATGTAATCAGCACAGTCCTTGATCATGTTCTCTCCTGTGTTAAGCTTTACTTAACAGATTTCTCTGTAGAATGGAGATTCTTCTGAATACTGTTCTGATGTAGGTTTTCTGAATTTCTCTGGTAAGTTCTTGACATAAAGCAGAAAGACTATGGTCATTTTTTGGTCCTCCTCCTTGACTCTGCTGATGTTATGTTTGCAGGATAATTATTATTCTACTGAGAATTGTTCAAAGGAACAATAGTGGGTGATAGCATTAGTTTGTGATTTTGTTGACAATAATTGTGAGTTCAATCCTTGAGCCTAGCAGGTTGTACTTGAACTCAATGGAAACAGGACAGGTAATAACTGAGCATTACAAAAATATCTTGAGTGGAATAAGTACACTCTACTTCTGTAAATTAAATAAAGGGTTCAGTTCAAAATTCCCTATAGGTTACCGAGATTGACATACACCTGATGAAGGGTAGAGAGCACAACAGCTGAAATGATGTGATGACAACAATGATAGTTTGCATGTAAATAAAGATATGGCAGCATTAGTATCTGAAGTGTAACAATCAGATTTGTTTTGTGAGAATAGAAGCCATGATTAATTAGTAAATATAAGTCAGAGGCGTGTTACTGAATTAGTATACTTGCCTGAATTTTATTATGCACTTTTATGGTCAATAATTATCCTCAGAGATCCCAAGGCATTTTTCCTCACAAAGTTTTACCTTGTCTTTCTTTCATCCTAACCTGAGGAAGCCACAAGTAGCAGAATCACTCTCAGCGAAACACATCTTAACAAATTTTCCACTTTGTCTTATCTTCACATGAGGAATATTCCATTCTACCTGAAAGTTTACTGTCTAAAAACATGCCACATGTTATGTCTAAGGGAGGTAAATTAGTCATATTTTTGTAACCTTCATTATTATCAGACCATTAAAGATACGCTAAAAAAGTTCTGCTTTAAGAAATTTTCTGGTAAAATATTTTAAGTTTAGCATGTTAAAAAAAATTGAAACTAGTTAGTGTGTATAAGTGTGTGCGTGCGGTATTTTTCTGGGATCATAAATGTTTGTTATTTACTTACTGTAAAAAAAGAAATGTTCGATTCTAGTTTGGGAAAAAAGGAATTTTTTAAAATTCTACAAAATGCTGAATATTTCCTTTTCAAATAAAACTCAATTATGTGTCACGAGTTACCTGTAAGTAGCTTCAAAACAAAAGAAAGGCAATTTTAACTCAAGGTCATAAACTGGTAAAAAACAAAACAATTAATTGTGCTTAACAGTAACTGTCCACGTTTTAAAAGTTTTCAATAAATAAGTAGAGAGAGAACGAATAGAAAAGGATAAAAGATAATCTAAAAGGAAAATGATTGTGTATTTAATTTTTAATGAATGCTATATTATTTACATAAAAAATCAAAATTTATGATCGTATGATCAATCAATGAATTACATTTTTTTTTCAGTGTGTATAATGAGAAAAAAAGGTTTTCAGGGTCTGTATTTTTCTGTTTTCTGTAATAAGAAAAAAAAAACTAAGTAAAAAAAAAAATTAAATAAAATTATAAAAGCGCTTACAGATTTATTTTTCTGTAATTAATGAACAAAACATACAAGTCACCAATTTTTTTTTTTTTGTTTCTTCATAGCATTTCTTGTCCGGGCGTTCGTTTTGTTTGTTTTTTTAACAAAATATGCTTCCACGTAGTTAAAAAAAAAGAACAAAGTTGAACAAAATTACAGCAAGTAATTTATTTTATTATTATTCATTATTTACCATAAATGATCAGTCAGAAAAGAATCGTATCAATGAATGATGAGTGTCACGAACTCACTCAGAAACGAAAACAAATTCCAAAAACTTTAAATCCCAATAATTCATCCACGAACACTCAGTCAAATTTGACTAAAAAGAAGAAGCATCTAAGCAACACAAATGAATAATTTTGTTACAAAATTATTTCTAAGTGTTGGGCAGCTGTTAACGGGTTCTTCCCTATCATCCGAAAAAGAAAATAACAGATTCACAAAGTAACGTATTTTATTAAGCTTAAAATCAACAAAAAAAAAAAAAAAAATTAATAACAAAATAAATTTAAGGATATACTATTTTTTAAATGAATGTTAGTGCTAACTTAAAAGAAGACTTATCATACCTTGCAATTTCTTGATGATAATCATAATTTTCATCCTGTATCACCCATTCATTCTTGCCCAATAAAGGGTTAAACTGAGAGACGAATGTACTCATTATTCTGTACTTTTTAAAAGCAGCTGTCCTAAAGACAACCGATTTGTACATAAGACAGAGCCACTACACGTGCAGAGATTAAAAATAAGGGGCGTAACTCTGACATATAAAACACCCCATACAGAGGTATATAAAAAATGAAGTGTTGAATTCATTAAGTATCCCTTTATTTACTTTCATCTTTGTATCCATATAACAATCTACTTAGTCACTTTATTCTCTAGTTTCGAGAATCACTCAAACAATCAATAACAAAAATCTGTAGATCCTAAAAAATTATTAAAATTTATCAAAATTGAAAACACTCAATAAATTGTAATAAAAAAAATGTAAAATTTTACTTTGAGTTTGAACTTTGCTTTGATGAAATTTTTTATAATTAATTAGTTTCTTCGTTATTGCTTTTTTTTTCATGTTCCAGTTATTTCTGATCTTGACAAAATTTTGTTCATTAAATTAAGCGTGAGTTATGAATGTCTCCGCACAAGAGCAAATTTGAGCAGTTGATGTTAAATGTCATTTAAATGTTTTGAAACAAAAACAATGTATCTCCACGCGTACATGGGAGTATCTCAGTAAGAGGCAAATGTTCAGCAATAATAAAACGTCTTCGGTATCAAAGATTGGATCTAACTGCCCACTTTAAATGGGAGGGTAGAGTAAATGCACAGAAACTTTAAACGGTTTAACTTTAAGCTCTTAAGTTAAAACTGAATTTGAAATAATTGTTTTTAGTATTTTTACAATACATTTTTTAACCTTCCTTTAAAGTTTAACATTTTAAAATTAATTAGTATTTAATTAATTCTTACATAAAGACTCAATTACATGGAGACATTGAAAACTTTAACAAAAGATTTTTTCGATAAATAAACAATAATACAGATTCAAAAATTACAATATTATTCACATTTATTTTTAATTTTTTTTTTTTTTGTGTACGTTCAGAAAAAATTACTCATGTTCAACAAGTACGATTGAAAATGCGCTCATGTTTATTTTGGTAAATTTTGGTTTTAGGTCCTGAATTTTTTCAAAATAATTTCAGAAGAAAGTTAATTTTCAAATGTATGAAAATAAATGATATGTGTCCACTGTAGTGTACTGTAGTTTAATTAACCTTCAAATATATTGCGTGTATTTTTTTTTTTTTTGGTACTTAATTTCAGAAGAAAGTTGCGTGTACTTTAATTTCATTCAGAAGTTAACTTTCAAATATATGAAAAAAGTGATAAGTGTAGTTTTAATTAACCTTCAAATATATTGCGTGTATTTACGTGTTTTTTTTCCCTTTTTTTTGTACTTAATTTCAGAAAAAGTTAACCTTCATTGAAAATAAGTGATAAGTTAAGTTTTATTTACTTAACCTTAAAGTTAACTTTCTTAAAAGAAATCTTTTCATGAAAGTTAACTTTTGTCTGAAAAAAATTAAGTAAAACTACTACAATTATCACTTATTTTCATATGTTTGAAAGTTAACTTTCTTCTGAAATTAAGTACAAAAAATAAGGAAAAAACACGCAAAAATACATGCAATAGATTTGAAGGTTAATTAAACTGACACTTATCACTAACAACACTTATTTTCATATATTTGAAAGTTAACTTTCTTCTCAAATTAAGTACACGCAAATTTCTTAAATTAATTACCAAAAAAAACAAAAAAACAAAAAAAAAACACGCAAATATATTTGCATATATTTGAAGGTTAAGTAAAACTACCTTCATTGTTAATGTTATTGCTAACTTTCTTCTGAAAATTAAGTACCCCCCCCCAAAAAGGAAAAAAATATATATATATACGCAATATATTTGAAGCTTAATTAAACTACACTTATCACTTATTTTCATATATTTGAAAGTTAACTTTCTTCTGAAATTAAAAAAAAAGGGGGAAAAAACAAATACACGCAATGTATTTGAAGGTTACACTTACCACTTATTTTCATACATTTGAAAGTTAACTTTCTTTAAAAAATCTATATATTTTCATGTATTTGAAAGTTAACTTTCGTCGAAAAAATTAAGTAAAACTACAATTATCACTTATTTTCATATATTTGAAAGTTAACTTTCTTCTCAAATTAAGTACACGCAACTTTCTTAAATTAATTACCAACAAAAAAAGGGGGAAACACGAAAATACACGCAACTTTCTGCTGAAATTGAGTTCTGAAAGAAATAAATCGCATAGTAATTTCTTCAATAACTTTTCAGAAAAGGAAGTAAATAGGCCGAAATTAGCTTCCTACGCCTAAAGTCATTCAGCAGCGAATGTAGTGGGTGACAAATAGAGCGAGAAGTTCGATTTTTTTTCTGGTCGTTAACATCAAAAAAGGTAGATTTCTTCAATATCTAATTGTTGATTGGAGTTGCACGGAACGGAAATAAGGCTATTTGGGAAAAAATCTGAAGGGACAAGCCTTCGGGATCTAAAACCAAAAAAAATTTTACCAGATTTTTTTTAACCCTACATCTTTGGCAGCAATCTACCTTATTTTAAATTTTGGATATTTAAATTTTAATTACAGTACAGCCTAATGCTCACATTTTTCATCTTCATACGAAAACTTCAGAAATGTAAATATTTTTAAATTGTAAGATTTTATCAATTTTACTTTTCTATACTTCATTTTTTTTTCTTTTTTGTGAATTTAACAACCAGTCTACCGTAGAAAGTAATGGCAACCTACTACGGAATAATCCTTTGCCCAGTCAGTCATGTCTCTTTCGAGACATAATCGCCCAAGCGTGTATCGCGTATGGCGCTTAAAACTGACTGGATTTTATTGAAGCGTTTGCCGTCGGCGTCAACCTATGCAGGCAGATTGATCTTCGTTGGATCTCCCACTCGTGACTGTGTGCCAAGCTAAGTTGAAAATAACCAGTACTTAGTGACTACTAATATTATTGTATTGATAGTGATTTTAGAGAACTGATGCCTACGTCCTGAAAGGACAGGGCACATAGAAGAAGAAGAAGATGCTAAATTTTAAAGTCTGAAACGAGAAACCCAACAAAATAAATAGATGTTGACACCCGGAAGTATATTACATTTTAGCGCATGCGCAATTGTTTTTCCCCATGTACCATGCGAAGAACACAACGTGCTTTTCACCGCACTTTATTTCACACTAAGTCAAAAAATGAGCTACTGTCGAGAAGAAGGTAACATTGTTTTCACACTCTCTTAACGAAATATATTTAAAAAAAAAAAAGCATGTTTGTAGATAGAAGTAACTTTTAGTTATATTATTTTATTATGAATATGTGACCTTGCAAATACTGATAGAACCTAGAACTTTTTATGCCGGTGTCAGTCTTTTTCTTTTTTTTATGACCTTTCAGTTGACTGGAGGTTGATCTGAACTTTCTGTTTATTAGTCCTTGAATGTTATTGCTGATTAAATTATAAATTTAATGCTAATAATGCTGTTTATATAAGAACACAATTCACTTCCAGATGTCCTTTTTGGAAAATTTCTTTTTCTTTCCGTTTCAGTCATTCTGATCTTTCATGTACTGAGTCTCTTTCTCTCTCTCTCTCTAGCCTGTCTTTTTAAACATGCGAGCGATCGTGGCTCTCGACACAATTTCCCGGATGGATGGGAGTGATATAAGTAATTTTGACTCTTTTTTTATCATCCTCTTTGTCTTTGTGGTCCTTGTTTTGACATCCATAAGATTCGTGAAGTCCGTTACTCGCTGTTTTCCCCGACTTCTCTTGCTTTCAAGTTTCGATTAAGTCTATGGGTGTTAAATTCTCCAAGCCTTTTTTGTTTTCTTATCGTAATCCCAAAATAAATGTTAGCTGTCTCTTTTTGACTGTTTTCACTAGCTTCTTTGTGGTTTCTATTGTCTTTAACTAATATTTTCTCCTTTCTTACATGTCTATGACATTCATCGATAGACAGATATATGATGACTGAACATTCCCTGCTATAGGGTCTACTGGGGTAAAAATTTTACCGTAAAATATGAATATTCAGGATAAAATAGGTATGCAAAATTAGCCATGATAAATATGTCATTGTTCGTTTTCTGAAATGAATTGTTGGATTGTGTGTATATGGTACTCCGACTCCTTACCTGTATAAATTTTCTGACAAAGCCATGGGCCAACAAATATTACCTTTTTTCACTTTTCAGTGGCTGACGAGAAAGACTTAAGGCCAGTATCTTATTGATTTGCCGCTTGCGTCTTTTGTTTATTCTACAATACTTTGTGTTGTCGCTGAAGTTTTGGTTGTAAATTATCAAAAAGTGTCTTTAGAAATATAATTGAGTCACAATCTTTGATCTTCTGTAGTGTATGGACTTCTGTGATCTTTTGTAGTCGAGGTAAAATGGGTTACCGGACATAAGATTCTGTGCACATTTGAAAAGAAGAGTCATTGTGTTTAAAATTACCTGTTTTCCTCACTCATGCTCTTTTTACACAATAATTGTGATTCAAAAGTCATGTGCTTCCTTGCCTGTAGTGCTGAAGTGCTTTATAAAATCACTGAAAGTTTCATCATTCAACATCCTCTTTTTCTACATTCAGAAATCTTGACATAAGGGAGGGCAAAAAGGTTAACTTTAGAGGTTGCAAAAGCCTTCTATAAGTTAGTGAAAGGTCAGTTGGAAGAGGACAATATGAGCAATTATGATGACCTTCCTGAGAGGCTTCACAATTTCAATGAAGCTGGTTTCGAGACTAACTCAGTTGCCGATAAAGTATTTATCACCAAGGGTGAAAAAAATGCATATCTTCATGCTCCATTCTCAGGGCAATAATTATACAGTGTGTTGTTTTGTATTTCAGCAAATGGTAACCTTTTTGTCCTTTATTTGTTGTTTACAAAGCCATACCTCTCTATGAACCATATACAAAAGGAGGTTCTTTTGATACATTGTATATACTGTAAGTGCAAGTGGTAGATGGAAGATACATTATTTGAGAAATGGTTTTTTAAGCACTACATTCCAGGGTAGGAAACAGTGAGTTTGATGAGGATGTTGATGTACCATGTGCAGCCTGAAAAAAGTTTTGGCCAGAGGATGCTAAGAAATATCAGTCAAACTGGGTCTCGTGTGACCAGTGGACCTATGTGTTGTGCTTACCAGAAGACTTTAATGTAGATGATGATTACATCTGTGAATTATGCTTGCAATGAACATCTAGCCTAACTGACATTTATTTCTGTAAGTTGATATTTTACCATAAAAATATAGTAATGTTAAGATGATAATATTTACATTTTATAGAAATGCATTTTACATTGTTTTTTATCCCTTGTGTGCATCTAAGGTAATCTTTTTCAAAATTGGTTGCAACATCCTTTCTGAAAATTTGATTCCATATGCCCCAACATTTTACATATTGAATATCTATTTTGTTAAGTGTTTGACCCGAAAGTCACTAATATATGATCTCATTCTATTTATTAGGGCACATGTAATGGATAATAATAATAGATAGATAGTGGAATGCAATGTACAGTGCTAGTAGACTTCTCTGCACTCTTTCTTTTGTTTTTTGTTTTGTTTCTAAGGATATTTTCCAATCTTTTTTTCTTCAGTTTTGGAAAAAAGTATCTCCTTTTTTTTTTTTTTGCTCCAGCAGTGAACCAAAGATTACTATGGATATTTTAGCACTATTTTTATCTTGTGAAAAACATTAATTTGAAAATTCTTGCAAAAAATCAAATTTCTTCCTGTCACTGTCTGTATTCAGTTATTAAGTAAAGACTATATTTACAAATTGAAAATTGAAAAGCTTAATATAAAACATTTTGCATTAAGATTTTTAAAATAATTTTTAATTTTTTTTTTATGTAGAATTGTACTTTTTTTTTTAAGTATGTGATGTCATAAGAGACATGTCATTAAAAGGTCATGTATTTTAAGGGTTGTCCCTCTTACAAAATGTTCACTTGAGTTTCATAAATTTATGTCAATTCTGGTCAACCATACTTAGCTTGACAACACATCTGGCTGTTATCAATCACTTCACACATCAGAAAGATTAAGAAATACTTTTATTCTAAAGTATTACTTGTTTAAAATCAGATTAATTTAACTTTAAATTTGATAATTTTCTAAAAATAACATCATAGATGTATATTTTACTTTTGCAAGATTTTTAAAACTGAGAATTCACTTTTGTTTACAAGCCTGTCAAAAATGGACAAAAAAATAAAAACTCTTAAGCAGCTGAGATTCCAATCAATATAGTTTTTATTTGAAATACATCAGAGTATTTTGCCTCCTGGAAATAGTAAATTTAATCATTTAGCTTTTAATTAAAGGTAAAATGAACGCTTCAAGAAAGATTTTTTTATTTTCAAAAATTCACTTTAAAACTTAGGTATCAAAAATGAATGGAGGTACTTATTTTAAATGGATATCAAAACTGGAAGGAAAATATATATATTTTTATTAGAACCTTGAATAAGTTTCCACTGATTTTTTTTTTTTTTTTTTTTTTTTTTTTTTTTAATGAAAAGTAACCTTGTATTTACAAAACTTAGTAAGATACATGTCACTGAAAGTATTGTCCATCGTTAGTCACTAATTTTTCCCATTTTTCTCACAGCATTTGAATTCCATATTGGAAAAACAACAAATCTTTTCAGGTTAACCATGTATTGACCCATTATTTTAAAATCTTTATAAGAATGAAAGTGCTGGTCAGCCAGGCCATATGCTATTGATTGGAACAAATGATAATCAGATGGGGCAATGAATGGTGAATATGGCAAGTGGGGTAGGACTTCCCATTTCTAAGTAAGTTTTCAACTGTTTTGCAACATGTGGCCTAGTGTTGTTATGTTGCAAAATCACTTTGTCATGTCTCTGCTCATATAGCAGCCATTTTTTCTTCAATGCTTGGCTCAAACACATCAATTGTAGTTGATAGCAATCTCCAGTGATGGTTTTGGTCGGTTTCAACAGCTTATAATAAACTACACCCAGCTGATCCTGCCAAATGCAGAGCAGGAGCTTCAAACTATGGATATTCAGCTTTACCGCTACAATTGATCCCTGGCTGGGCTTACCCCACAATCTTCTACACTTAGGGCTATCATAGTGTATCCATTTTTATTCACCAGTCATGATACAATGCAAAAACTTTTCCTTTTCTGCTGTTGAAGCAGCTGTTTGCATGTGACAAGACGCCATTTGATGTCTCTTGGCTTTAGCTCATATGACACCCAATGTCCTTGCTTTTGAATCATTCCTAATGCTTTCAAATGTTTCAAAACTGTTGTGTGATCAACTTCTAATAATTCTGCAAGTTCAGCTTGTCCCTGACATGAGTTTTCATGAAGTAATGCCTTCAATTGTTCATTTTCAAACTTATTCAGTGCACCAGATTGTTCTTTATCTTCAACATCAAGCTCCTCATTTTTGAAGCATCTAAACCAATCTCTGCATGTTGTTTCTGACAGCGCAAATCTCAATAAGAATTCTGTGTGCTTCAGCTGCAGATTTCTTTTGAATAAAGTAGTGCAGTAAAATTCCTCACAAATACACTTTCTTTGGCACAAATTCTGATATGTTTAATGCTATGAAAAACAAAGTTGTTTACACTTCAGTGAAATGATATACACTGAATTTCAAGCTTGCTCCAGAAAAATGTTTTAACCTTTTTTTTTTTCAATGATGTCAAAGTTCCAAGTTAAGGAATAGACTAAAAGTCAACCTACTTTTATGTCAGCTGATTAAAAATATTAATATATTACAAGAAATATGTGATCTAAATGACCTGCATCAATGCTATTCACCTTTTATAATGATATATAAAGTTTTATTTTCTCTATTGTACAGAAATTTCTTTTAAGATTTGTAACATCTTGAAAACCAAAGTTTTATACTGTTTGAATCACAAGGTGAAAGAAACATGTTTACTTTTTGTCTTTCTTTAAGGCAAAGACCGAATATTCTTTGTGACTAAAGAAGACGATGAAAAACCAAGTACAGCATTAGTGACAACCAAAAATAATGATGAGGATGATGAAGAGCCCGGTAAGAAAATTAGCCCATATTAAAAAGTATGATTTTGTAGCAAAAATGTTTTAAAATGCATTCACTTCTAGCTGATACTTGTAAGTGTTATTATTGTTTTACTTTTTAGGTGTGATCAGTATCTGTCAAAACAATCAAATTCTTCACCTTCAGCTGTTCTCATGTGTAGAATGTGCTGGATAGTTTTGCTTAAAGAGACAAATTGAACCTCTTTACTTTTGACATTGTTCAATATTAGAAAAGAGATTTATAAGTTTGTATCATCAAATGTAAGCACAATTCTTATGTGAAAAACAATCTTGAAATTTGTGACACAAGGTCATCACAGATACCAAATTAAGGAAAAAAAGATACGTGTTGTCATTAATGTATGTTGATATTGATGGCGTCCACTTGACTTAAGTAATTCTTATGCTATGCTAAAGGGGGAAAACTTTTTTTTAAGTTGAGTTTAAACTCAGGACAAACAACAGTATTATGTATAACATGACAATACTGGTGCTGAAGTTAAATTTAAAGCTATAATTAGAATAGGAATAACATCAATACTTTGTTACAGTACATTTTTGTCATCAGAATTTTACAGAAAATAATTTGAAAGAAATAAAAATATAGGCATAACTAGAAACTATAAAATACCCATTGACAAGTCTGTTCAGTTACATAAAGGATTGAATTTTCATAAATTTATATTATTAAAAAGAAGAATGAGAAAAAATTCTGATATAAATATTATTTTCTTACATTATATAAAAGGGAAGTTATTTTGTTTTTAAATTTATTTATTTCTATCAAAGAAAAAGAAAATGGACTTTTTAAAAAGTTTTCAGTACCAATTATATTTGAAAAAAAAAACAACCAACACTCAATTAAGAAAATATTTGCTATTTTTTTATTAATTACTGCATTTATTGATGCAAAGATTACATTATAAAAAATATGGGTAAATACTTATTAAAATGTAAATATCTCATCTTTATTCAATTTTCTAATGTCTCAATTTACCTGTTTTACCATATGATTGGAGAGGGGATGATCTATATGGTAAGTATAGGCCTAACTCAGAATTTTGAGCTAAAGATCTTTAAGTCTACCTGTATGCCACAATTTATGGTATTTTTTCTTCAGTCTACAAGTATACAATCTAAAAGTCCAAATGTAAATAATGTAAAGTTGGTTTTTGTTTTTTATTATTGCATTTTCTTTATAGCCACTGTCGGTATGGTTGGTATATGAATAACCAGTTTAAGTCCTAATCAAAATCATTTCATGATTCCATTAACTATGAATAATTATGATTGATTCCCCACCCCCCAGATAAACACTTAAATATTACCTCTGTCCCATAATAGCTGTTATATTTCCATAAATATCTAATACACTACATACAAGAACTATTATGGTATGCTTTATTCATAGTATTAATAATGTAATTAAATTAATTATCAACTGACCTTGATATTGCATCTATCTTTAAGAAAATGTTTTTCCTTTTTTAGCCTGTGGGCCAAAAAAAAAAATTCCATTTTTATTGCTAAAAATAAATTGTTAGAAATTTGTAAAAAAAAACATTTTTACGGAAAAATTGTAAATAATTTCATTTCTTTCTTTTTTTTTTTTCATATGTTGTGTTCTCTAAAACTTTTTTATATTCTGAACACAAAATGCATAGGTTTATTGCAAATATAATTTGAGAATTTAACTTTTTTTAGCCATAGTAACAAAATTATAGTTCCTCATTATAATTTGTTGAATACTTAATGACTTGCAGAAATGTTTAAATATTTACTTTCTAATAATTTTTCAAAAAATACCAAAAAGATATAAAATTAAAGAACTAATTTTGCCCTACTGAGTCTAGGTTTACTTTTGAAAAATCAATGTCCTTATTCTTTACACTAATTCATGCATGCATTATGAACATACAACCCTATTTTTAATATTGATTTTTTTTTCTTTTTTTTTTTCTATTACAGGCTTGATTTTAAAGGACGGTAGTATTAACTGGAATTGTCCATGTCTTGGTGGCATGGCTTCTGGACCATGTGGCATCCCCTTTCGAGATGCTTTCTCTTGTTTTCACTACAGTGCTGCTGACCCAAAGGGTTCTGATTGCTTTGAATCCTTTAAAAAGATGCAAGATTGCATGAGTGAATACCCGGAGCTTTACCCAAAAGATGACGATGATTTTAAAGATCCTCTGGCAAATGCTCCTGACAAGCCAGAAGAAAAAATAATCTCTGAAAGTAGCAGTTCTGATCCTGCATCAAAAACAAATATTAGTTCAGAAATCATTACCTCAGATACGGCATCAACTGAAAAAAATACTGTCAAAGCAACGTCTTGACATGGTAGTTTGTTAGTTGACTGAATTTTAAATTGACTGCGATTTGAATGAAAGTTAAGTCTATCATTGGTTATTCTACTGAAGACATTGCCAAGATATCTCCTTCCAATACTTCTCCATTAATGCTGTACTCACTTAATTTTTTTCTTATTTCCAGTGTTTAAAAAAAACAGTTCTTTTGTTATAATCCATTTAACAAAAATATTTTTATAAATCAGAAAACTTAATGATTTAGCCATGGGTTTTCTGGCTCCTATGGTAATGGGTGTTGTTATGAAGCCTAATTTTTAACAAAAAACAGATCTATTAGCAATTAATATAAACAACAAAAATGAAAATTCATTTATGCCTTGTAAATTCTTTTGTTTGGTAACATCAAGATCCTCATTGATATGCTAACAACTCAGTACACTTTAGGCTAGGTTTCTCAGTTAATTTAAAAATGGAATTAAAATTTTTGCATGCATTTTTGTCAGAATCAGAAAACAAAACTTTTATTTCTTGTAAACTTATTGAATAATATCAGCATTTATGGGGAAACTTTTAAAAAATATCTTTTTAGCTATTGTCTCTTCAAAAGAATAACTGCTTTTTGACACAAGCTGGTTAACTCTTACGTGGCTGTAACAAGGTGTGTGTAATGTTTGAGTTACATTTAGTAGTACTACAGATAAACAGGGTACCATAGAAAACAAGTATTCTGATTTGAACCCCAAACAATATAAACATCTAGAAATGGTAAAGGAATTAAAGAGTTATTTTTTTTCTTGAATTTCATTTGATTAAAAAATAGTTTGGGGATATTTAATTCCTTGAGAATTTACTGTTCATTTCCTTCTGCTCTTTTAGAACATTCCTATTTTATGAAGATTATTCTTGACTTTATACAATCCATATATTTTACTTTTTCTACACCTAAGTAGTTTTTTTATCTGGAGTAATCATTAAAATTGAATTGGGACTTAGGTACATTGATGACTTCTCTTTCAAATTCCATATATCTTGGTCATTTACTAAGCTTATCTTAATTTGTCACAAGGCAAAATTCCTTATAGCTGTTCAATAAATCCTTATAACTGTTCAAATGACAGTATGGCCACATGTTCAGGAATAACAGGAATTGCTAAATCTTTTGATCTCAAAACAAATGTAGATTTCCATTGTTTATATAGAACTTCAAATAAGTTATGCTACAGTTTTGTTTATACAACTTACCAAATTTAACATTTCAGTGATTCTTAATGAACATGCAGGGATAAAAACCTGAATGCTAACCTGAAACCTGATTTATAAGATAGAACAAAACTGTTTATTCTGATTTTTCAAAACTTGACAACTGTTTTCCAAGAGAAAATTTGTTTATGCAAAAACTAGTGTTTTTAATGTATTAAAACCAAAAGTGCTTTAATGCTAAAATAAACAAAATCATTAATCTGATTGAGGAAGCTTCTTTTTCTGTTTAGAGGAAACAACCTTTGATAAAAATAGCTGTTTCTCTTTAGGTTATCATATACTCAACCCTTAATTAATTGATTATTTGTGATACATATACTAAACACTGTCAGGTATTCTATATGGAAATAATGTATAATCTCTGCTGTAGAGTGTCTTCTGAAGTGTGCTGTTGTCTAACTCAAGTTAAATTTGTAAAACTTCATTCTTACAAATACTGGGATGGTAACTTCAAAGTCAATGCTCTTTAGTTTGGTTTTCTTGTATTTAAAGAAAACCATCAATGTTGAAATTCTAATGGTAATTCCAAGAGACGATTGTATTTGGTGTTCCTTTTGGTTGCTCAAATTTGATAAAAGAAAAATAATTTTCTTTGTGACTATATCAACTAACAAAATGACATTAAACTTTATTAATTAAAACAAAGGATTAAACTATTTTCCTTTATAACAAAATTCTTGTTTCAGTAAAATTTTAGGGCTCTCTATTGTTGAAAAGAAAAATATGGTGTGAGGTTATGATCACTTAATTTTAAATTGTTCTTATCTTCATTTTATAAGATTCTAATGTTGTTTTATTTCCATAATATGCCAATGTAAAATGTATTTATAAATTGCTAAAAATTAATCCAAAATTGCTAGCATCTTTGAGTTATCAAAATCTCTTAAAACTGCATTTGGATTCTCCTCCCCTAACACAAACTATTACATTAACTTATATAACAAAAATTTAAAATATATTTTACCTCATGTAACTAAAGTGTAACGTAAAATTATCAGCATTTCAAAATTGTTTCAATCTTCATTTTGTTAGTATTTTTGAGTAATTACCTTAAGTAATTACATTGTTGACTGTATCTAAACAAAAAACAAATTATCAAAACTGATAACTGCATTATGTAAATAGTTTCCAAGGACCATATCACTTAATTGTATTTCATATCGCTTGCATCTTAGCACATAACTTCCTAGAATAGAAATGGCAATATGTAATTTAAAATATCTATAAGTAAAATATAAATTTAAGTTTGTATATTGTCATTAATATCCAGCTAACTTAGTTTCAGTTCTTTGATCTTTTAATAACTAAAGAGATATTAAAAGAACACAATTTACAAATGTATTATTATTATTATTATTATTATTATTATTATTATTATTATTATTTTGTATCACTTTTGATTTGTTTATAACTCCTCACTTATATTTTAACAAAAAAATATTTACTTTTGGAACTTTTGAAAAAATACTTTTTATCAAATAGTTTTTAATTATGAATTTTTGGTATAAAAGCAAGTATTTCAAATTCTTGGAATTCAGTTTTAAATATTATTCCTTCCATAGCTCACTGTAAGAATGTCATAGTGATCTGTTTATTAAAAAAATCAAATCAGAATTATAGTGTAATAAAATTTTCTCTAACTATATTTCTTGATCAAATATTGTTTTTATTTTTCTATTTGCCATGATGGTAAAGTCTTTGGTTAAGATTAAATCTTGACAGCTACTTATCTGAATCCAGAGAAAATCTTTTCTTTAGAATTCATGCAGCCAATTGCATTCTTGTAGAATTCTTCATAAAATAAGTGGCATAACTAATATTTTTATTTTATCAAAATTAAAAGAAGCTGTATATGTAACATTTTATTCTGTAAATGCCTCTCCTCCATTTGAAAAAGCAAATTAAGTTGTTCCTGAATTTCTTTTCATGACAAAATTTGTTCAGCTGATGTTATTTGTCATCTTGAAACAAAGCATCTTACTGTTAATACCTGATTAAAGATTGGCTAATGGTATCTGAAGTCTTAAAAAAAACTGAATAAAAATAATTTTTTTATCTTAAATGTTCATCTAGGTAGTGACTTTAGAATCTTTAATATTCAATAGAATTTGTCCTGCACAAAATTATATAAAAATCATTTTCATTTTCAAAAATGGTTATTTGGTTTCTTTTTTTTGAGAAATATTTCTATGTACATTATTATGTAGATTTTTTTTTTTCAGTTTTCTTTTGAAAAAAAAAAAGCATTAAAAAAAATCTACATAGAAATACATCTTTTAGCTGGTTTAAGGTAAATTTGCAACCCCAAATGTTGATCCTGGTCAACAAAAGAACGATAATGTCCTATTTCCCGTATTGGTTTTTCAAGTTTCTTCAGGCCACCATGGTAACCATTTAACTGACTCCTCACTCATTAATGCATCACTCATTTGTCACTGATATCGTGATGATGGACGCAGTTCCACTCAACTTAGCTGGCATTTTTCTGTTCATCGCCATTCATTCCTCTGCTTTGATCTCAGAGTGTGAGAAGATTGCCAATAAAGCAAACTGAAGGGAAGATGGGTCAACACCTGGGAGGTCCAAAAAAAGAATCCTTTGGAATAAGAAATTAACTTGAGTTAAAAATGTAGCAATGATATGGTTTATATATGATTCATTGTATACATCAGTTTTAACAACTTACTGTTATAATCAAATGATACTGGGATCCTCTTTGGAGTTTGCAGCTTGTGTTACTAGTAACTTAAATTTCTAACTTCTGGTCTTCAGGACTGGTACATGGTCTTGTTCAGAGGATCTCAGCGAATGATAGAGAGTCCCGCAACTGGCAGTCTTCCACCCTTAGCATCAACCTTTTTCTAAAATTCTATATTCTCAAAATATGTTTACTTCAGTAGTTTTCCAAATTTGGGATTGTCCAGCCAGTCAGAGAAATCAAGCTGCCCCTTAATTCTAATTCCCTTTATGTTTCATCTCGCACCATCTCTCCATATAGACGATGTTAATCTCTCTCTTCTTTCTCCCACTTTCTCAGCATCTAACCTCAGTCTGCTCTAAAGGCTAGTACACTGTCTTTGTGGAAAATCCAGCTTTCAGATGGTGTAGACAAAAACAAAAGGGATTTTCAGTCATTAAGCTTTCTTTATCAGCTCATTCCATGCTGTGATTTGTCAAGCAACTAGACCACTCAAGAATTGGCATGGGTAGGTAGGAAAGAAAATTATTCCAAATCTCTTAAGTGGCAAAAACAAAAGTTTATCTTTCCTCTGTTTATGCGTTTTTTATGATCAACAAGACCACACAGCCTTTTGTCCATGGCCACTCTAAAATAGTAATTAATTTTTCTTTATGGCTTATATCCAAAAGAATCTGAATTAATGTTGGATATAAAATTTTTCTGTGTGAATGTCACAGAAATTATAATGAACAAACATGCCAGACTGGGTTTATATCTGTGGGAACACTTCTCTTCTGGGTGGCTTGATTCAAACCAGATGTTTCTTTTTACTGTTTTTTGATGTTCAGTGCGATCTTTAAATATTATTATACCCAGATTTCTTTATCAACATGTTTTTCTATTTGACATCTTTGAGGATACATTAATGGTCTTTTTCTTATTTTGACAAAGGACAGGTATTTATTTTTTTTTTTTTCCCAATCAAAGTTAAATTTGGGTTAGATTCTCCTTGGAATTATTTTAAAATATGATTTTTAATGCATTTCATTTTTAATTTTCTTCTCAACTTTTAAAATCCATCTTCCTGAAAATTTCAACAATCATCATCCAGTCGGTAGACTCTTTCCTTTTAAATTCCTTCCTTCCTTTCTTTCCCTTTTTACTTGATCAACCCTGGTGATCCCAGTGTCACATATTGGCAAATCTAATGTAGAAGCCCTGCCACCAGCAGCTATGTCCAGTCTCTCTGGTGAGATGAAGGAACCACCACTATTCGCCCCGTTGTGAATTTTTGATCCGAATAGCAGTTTCTGGGTCCCTCAGGACAGTCCGATGGTAAAGATGGCTGGGTTCCACACTGAAAGAAATCACTATTCGTGCAAGTACATAAAGAAAAAGAAATATAAGCAACTCTTCCAGTTCCTTTTAAGACTACTGCTTTTAAGTCGCTACCAAAGAAATTATACGAATACAAAGTGTGTTAACGAGATTCACTTATTTGAGTCGGAAAGTCACAGAGAGAGAAAGATGCATTCAGTCCGATATAAATTCAACAGATCTAAGAGAGGTAATTTCGTGGATCTTCATCTATACACAGCAACATAGCAGTTTTTCTTCTTGGCTTTGTTGACAGAGTTATTTAGATTCTTAAAGTCTCTATCTGTCTCTTAGTTCAGATTGGACTCCTTGACGCATGACAACCAACAGACTAGACGAGCCGGTTCACTCAATAGTTTTCACCATGTTCTGCCTCATCTGCCCTATCTTATCTGCCATTCTCCCTCATCTCCTGTGATCTCTTGCAATCTCTGCCAATCTCTCATTGGACTCTTCTCTGCCGATCTCTTGTTGGACTCTTCTCGATCTGCTTAACTCCAGTGTGCAGACTGCTTATATAGAGCAGGGCGGAGCTAAACAATTTTTAGGCACTCCCCAGAAATTTTAATATACAATTTGCCTTGATCACCATGCGTGTTTGCCTAATCTCCGAATTTCTGCGGGAGACTATTGCTCAAGTGGTACCAAAAATGAATTTGGAGTTCCCAGTGGTTTTTCTGCAGACATCTTCCACTTGAGTCTTGCCAAATCCACTTATCTCATCTGCGGACTTGGCTAGATTTTGTCCTTCAGACCACCCAAGAAATCTGATTCTCCATTTATCATACGTTTTACTGAATTACCATTTATCATAAACTTCACTTAATGAACTTGTCTGCTAATCACTCTGGAATTATTACACTTAACTACTAACTCAACCCTAGAAATAATTATAAAAAAAATTATTTCTGGTATTACTCTTCTACCCAACTAATTAGTACCCTCATCTCAATCCTTTAGAATTGTTGATTAATAAATCCACCAGGGTGGGGGGTGGGTCTCTCTCTCTCTCTCTCTCTCTCAAAATGCCTCGTGGGAAACATTTGGTGGCACAATTCTGAAGTCTAACTTTGTTGGGATTAAAAATAAAATTTTAACAGCTGGCTTACATTGATAAGTATGTGACCATTTGTTTTGTAAGAAAAGATACAAGCTTCTAGAATTAGTTTCTTCTTTCTATGTTGATACAAAAAAAATTTAAGGTCTGATTGCTTATAAATATATTGAAAAATGGGTTTTCATTTTTGAATATATTGAATATTCATAAAGATTTAATATTTTACAATATTTAACATTGATAAGATCACATATGTGTGTTATTTTACCATAAAAATTCAAAACAGGTCAAAATGTTAAATTTAAGAATTAATATACATAGGCTGTAAATTGCATTTCTGAATTACACCATTAAAAGTAAATATTCTAATTCCAGGTACAATTATTTTTATATATAAGAAACTTGAGATTTCCAGTAATTCAGCGCTACCAAATAGGCATCTCTGGGACACAGTAATATTTTTTATACGTCTCTTTTTATACAGCACATTCTTGAAAATATTTCTCTGAAATTCTTTTGTTCTAGGCTGTCCAACTTCAGAAGAATTTTCACTGAAGTTCTAATTTTTCTCACTCTGTGGCTGGCTGGTAACAGAGCTTTCTTGATGTTCTCTTGATGTCTGTGTCTACTTTGAGTTTGACCTGCCACCTTCTTTTGCAGTCAAAGGTTCTTGCTTTCAAAAATCTTCTTTCCATATTGTTGAAAGGTTTTCTTGTCGTATCTATTGACCTGAGCTTCATTTATACAGAAAATTTAGGCTCATCTCTGTGCCAATATTTGGGATGTTATTAGAATCTAAGATTGTATCTCTCATTGGTCAATATGTATGAAAAAATAATTTTCATAAACTGGAAATGGATCCTTCACAAATTTTGGCAGGTTTTAACCGCTGAGCTGAAAAAGATATACATTTGTAACAAATTTCACACAAATCGTCTGGTCCACATAAAAATACACTTCTCAAATGAATATACATTTTAAAAAAAATCTACATGATCATATATTTAAACAAAGATAACATTTTTTTAAATATTAAAAATAAAATTGTTTATCTATATGAAAAGTTCATTTTGGCAATTCTTAACTTTTGTATTCCTGCCATAGATGGCTAGAAAATGTACAAATGTGAATGATTCCTAGTTCTTTGAGCAAATGTCATCAAATTTGTGAACTTAATTAAAAAACAAAAGAATGTCCTCCAGACCAAGTCATTTTCTGTGGTGTTGTCAAATGTGAATGAGATTTTATTTTCAGTGAAACTACATATTTTTGTGTCTGTTTCAAAAGGCATTACTGTTGCTGATGAAATAGAGCAATAAACTGTTTATTACTCCCTTTCCTTGAAGATGGTCTTTTTAGCATGATCATAAAACTGTTAATATTTGTAAAGATGATTACATTTTTTTCAAACTGAATGAATTTGTAAGAATTTTGTCAAACTCAAAGATGCTGCAAAGATCAAGTGTAGATTTTTGACAGATAGGGCTATGCAAAATTTATTTAAAAAAGGAAATATATCAACGAAAGATCTGTTTGCATACAGAATTATAACAATGTTCATCACCATCACTGAGAAACTTCTGGCAAAGTCTGCCCTTAGATATCCTCTTGTAGGTCACTTGCATGGCTGAACCCTAGATTCATTTGTGAAAAAAATTGCCACAAAAGAAAAGATTGTAATACTTTCGGCCGGGGCTGCTCATCTAATGTGACGCTCACTCTCGTCAATGGTCGTGACAATCCCAGTTGTGACACTGCCACCCAGCTGGCCGGTTGGTTCGGTCACTTTTGCTGGTTGTGACGATCTTGTCTGATGATGTCATTGTAACACCCCAACGGACGGTCCAAACAATTTCTCCGGCGGCCGTTCTCCACACTGTGATGTTGCTGGGAGTTTGTTGAAAATGTCAGAGCCTCAAGCTGGGGGTACAAGATTAAACTATAAGGAACAAACTTCCACAACTTGGATGAGTTGAAAGGATGCTTTATTTCGTTTAGAGAGTTAGCCTTTTCGGTTGGGGCAGGTGAATGTGACACACAGCTCTAACTCTAATTAATGGAGATCAACAAATCCGAACTGACCGAAACAAGACGAACGGAGGTTCCTACTTCAAGCACACGCCTGGCGGAACTAACTTAACCCCACTGACTCTCTCTATTTATTTAAAATGAGTCCGGAAATCCGGAAATGCTTTAAACCACCGGTTGATAAGCAATTGGCGACTGCAAGTCCGAAATTTCAGGGCACTTAAATTTTCCTTCTTTTGATGTGTAAATATCCCACAGACATCCAGTCTGTACTTAGCCTTAGTATTTTTTTTTTTAATCTTTTTTTTATCTTAATAAAGCTTCCACCGGAAAATTCTTAATGTGTGGTTAAGATACAGTAAAAGACAGCCTTTGACCTGGTCATTCAAAAAAAACCTATTTCCTGAACTTTATCTATTATCACATTAAATCACTGAGTCAAGAGTCAAATATTTACTGGAAGAGTGGTAGGATTTAAAACAGTAATCTGATACCCTCTTTTCTTCCACAATTTTCCTCATAAAAGGAAAAGCTTTTATTTATTTTTCTCTTCTTTTTCACTTTTGTTAAAACAAAACATGTTTTTAATCTATTTTCTATTCTTAACCATTTTCTATTTTAATCTATTATAATAAAATACATATTTTACAAAGCACCTTAATATATTCCTAGTTATCATGTCACCTAATCTATTTTCTATTCTTAACCATTTTCTTATTTTAATCTATTATAATAAAATACATATTTTACAAAGCACCTTAATATACACCTAGTTATCGTGTCACATTACCTCCCCCAACGGATCTTGTCATTTATGTTAATAAATTACAATAAACAAAAAAAAACATGACACGATGCTTCTTCATGTCGGCACGCCATCACCACAAAAATTATTTTGATTCCACAGGGATATTCTCCTCCTCTCCACAACCATCAATTATGAAATTTCTTATTAATCCATACCATTTCTTTGTATTTCCCCAACCCATTTTTCTTTTTATTTCAACAACCAATTCCTCAATTTTTGTCTTCGTAGTCGGTGGCATCAATGAATCCACGCAGTTGGTTTATCGCTATGTATGAGGGTCAATTCTTTGTTAACGAACACCTTTTTCAACTTAGTGTTTTGCTTTCTGCTTTACTTCTTCCCTTCTATTCCTGGAAGAGACTCCACTCTTCATTAATTCATCTCCTGTTACCATTTTCCAGCCACAAGTCTCTGGGCCTTTCCTGCATCCCTCCCCAATGAAACCTTGTCATGATCGAAGTTTGCGGAGGACGTCCCCTCCCAATGGGGTCAATGGCGCCCGACAAAATGATTGAAGCATAGTTTACACTATAAACTCAAGAGAGGGGTGTTTCCACCCTCTCTCCCAAAGAAGAAAAGAAAAAAAAATTAACACAAGGTGACAAAATAGTCATAACTCTGAGCAAGTCTATAAATATAGGAGCGATGTAACTACTCCTCATTATCAGTCTCTCTTTTTTTTAACTAAAGTTCTCCAAACATATTCCATTTTCCCTTCTTTATCTTTTTTTCTTTCTTTTAAACAAAACAACAAAAAAAGTAAATAAATGTTCCTAAAATGTTTCTTTCTGTTTTTCACAAAAATATTTTTTCATCATCATCCTTTTTACTTCTTTCAAAGAAAACAACAAAAAAAGTAAATAAATGTTTCTAAAATGTTTCTGTTTTTCTCAAAAAAAATTTTTTTTTTTCACCATCATCCTTTTTTTTATTTTTCTCAAAACATATTTTTGTTGTTGTTGTCCACACTCACTTAGTTTTTCCCTCTATCTCATTTTTTTTTAGCAGTTCTTTTTCTATCTTCTCTTTTTTTTCCACACCGTTTGCGTTGTTTCTATCTCTCTTTTTCTTTTACTTTCTTTTCGAAATTCATACTTTTTATCTCAAAATACTCACACATTTTTTTCATCATTTTTTTTTTTATACACACAGTTGTTTCTTGCTCTGTCCCTTCCTCTTATTTTTTTCAATTTTTTTTTTTGACACATCTTTTTCTCATTATCAGTCCCTTTTTCAACCAAACATATTCCATTTTTTCTTTTTTTCATCATCATCATCATCCTTCTTTTTTTTTTTAAACAAAGCAACCAAAAAAAAAGAAATAAATGTTTCTAAGATGTTTCTTTTTGTTTTTCTCAAAAATATTTTTTTTCATCATTTTTTCTTTTGCAAAACATGTTTTTGTCGATGTTGTACACACTCATTTAGTTTTTCTATCTCTCATTTTTTTTCATGTATAGTGCTTTTTTCTTTTTTTTTTTAAGTAATAACGCACACTATTCTTTTCCCCTTTTTTTTCCAAACAGTCCTTTTTCATTCTTCTCTTTTTTTTTTTAAACCGTTTGCGTTGTTCCTTTCTCTCTTTTTCTTTAACTTTCTTTTCAAAATTTGTACTTTTTATCTCAAAATAGTCACACTTTTTTTTTCCAATTCATTTTTTTGAACACACACACATTATCATATTCCATCTTCCTTTCTTTTTTTCTTTTAACCAAAACAACAAAAAAAAGTAAATAAATGTTCCTAAAAACATGTTTTTAATCTATTTTCTATTCTTAACCATTTTCTATTTTAATCTATTATAATAAAATACATATTTTACAAAGCACCTTAATATACGCCTAGTTATCGTGTCACATCATCACAAAAGCTGGTTTACAAGATGTCTCTTGCAACAACGCGCCACTGCCCCACGTTGTGAACTGATTCCAGAGGTCGTGTTGTGCAATTTTAGTAGTCGCCTTGCTATCAGAGCCAGTCCGGACACTGGTGCACACTTGTGGTTAAAAAAGTAAATACTGCACCCCAAAAAATTAATAAAATAAATGAGTACGGTCAAACACGCCTGGAGAGTTACGAAGAATGTCTTTATATAAAAAGAACAATGTTTTTCTTTTCAGGAGCAGATAATACAGTTGTCGGAATGCTGGTTTACAATGGAGAGAGAGAGTTTGTTTTCAAAATCTCAGAGTTTCCAATATTCAAAATAAGAATGTCTTTTCTAAGTTTCATTAAATAACAGAACTCTTCAATTCTCGTTAAGGTCTTTTCACATTTTCATTAAAGTCTTTTCACATATTCTCTATAATCAGGGCTGTCAATTCTCTATCTAACTTCTAAAATAACAAAGTCCTTTTGAGTCCTTATTGGCGTTTAACAGAATTTACCGAAGTAGAGTGAATGAGGAATCAGAATTTTCGATTCTCCCATGATTTAAAAAAAACAATGACGTTCTTTTGGGATTCATATTGAAGGCGCATTGTTCCAAATTAACTCTTCCAGTTAACCGGTGGCAGGCTTCATTAACTCTTTAGCCATAAGTTCTATGGTAGGTGACCAGTCGTGCGTCATGGCTCCCCAGTTGGGAACCTTTTTCCACAGTCGTTACATTTCAACTGATAGCTACTCAGCTAACTTAAAACAAACTGATTTTTATCACTGAGTCCGGATTTTTATAACCCTTTTCAATACTCTCAGAGGGTCTAGCTGACTCGAAGCTTTTGGCCAATGAAATCATTTTCCTCCCACTCAATCTGTGGAAGGGGTTAACTCGAATGAAATATCGCCAGCTCACATCATTTCCAATTTCTCACAGACTTCTGTTCTCAGGAAATATTTATTGAGGGGTTTTAACCCCGCTTGACCCCATCAAATAATCCTGACAATTTATTATGACTGCGACCATTTTGTCAATTTTCCACCTAGCCCAAGATAATGCTTATCATATATGAAAAAGAAAGAAAATTACATTTCTCTCTTTCCCTCAAGTTGTCAGCTAATTTATCTATTGCCTGGATTTTACAAGTATATGATAGTATTAAAATATTTTTTTTACATAAGCTCACATCACGAATTACAATAAAGCACAACCAATAATACTACTAATATTAATTCCTCTCTCTCTCTGCTGTATTAAACCAACAAAAGAAAGTATCCCCGCAGCAGATAGTGTCACAAGATGACTTCCCATATAATGGACAGAAAACAAGTCAGTAAGTCTGATTGTGATGACTGATGTCATCACAATCAGAATACAAAGAGTTTGTAGAGGAGGCTACAGAAAATTTTGCTGTTAAGAGTTTCAGCAAGCATGAAGACACATTCCACTCTCCTTTGTCAAGCAACAAAGAATATAAAAAACTGTAAAGATTGTTGGTAATCTCTCATGGACAGGCCTCGGTGGAGAGAAGTTTCTTGGTTAATATGGAAATTTCCATTGACATTATGAAACAGCAGACTCTGGTCAAACAGTGCATTATTAGAGACTATTTGGCCACAGTAGGAGGTGCTGGGAATATTCCCATGACTAAGGCTCTTTGCAGTACTTCCAATGCCAGAACAGTACACTGCCAATACCTTGAGGCTAAGAATTTAAAAAAGCAGGAAGAAGCATCTGGACAAAAATGGAAATTCATGCTTATGGAAACTGAAGACCAAAAAACACAAGCTTGAAAGTTGCACACAAGATTTGCTCAAGTCGGCTGACAGCTATACAGAGAAGGCTGGGCAAATTCATAACTTCACACTTATTGCAAAGATCTGCAAAGCACAAATTCATAGATATCAAAACTGGAAGAGGAACTGAAAGCCAAACTAGATGAACTGAAAAAATGTTAACATCACTGTGTTCTATGCCATGAGTAACAAAAGCCATGAGTGTTAGGGATAACTAAAATGTGTAGTCCTTTTGTGAAATTTTCTATTTGTAGTTCTGTTCATTAAAACTATTATACTTATCTTCACAGGAAATGTACAGCAGTCATTCTTCAGATATTCATAAATCATGAGTAATCTAGGTAGCTGAAATGTGTAGCAATAAGAATTAAAGTGTGTGATTTGAAATTTTCTATTGTTCTAGAACTCCGAGTTGTGTAGAACACTGCACAAAATATGCAACATAACCTGATCTGTATTCAGTTGTTTTAGCCTTCAACACTTGGATTTCTTCACTGCTTTCAACTGATCCATGTGACATGAATTATTGGAACCAGCTGTAGATTTTCTTTGAACATCTAATCTGTCAAACTATTAACAGATAAATCACAAGCTTTGTTTTTGAAATTCATGAACATTCACTTTGTATGTGCGTGTGCGCACCTGTTTCAGTCTTTGAAACATACTGAATTTTTTTCTTATATAGATCCATGGAAATCCTGCATGTCTTCAAGCAATGTTCTTAATATTCTCCATTTTTCTCTCTACATTTGTAACTTGTTTTTTTTTTAATATTTTCTTGCTGATCATTCATTTCACTTGTTTTATCCTTTTAATTTTTTCAAATGTTCTCATGACCTTCTTAAAGCCAGTTTATTTTTTATTTTTTTCTTAATTTTTTGTTCAATGATTTCCAATTTCTGTAAAATTTCCAAAATTATGCTCCTATCATTTAATAACTTTACAATATTATGTTTTGTTTTGTTTGTTTCTTACAAACTATAACATATATTTGAAATTAAAAAAATAAATAATTATACTATTATATATATATATATATATATATATATAAAATTCCAAGTGAAGAGGACTCAAGGTTTTTTTTATATTTTGAGTGCTCTGACATTTGTTTTATTATAAACAGTGCTCAATATAATGAGTATTATAGAGCTTAATATAATATAATATAATATAATTATATGGTTATATCAATTTTACATTGTGACATGGAAATTTCTATGTTTCGAGATCAATTCTCATCATCAGGCAATGTTGGTGTGGTCGTTCATACGATTTACATTTAAATGACAAATACTTTCGGTTTACTGTGAATGTATGTGGGTGTTTTTGTGTGTGTGTGTGGCTAATTAGAATGGATTTGCTGGAACTGAAATTATGGAAAGTCACCACGGAAGTAACAGGGTGGTTCTATGATATAAAAGAAAAGAGCAATTGCTCTTTTATACAATTTGATATCGAAGCATACTATCCATCGATATCAAAGAAACTATTTGTTATGGCTCAGGAATTCGCCACTCTTTACTCGTATATATCGAGGAGGAGAAAACAATAATAATGAGTGCCAAGACATCTGTGCTCATCCACAAGGAAGAACAGTGGAAAAAATTAATTCCAACGAGAACAATTTGGATATTACGATGGATTCGATGGATTCTGCAGAATCTTCAAATCTGGTAGGATTATTAATATTATATAATCTCACAGCCTATAAGGAAGTAAACACTAAAGACATTGGACTTTATAGAGATGACGGACTTATGATAATAAGAAATACCACAAACTTCAAAATAGACAGGGTTAGAAAAATGATACACAAGGAGTTTAAAAATCTCAATTTAAAAGTAACAGTTAAAGCTAAGATAAAAAAGTAGATTTCCTCGGTGTAATTTTGGATCTAGAGAAAAATATACACCAACCATACAAAAAACCAAACACAAATCCTTTATACATCCACCCAAAATCTAACCACACCCCTTCTATCATCAAGCATATACCCTCATCAATAGAATACAGAATTAGTAGAAACTCAGCTAATGAGGAAGTGTTCAATAGACATAGCGAGTTTTATAATACTGCATTGAAAAATAGTGGATACATAAACCCAAATATTAAATATGTAAACAAGAAAAGCAACCCTTGAAGAAAAATTAGGAATAGGAAAATCATCTGGTACACACCCCCTTACAACCAGATGACTAATGGTAGGTTGGGAAGAAAATTCCTCGAGTTAATTAGGAAACACTTCCTGGAGAAAAATCCACTAAGTAAAATCTTTAATAAAAACACTATTCATACAGCTGTAACTTAATTTTATAATCTAGAAAAAATTATAAAAAACCACAATAATAATATTTTTAAAAAATTCAACAAAACCAGTAAAAATAACCAGACAACAGAAAATAACAATTTAGACAAGAAAAAATGTAATTGTAAAAACCCCATAAACTGTCTGCTAGAAAATAGGTGTTTGACGGAATCGATAATCTATCAATGTGAAATATTGACGAAGGAAAACCCAAACAATATAAAAGGAGTACTAAAAACTAAATATATAAGGAGTACTAAAAACACTCTAAAGCAGAGAATTTACCAGCATACCTCTTCATTTAATAATAGCAAATAGAGAAATAAAACATCCCTATCGAGATATCATTGGTACCTAAAGGAAACAAAAAAAACACCCAAAATAGAGTGGAAAATCCTAAAAGAAGCTAAAACATGTAAGTCCTTAAATGAACCATGTTCATTATGCTTATATGAAAAACTATTTATTATTAGATCCGTTAAAAATAAAAATTTATTAAATAAATGCAACAAAATTAATGTCATATGTAGACATTGTAAATTATTCACATTAGAAAATGGATAAAACCTAAATTAAATAACATGCTCACTGATGAATTAGGTAAAAATTAAAACAAAAATAAAAATAAAGCCAAAAATGGAATAAGTTAGTTTTCCTTTCTTTTCTTTTTTTATAATTCCCCCCTTTGTATCAGGATAATAAAATTTACAGCAAATTGATAGATGGAGTGAAAAAATAGCAGTTCAACTCTGAAATGTAAAAAGCTTGGTAGTATGATTAACGTTCATTACCAAGTTGCCGTTTCTAAGGTCAGTAGGTCAGCAAGTTGGTTTGTGGAATGTCTTAGAAAAGGTCAGTTAATACTTTGAGAACAGGGCAGGAAGAAGGAGGCGAACATAGTAGCCGCTCCACAGATGGTCGAGGAAGAAACTAATTACACTCTTCTCCTCTGAAGCGTCTATGTCTTTGCTTTTTATATCGGCATTTTTTGGATCAAACACAGCTAGTTACCAATTTCATCCTTGTATTTGATTTCGGGCTTCCCATTGGCTGATAAATAAAACTGGTAATTTGATCTTTGAATAATTTTTATTTTTCAACTGGAATATCCGCGTGAACTCGGATGCACGACGAATTTTATTCATTTGCTTTTTAGTTATGAGAAAGCACGCATCCGGTTCATCACTTTTGTTCGGTTGGTATCACCACAGTATAACAAATCCTTATTCCTGCCCAGAACAGGCCCAGGTTTTGGCAGGTGATTGATTCCATAGGAAAAGGTTGATTAAATAAAAGTTATTTTTTAAACTACATACCCACTGAAATGGTGTTGATTTTAAAGAAATCTATTTTTGTAAGGTAAAGGTTTTTTTAAAGTAATGTTTTTAGCCCAGAAACCAGCCGGAGGACATATGTTTTTAAGAGGAACTTGTGAACAAAATAATTTTTTGTGAAAATTAAATTAATGATTTGATTTCACTAATCTGTTATGTTGGCAAGCAAGTCTTTTGTGTGTGTGTGTTTGAAACCATATTCAGTTGTGAAATAATTGGTGGTTTGTTTTGGAATAAAAAATGCCCCAGTTACAATTTCAAGCTGTCAGAAAATGTAATTTGATTCTCCCAATCATTTGACCAAACTAAAATAAACCCAGATCAGTTTTTTCCATTGCTAGAAATACTAAGCAAACCAAATACTGAGAAGGAAAAATATATTTAAATTGATAGTTGGAAGAAAAGACTAATGTGGTGGTTATTGTATTTTGCAAAATATACTTAATGTTTTTGTTTCATCATTTTATGTTATACTGCAATCTAGAGAATTGACTCTAACTGTGTAATACCACTCTAGCTTGGAATCACAGATGTTTCAATAATTCAGTAGAAGAAATTATTGGAACTGGGTCTTATTTTGCACAATTTATATTGACAGATATTTCTTTCTAAATTAATCTGAGTGCATAAAATATTACTCTTTTTATGAATGCATTAATTTGCAGAAACACATCTAACTTCTCACAGAAGCATATATCTAATATTTTTAGTTAGTTTTATATCACCAGTGTAAAATTCTACTCTTCAGAAATACCTAATACCTAAAACAAAATAATTAAAAAATGATGTGATTCACCAATCAAAAATAGCCATATGATGAATCCATTTTCATAATTTAATGTGATAAGAATCTATAGCACTAAAAGGAATGAAAGAATGAAATTTGAGCAGGGTGATAAAAAACCTAAGACTCTTCTGTCAAAATAATTTGATGCAAAAATACATTCTTCTTAAATTAATCATATTATTGTCAAGAAACAGAACTCTTAACATAGATCTAGTGAATGCAGCTCAAATATTCCATTGCTTCAAGGTTCTAGATGTTTTTTTTTATTTTGTCAATAAATCTAATATCTTGATGGATTAGCTTTGATTTTGAACTTGAAGGTATATAAGGAAAATTGGAAATTAATTTTTAATATTATTATTCACCTAAAACAGATTACCTTTTCCATTAATTTTTTAGACCAAAGAACCTCCTCTACTCATGACATGTCACCAAAAATGTCTTGTTTAAAAAGAAGAATAAAACATATGGTTATAGTGTATTTACATTTTGGGTCCAGTGTATTGTTTTTAATGAAGTCATTTGATTCCAATTGTTGTTTTTGCTGATGGGGACGATGAAAAATACGGAGAAGATTGTGGGATTTGGTCTCTGTGAAAGTCAGATTAAAGTTGTTCCAGCTACAAAATGATTTTTGATGTTGTTTCTGAGAAGAAGTATTTTAATCTCTGATGTTATAATATTTGAGTTGCAAAGTGTTAAAGTTTTAATGATTGCCATATGCAGAAGTTTTATTTCAACCATTGTCATCCTCATGGCCCCAACACTGAATTGGCAGAAGATTTGATACTTGTCTCAGAAGTGACTATATAGCACTACCATGATGGGATTGCAATGCTTAAGCATCATTGGACCAAATGCATTATTGTCAATGGGGAATATATTGAAAAATAGTGAAAAACTGTCTTATTTCTCCAACTTCTTAGAACTTTTTGAATGACTCTCATACTACACATTAATGCATCATGGAAACATAGTAATAATAGTTCCCAATACCTACACACATACAGAGTTATCTCAGTTGAATCCATTATGGTGAAAGTACTTATGCACATTGTATTAACTAAGTTCGCAATATTCTATGAAAGTTACCTCTTAATGACCCAACTTGTCTTTTGTTCTTGTTATCAAACAATTTCAGGAAATTGCATACTTCACTAGAAAAGTGTATACTTATATTGACTTCACAGCAGCATATAATTGCATCAGTAGACTTTCTATTCTCATCCATTCCAACTTGATGGGGTAACAGTATCCTTCCACAAAATTGTACGTGTCTAGTGAAGACTTCAATACAAAATCATTTCAAACCACATCAAGAGTTTGACAAGGAGGAAATGAGAGACCTAATCTATTTAATATTTCCACAACAATGCTCTCATCATATACAAGCACAGATATGAAGAGATAGGCACTGATCATTTAAAAACTCTGTGCCACATTGCAAACAATTCTACTAATAAAAAATAGCATTACTGCTTTCCTTCCTATGACCAGTGTACTGATGATAAGGAGTTTGGCTATACTGATGACATCAATGTTTCTCAAATTTTTTAAGTAATGCACACATCAGAGCAAATGAAAATATCAAATTACGCTTAGCAAAATTTTTAAAGGCTATACATTTAAATGTTATGGAACAAACCATAGATTTTTTTAAAAAGTACACACAAATATGAACTTAATTTATTTCAATGTTTCTATTTGACTGTTTGTGCAGCTTAGTTGGAAATCTGTACCTGGTGTTTTTTTCATGATTTCTTCAATATTTGGTTAAATTACAATAAGCAGAACCTCATTTCTTCTTCAACTGAACATAGTTTTTCTTGCTTCTTATTTTGTGTTATTTAGGGCCGAGAAGCTTAATTTATATAAATAAGTAGAAAATTCCAATAAAACAGATAAAGCATTTTAACTAAATGTAGGATATTCCTTTTGTATTGAAATCCAAAATGTATCAATGGATACCATTGAATGTTTTCTTTTGAGCCCTTGATCACTAGAAGTCCAATATTAGAAGGAATATTTGTGAAGAAATTTTGAATCCAATCCCCAAATTTTAAAGTAATATACTTTTTAAAAATTGAAAAATTATTAAATCATGAGCTTAATGATGCATATCAGAAATTTCAACACTATTAATTCATAATCCAGTATAACTTTGTAAGAATTTTGAATTAAAGAATGTTAAATACAATTATAGGAAAAAAGGTTTATATTTATTTATTCAAATAAAGCAAAATTTTAAAAAGCTAGAGAAAAAAAATAAAAATAAAATTAAAAAAATGAATATAAAAACAAAGTATTTAAAATAACATAATCAAAGAATAGGGATACAAATTATTTGGAAAAAATTTAATAGTTATTCATTAATTCAAATAATAAAGCTGTACAATTACTACTTCTACATGTACATATATGTGTATGCTGTGACAGTATTTCACAGTACACTTAAAAGGATTGAGTTGCACAGAATTGTGCCATGGTAGGGTGGTTGAAAATCACTGACATAAATATTCATAGTTCGAATAAGGATGATCTTGAACAAAAAACAACCATCTTCTATCAAGTGTTCCAAGAAGCAGGACTGAAGAAAACTTTTTTAAAATGGAAACTATAATCTGGAACTGGAATGAAAGCAAGAATTGTACATATCCTAAATCCATCAAAAAAATTTAGGATGTGGAATAAATTACTTCAAGTATCTCAGAGTCTTCAAATATCTCAGAGTCATAACATTTAGTATAGGAGTTAGGGAAATTAAACATTGAATAGGCTGCACTAGAAACCAGGAACAGTTTTGCACAACACCACAAGCTGCTACAAAACCAAAACATTAACCTAATAATTTGTGCCATGTTCTTAAATAGTTTTGTCAAATCAAGGCTTTTTGGTTGATTAATGGATCATTTAGTTACATGCACAAGTATGGGAGAATATAACATAAATTTTTATGTATCAGAACAATGTTAAGCAAATTAAGGACAAAGGAAAACAAAATTTTGTGTGATACATTTAGGACTTCATTTAACTAAAGTATTATTTTTAGTGATTTAATTTATTATGCATATGAAAGAAAGGGAGAATATAAAAATACAAACATTAGTTGTAATTATGCATAGATAGGAAACGTTCAAAATAATGGAATATTGAAATTTTAAACCAAATTTCTTTTTAGAGGTGTCTGAATATTTAAACTATTTACATTGTTCAGACTGTTGTTCTCATCATTGTTGCCATATTCATAACATTTTGACCAGTGTATGCTCCAGACTTTTTGAATTTCAAACCAAACTCTATTTCATCCACTGGGGTAGAGTGTTCTAGTTTTATGTGCCATTGCTCTTCCAGATATCTCAGTATCAGTTATCTCCCTTTTAACACAACTCTAAGTTTTTGTTGCTGTAGCCAGGTATTAAACTCACAACTCTTATAGGTTTATAAGTCACAAAAATTTATACACTAATGTCCTTAAGAACATGTGGTGATACCGACCGAGCAAAAGCGATGGACTGGATGTTTGCTCTCTTACGACAAAAAGGCAAATGACCAAAAGTCGTCTGTGCGCAGATGGATCTGCACAGATGTTCTGGTTGAAAAATAAAAATTAATCAAATATTAAATTTCTATTTCGCGAGCCTACGCAAATTTTATTTATCAGCCAATGGGAAGCCTAGAACCAAATAAAGTGTGAAATCCCAAACAAGCTGCTGTGATCCAAAAAGAAGATATAAAAAGTGGATACAGACAGACCCCAGCACACAGACCTCGATGAGAAGAGTGTAAGCAAAGTTTTCGAAGACATTATCAACGCCGAGGTGATTCAGCATATCACAGCCAACAGGCTTCTCTCTGACAAACAGTGCGGGTTTCACTTCACCAGGTCTAATGCTGATATGCTAACGACCATTACCGAGTACATATACCGGGCACTCGACAAGAATAGTGAAGCCCGAACCGTTGCCTTGGATATCTCCAAAGCATTCGACAGGGTCTGGCATGCTGGTCTCGTAAACTGCGAAGCTACGGGATAACTGGACATCTGTTTGACCTCATCCAGTCTTTCCTCTCTAACCACACATTGAAGGTGGTATTAAATGGGCATGCCTCCCAAAACTACCATACGAACGCGGGCATCCCTCAAGGTTCTATCCTAGGTCCCACACTCTTTCTGATCTACATTAACGATCTCCCCGACACCATTAGATCCCAAGTTGGCATGTATGCCGATGACACAACAATCTACTCTCGCATCGATCAAAATCCAGGTGTGGATGACAAAGTGAACCTCGCTGCCGTACTTGAAAGGGACCTCCAATCCTTAGTGGCCTGGGGTAGGAAATGGCTGGTAAATTTCAATGCCTCTAAAACGAAGCTGTTATCAACTAACCACCATAGACAATCACATCTACCTCCCATTAGCATGGGACAGACTAGCCTCCCAGAGAGTAAAATACTACGCCTCCTTGGCCTTACACTTTTGGCGGACCTCAAATGGAATGACTATATCGAATCCATTGCCGAATCTGCTGCTATGAAAGTCTGCTCCCTGTGCAGGGCCCGGAAGTTTTTCCCACCTGAATCTATTCTGCACATATACAAATCTACCATCCGCCCGTGTATTGAATATTGCTGCCATATCTGGTTGGGTGCCCCTGCTGCTCTCCTTAGGCTTCTTGACAAAATACAAAGGAGGATCTGTAACGTGGTTGATACTGACTTGGCAGACCAGCTGCAACCACTCTCTCACCGGCGTGATGTGGCTTCCCTGTGCCTCTTCTACAAGTACTTTCATGGCTTCTGCTCCGATGAGCTTAGATCACTGGTGCCGCCTAAGCACGAATTCACACGAGATACTAGATTAGCAACTAGGTCCCACCCTTTTACAGTTAAACAAATAAGATGTAACCGTAAATTCTACTCCAACAGCTTCTTTTCTCGTGCTTCCCGCCTGTGGAACTCCCTTCCACAAGTCTGCTTTCCCAACAGCTACAATCTCCAGGTGTTTAAATGTAGGGTCAATAGACACCTCCTATCACACTAACTCCCAATTATTCTCAGAACATCTACCCAACCCTCATTCTCGGTATCCTTACCCGCCTATCACCCACCCTCTGACATTTCCTATATTTAATCATCCTTTCTCCACTCTATGTAGCCCCCTGCGCAGTAGTGGCAGTGACATGACTTGCTCTGTGTGAAACGCTTATAAAAAAAAAAAAATCAATACCCCCTTGACCTAAGTCAAGTGGCTACTATGCTTGCCTCTTTCCTTCTCCCCTGTCTCAAAACTACTTACTTGACCTAAGGAGTGACTACATCAAAGACATTCCTAACTTACACACTCCCCACATTCCTAAGCATTAATTCTCTTTCAGCTTATTATTTGCCATGAACATTTGAACCTCCGTTGGACCTATACTTTGAGTTCTTACTTTAATTGTAAAAACATTAATAGATATGTGTATATATAAAATGATATTTTCTACTCAAATTGCCTTTCTTGATTTTATAATCATTTTATGACTTATAGTGGGCTATCTACAACAAGGCCAAATTCTGTTAACCTGCAACAGTATACAACTACCCTTCACTAGAATGGACTCCCACTACAACCCAAAAAAGGATAAGCAACCCATGATAAACACATTGCCCAATGAATAAAAGTATTGGTTGAATCCAGTTATTTAGCCCAATCTATTTAATATTTCCTAAATGGTAGTTATAAAGGAAAGAAAGATCCAACAATAAAAATAGAACAAAACTGTTACAGATCTTAATCAAGAACAAGAACTGCTTTCTACCTAAGACATACAGGCAGTTGTCACAACATTACAACAAGCTATCTCACATATACGCTCTCCCCAAAATTCACAAAGGCAGTATTTTGCTCAGACCAATTGTTAGTTGCCAAGGCTCTGTGTACCACCCTCTGAGTTGCTTCCTTGTAGATATAATTGACCCATTAATAGGAATGTCACCATTATATGTCTGAAATTCCACCTACTTCATTTCACTTTCTGTACATGAACAACACACTACGAAATGGGATCAGACATATATTGGCAGGATGATGGCTTATCAATAGGCTCACCATTATTGCCAGGAATGACTAATATATGCATGGAATACTTTGAGGAAATGGTATTAGAACCCACATCATTAAAGCCAACTCTATGACTGAGATACATAGATTCCACCTTCATACTGTGGCCATGCCAGGAGGAAGTCCAGCAACTAGTGGACCATGTGAACTCAATAAGATTGTGGTGATACCGAGCAAAAGTGAGGGACCGGATGTTTGCTCTATACCGACCAAAAAGCAAATGAACAAAAGTCACCGTTGCACACTCGAGTTCGCGCAGATGTTCCGGTTAAAAAATAAAAATTAATCAAATATCAAATTTCCATTTCGTGAGCCTACGCGAATTTTATTTACTAGCCAATGGGAAGCCCAGAATCAAATACAAGTGTGAAATCCCAAAACGAGCTGTTTTGATCCAAAAATCAGATACAAAAAGCACCCAGGCAGAGACCAAGGAGAAGAGTGTAATTAATATCCCCTTGACTTAAGTCGAGTGGTTACTACGCTTGCCTCTTTCCCTCTCCCCTGTCTCAAAAGTACTTACTAACCTAAGGAGTGACTACTTCAAAGACATTCCTCACATACCTCTGCTCCTCACATTCCTAAGCACTAATTATCTTTTTCAGCTTATTATTTGTCATGAACATCTAACCTCTGTTGGACCTATATTCAAGTATTGCTTTAATTGTAAAAACATTAATTGATATGTGTATATATAAATGTTATTTTATACTCAATTTGCTTTTCTTGATTTTATAATCATTTTATGACTTATAGTGGGCTATCTACAACAAGTTGAGTACATAACAGCAGCTCTGACAAAATGGGATAGAAGGGTGCAAGAGGGTAACAACACTCAGAAAACAGTCTTGGTCTGCCTACACTATGTGAAGGGATTATTGGAAAAAATACAATAGATCTGTGGTCCATATAGCATCAGGATGACCTTCAATAGTAGTTCAACAATTTGCAGACACCTCTTCCGAGTAAGACCTCCCATAGTGGAGTGCATGATTAAAGACTGTATGTATGCTATCCCATGCAGCTGTGGTAAGAAATATAAAAAAGAAACTGGCCATCCCCTTAAGATAATACTGCAAGAAGAAAGTAAAAATATAACACAAGGTGAAATAGAAAAATCAGGCATGACTGATTACATATAGAGAGAAAACCAATATCACTGCCCCCTGTGGGGTGAGGATGAAATAATAGACAGAGAACATCACTGGAAAATCTAAAAAGTTAAGGAATCAGCGCATATGCTAGTCCACAAAAAGTCTCTTAAACTGGCCAAACATAGACGTGAATACAATATGGGAACCAGTGAAGTAAGGATGGTCAGCCATATCTGGTACAAGGCTACTTCACAAACGTAGCTGACACACCCCACAACTTAAGATTATCATCATCATCATCAGAAGGTTAGAAAGAATAAAAATATTTTGTTTGTATGTTAAAGTGGAAATTTATTTACAGAATAGAATAACATCAATTTTGTAGGAAGTGAAATTATTAAAAGTGTAAATGTTTAAAGAGAAGGTTTAGTATGGAGTTAAATGAATCTAAAGTTTGTAGCTGTAGTTAGCAAATGTGTGTATGCAAGGATTAACAAGTTAGTAATAAAGTCTGTGTTCCTTTTTTTCCTTTTGTGAACGGCGAGAAAGTGAAAAGGAAGATAAATCAATAAAGGAAAATTGTACTTATTGACATTAAGTTTTAGGAGTCAGTTGAAGTATCTTGTTGTTTTTGTTGTCTTCTTCTTTCTTTTGTTGACAGTGGGAATGGTGAAGACGAAGAAGAAGAGATAAAAGAGAATAGCATGCAAGAAGGAAAGGGATAGCGAATATGTGTTAGCAAGATGTCATATCCAGTTTATTGGATTGAAATTTCTTTTGTCACATCTTGGTGGTGTTGTCTCTGATTTTTGCTGCCATCTGCTGATTCCACTTTCTTTTTCTACATTTTATATCAAGGTCCTCTTTTTTTGTAAATCACTTCCTTTCATTAGTTAGAAGGTAATTGACACTAGATCACAAAATTTAGCTTCATCTTTTTTCTTCAGTATGGGGTCAATCCTTTTTCCTATTGGTCAAAATTAGATTTCACACTGGATTCTGAATTTGTAAACAGTTACGAGAAAAAAGTTACTTTTAATGCCATATTCAACCCACCAGTAATACAAAGTGCTAGAGAAAACACCAAAAATTGTAATCTAATCTCTGCTAAAAAACGAAAATGAGACATTAAGCTTATAAGTCCCAAAAATTCTTATACTCAAGTATAATATGGCTCAGTATAAATGTGTTGGTTGAATCCAGTGACTTGACTGAAAAAGTTGTAAGTTCAATATCTGGCTACAGCAGAGGTGAACAAAAGCTTGGAGATTTGAGTTAAAATGGAGATAACATACCAAGATATCTGAAAGAGGTATGGAATGAAGAACTAGGTGTACAAAATAAATGGTTTGGTTTGAAATCCCAATCACCTGACTATATGCTCTGGCCTGAAGAAGGCTAGAGCATATAGTCAAAATGTTGTCAATATGGCAACAAAGAAGAGGACAATAGTTTGAACAATAACAATAGTGTAAATAAATACAATGCCTCATCTTGGAAATATAGACAGGTGTCTGGATATATAGTGTAGCTAATTTCATTTAGTTTCTTAATAAAAGATCTATCAAGAAAGGTGAAATGTTGTAAGCTTGATCAAGTTTATTAAATTGGCCTTGTGCTGAACATAATCAAACTCCCCACAATTTAAGATTATCATCAGAAGTTTAAAAGACTAAAACTATTTGTATAAATAAATGAAAATTTATTTATTGAACAGCGTAACAACAAATTGTAGGTATGAAATTATTAACCGTGAAAATGTTCTAAGAGAAAGTGTAGTAAAGAGTTTAAAGAATTAAGAATTCATCTGTTTTAGTGAAATGTGAAATTTGCATAAAAAGATAAGTTCATGTTTCCACTGAGTGTGCATTGTGGTGCAGTGGATATCAGCTCAGAACAAGAAATCAGGGAGCTGAGTTTGAAATCCAATTGAATTCATTGCATTCACTTATGCACAAATACCCTTGGGAAAGGTATTAATCCATCTCTTCCCTCCAGTTATGGGTTAAATAACAGGACAGATTGGGTTCTATAGCCTTGGCTGGCAACCAGTCTACCACAGAAAGTAATGGCAACCTACTGCGGGATAATCATCTGCCCAGTCAGTCATGTCTCTTTCGAGACATGATCGCCCAAGCATGTATCATGTATGGCACTTAACTGACTGTATCACCAAAGTAGTAATGTCTTGTTCCTCTCTTTCTTTTGTGTCGACAGCAATTAGTGGAAGAGGAAGAAGGAGAGATAAAGAAAACAGCACACTAGAAGATGAGGGAGTGTGAATGTGGGTCGCTGGTGGTGACTTGACTATTTCTTGCTACATTGTATCCCTGTCTGCTCTCTGCTCTCTTATCCCTCTGCTCTCATCAACTGGGAAACATGTACAAATAGACAACTCCGATCACATGGTCAGCTCCCAAATGCAAACTCATTTTTGTGCGGGGGAAGAAATATGACATGGGTCATAGAAAGTTCAATTTGTCGTTTTCTGCAAATTACTCTTCTTTCATTGGTTAATAAATATTTTCACATTTGCTCATGAAATTTGTGTTTGTCTTTTTTCTCAGAATGGAGACAATTTTTTTTGTTGTTCAAAAATAGATTTTCACACTTGATTGCGAATTTGCAAACAGCTGTAGTAGAATACGGCCTTATACTCCACACGATTAAATTTTATAGCTTAGGTGAATAACAATGAACACACAGACAAATAATGAACAAAGAAAATTCTGGTTTTTGGTAATAACAAAACAAATAATATTTATATTCATAACATGTACAAAATATGAAGTTGAAATTATTTGTTGAGAGAGTGAGTAGAGAAAGTAATTGTGACTTTAAAATTAATTGTTCATGAATTAATGTAAAAATAAATTTTCTTTCTATTTTATGTTCAGTAAAAAAAACATGTACACAAAACTGTTTGCCGAAAAAGGTTGCTTGAAAGTAAGTTCAAAGGAGTGTGTAGAAAATGTTGAATGATTGTTCCTTTGAGCAAATTAACATAATTGTGTGAGTGAATAAGTAAATATATTGATTGTATAAGTGAGTGGGAGTGTTGCAATATTGGTATATATGTTAAGAGTTACTAAACTTGGCAAAATTCAACATTTTGTAGTTGTGTGGGGTTCTGTGGCACTTGGTTGACATTCAAATTCTTACTGAGGATTAATATTGAATGAGTAATTGTGTGAATGAGAGTTGGAATTGAAGTAAGAAAGAGTTGAAAAGTAAATTACTTGCTTGACAATTTGGGTTTGCGCTGCATGTTGAATGAAGTGTGCAATTGTGCTTCTGTAGATTACTTTGGCTTCCTGTCCTGATGTGAAGTTTCTCACTTAGTTTCTCCTTTTATTGCTGGCAAATCAGATCAGAAACACTTTTTGAAATTTTGTACAGAAAAAATGTGTTCTGACATGCCTTTCATTTATTGACCAATCAATAAAGACTAATGCGAGCTTCAAACTTCATGTTTTTCAATCCAGTATCTGTGTTATGAAACACAAATTATTGTTCTGAAGTAAGTTTTGTACAAATGTAAATTTTTTTACTGAACTCTCTACAACTTACAGATTATTCACTATTATCAGAAGGTTAGAGATTGGGATGTGTGGATTTGTGGAAAAATAAAAGTATACCTTTTGCATGTTAAAATAGAAATTTATTGATAGAAAAGAATAACATGAATTGGTAGAGTTCATTAAGAAACATTATTAAGAAGTTAAGAGTAGAGGGCTACCATTGCAAGAGTGAGTTCATGTGTATGTAAGCAGGAATGTATGTGTGTATGTATGACCGTTTGTTGGGTAGGAGTGTCTTTGAAGTATTCGCTCAGTCTTAAAGGGTTCCGTGCTGTTACCAAGTAGACAGGTGAACGATGAAGAAGGTGAGAGGTGAGAGAGAAAGAAAGACACAATTATAATAACGATTGCTTGACGTTTGTTAATGGTACATGTTAATTGCTTGTCATCTTAACTCTCTGATACGACGGTTGAGCTTGCTTGTCTTTTATTTCGTTTGGGAATTCACACCTAGATGTGATTCTGGCCTTTCCATTGGACGACAAACATTTTGCATCGAGGTGTGAAATTTCGTGAGTTTTGTGTGTTAAGCAAAGTTTGTAAATTCAAGAAAATTTGTTTATTTCTAACAATGAGTCAGAATTGAATTTTAAATGTAAATCTTGTTTTGTTCAGTACATCTTGTAACTGCTTTTTTAATTAAACTTTGCAAACTTTGTGGAAACACAGTGAAGAAAAGAAAGTTATTTTTATTTCGTAGTCACCACAAGTACCTGGTTGCTGATTTACTGTGGATGATCTAGCAATTAACCCTTTGTTGCATATTGGTTCGCCCGGTTCACACTCCACCCATGTCTATTGAACAGATGAAGAGGCTCATCCCTTGTTCCCTGTTTAGGATGTGGTTTCCAGCTTTCTCTTTTCCAATCTTTTCACTCTCATGTAGCCCCCTGCACATCAGTGGCGTTACCGCCTTGCACGGGGTGATATGATTAAAAAAAAACAAACTGTAACCTTTCTCTAAAATAATACAGAATAATAATAAATTATTTTAGAGAAAGGTTACAATTGTAACCAATATGCAACAAAGGGTTAAAGTATTTTCTATACACTTTTGTCTTAGTAAAAAAAATAGAGAAGTAATAATTTAAAAAAAATTATTAATTTTATTTATTCTTTATTTTAATTATTTGGTACTTATAGTTTTAATTTTTAACTAGTTGATGTCATGAAATAATTAAGTGCACCAAATAAATCATTTGAATTATATAAGAAAATTCATCAAACAAAAGAAAGTGCTATTAAAGAAAAAACACAAACTGGTGAAAATTGATAAAGATTTATTGAATTGAGAATTGAGACTGTTATTAATTGCCTTCACTTTTTGCTTTCGTTCGGCTACAAATAAATGTCAAAAAATATTCGAAACACTTTTTCAGAAATCAGAGAATTTTTTATTCTTCAAACAAACACATTATTTTTTTCAGTACTAACCAGAAGCATTTCAAATTCGGAAAAATTACTAATAAATTTTTCAATAACAAATATTCATTGCTGAAATAATATCTTCATGGATTTTTTCCTTAAAACTCTAAAAGATATTTTCCGTCACCTAATTTTAAAAATCAACAAATTCCGCATGTTTTGAAAAAATTACTACACATCAAGAAATTAAAGTTTCATTAATGAAAAATTTATATACTAAGTAGGCTATTTGATTAGAAAACTTCCTAGAAATATTTTTAGGGGAGTCAGTTTCTCCCATTTCGATACATCATGACTATTTGTACCGCTTTTCACTCCTTTTAATTTCGAAAAAAAACAAAGAAACAAAATAAACGCAGATATTGACGGTGCATAGCTTTTGCAAGCATTCTCGTGATTTATACTTATTAGCCTCACATTCTACTACAACTTCAGATTTAAAAAATAATGCGTCATACAGCAATAGTAGTTTTTTTTATTATTTAAGATAGCTTGGTATAAAAACAGCCAGCGAAAGTTCGGTACACAAGACCAGCTCATTAAAAAAAAAAAGTGTTACAAACATAAAATGAAGTATGGAGAGTTATGTCCCTTTAACTCTAGCTTAGTGGCATGTTTTAATTTTTTTGTCTATTTTTTATTTTCTATTTATAAGATGATACGAACAGAAACGTTCGATGAGATTTCATACAAAATAAATAATGCAAACGAAATGATTTATTTCTTTAAAAATTCTAAACATATTTTATCTTATTTTTTTGGCAATAGGAAGTTGGACACCGTACAAAACGGAAGTTTTCGTTACTATGAGTCTTCCATTATGTTTTTATGGCGGGCGATTAACGTGTCTGTGCATGTGCAAGAGAATGTTGCATTATAGGATATTATCCCTCTGTTGTATTATAGAATCATTATAAGTGAGCATAATGGATGGAGAAGAGAAACTTTATACTATTAAGCAGTTAGCTGGTTTGTAACATTTATTTTGTTCTGAACATTTAAGGCCTGTCACTTCATTTAAAAAATAACATTTTAAAAAATGTTTTTATATTCGTATCATAGAAATTTCCAAAGTAACTTTTATTAGTTATTCAGTGCTTATAGAATTTATTCCTATGAAATACAAAGCTGATTAATTAGTTTAATTCACTTTTGTTATTTTTTGATTCTACAACGAATTAAAAATAATAACCCAGCACAGTAGAACTAATAGACAAAACTTTTTTTGTAGTCACCAAGTATTGGAATGCACTAGAGCATCACACATAAAATTGGCAAAAACTCTTACGGAATTTAAAAGCCTTATTGAAAATGATAAAACACTATTAAAATTAAAATATGAGTTTGATTAGAGATCGAAATAATTTATTTTCTCTCCATCTCGGCCATGCCACAACGCTAAGAGAGGGGATTTAAGAGACACACTAGAGACCGCGAGGCCTAGAAGTCCTAACCTAACCTATTTACTGCCGTGCCTTTAAAAAAAATAAAAACAGTTGTTATTCAATTGTCTACTCTTGGGCTTTTAAAATGTCGCCACTGATTTGTTGTTTCTCTTCTAACTTACTTGGACGACTCAATAAAAAGTACACCTTAAAAAAAAACAAAAAAAACATTGTGTTACTTTTTTGTAGGGATACTATCTATACTCGATAAGTAAATTTAAACCAAGAAACTAAAATTATAGACCTTACTGAATTCCAATTTTTTTTTAAGTGCAAAATAACTTTTCTCAACAATATTCGTCAAATTGTTCTTTTCATGTTATGCATATCAGTTTGAGAGGTTCCCCTCGGTTCAAGGTTCATTTTTGCACGCGCGTCAGCCCTCAAATTTAAAGGAGTGTTGGTGTAGGTCATGAAAATATTTTATTAAATTATTATCTAAGAAAACTAAACTTGTATTAGAAATTAAAGTTTAATTATTAAACTCTCTCAATTTGAAGCTTGAAAATTATGGTTACTAATGACTTCGAATATACGCTTTTCAAATTTTTGATGTGCCTTGATGAACGTTTCTGTTTTTTTCATGTCCCATTAACCCAGACCTCCCAAATCTACATTTCACAACTTTTGTAGCAAATATTGAATTTTTACTACAATTATTAAAGTCAAGTATACAGTTCTTTTAGAAATGCAAAAGTAAATGTCTTTGACTGGGCTGGGTGAGGGCTAGAATCAATTAAACCTGAAAAAATAAATAGATAAAAACAAATCTCCTCAGTTCTTGTATCTTTTTAATTTAAATGTTATTTCTTTTATTTTTGTTTTCTCTTGGCTGCAGCCCATGAATCTCTAGCACTAGTCTAGTAAAAAATATCAATTTTATTTTAAAAATTTCCATGTTACAGAGCACAAGCAGGCAAAGAAATTAGGTTTTTATCATATCTGATAAAATAAAAATTTAAAAATGTATGAATGTTTTTCATTTGATTTCTTTTCAGACACATCTGGTCCTACTGCTGATTTGATTGGTCATAATGTTCCAGTTCATACATCACTACCACCTCAAGTGGAAGGCCATCTACGTTGTTTCCTATGTTTATGCATCTCCCAGATCAAGTGGGTTGTACATCAGCATCCAGCAAGGACAGTGATTCATGTCACTTGGTGGGGAGAGACTGGTTCAGGGACAACTTTTAGGTAAGTACTTGCAAAACTTAATATTTTATTATATATTGTATTTGAATTCTGCAATGTTGGAGTCCCATTGTTGTTGTCACCACTTAGGTACATTCACGAATTTACTGAAAAGACAACATGAAGAAAAAAGGCCTCAAAATTAATAAAAACAAAGTTTTATCTGCAAAATGTTTAAGAGGAAATATCAAAGTATATTTTTTAGATTAAATTATTTTAAAAATTTTTCTAATTTTCTAACACATTCAAAATTTTGGTAAAAAAATCTTGTTTTTCTTTCATCCTTGAGTGAGGCAATTTTTACAAGGAAAATGTAATATTATGCAACTCCCTTTTTGCCGGTGAAAAACATTAATTGGGAAATTCTTACAAAAATCAAATGTTTGGATTTTGAAACTTTCAGGATTTATTCACAAATGACTGAAACCATTTTTGAAATCATTTTTAGAAAATCTTGGTAAATGTTTTTTTTTATACATTTCCTCTGCCCATTAATTTCTTAATGTCTACAAATTAGCGAGCATCTGGAAAATTTTTATTGTTAAATGCAGGATTCATTAAACCTTTTTTTTATCTCTCTAAATTAGTCTCTTTTCAGAAAATCAGCTCCTAATGTAAAAAAAAAAAATGCAATAAAATATGCCATTTTTTATTTAGATATACTTTTAATTGTTTTTATAAAAAAAATTGTTTTGATGAATAATTAATTTTTGCAAGAATTTTCATTTTTATTATTTTTTATTATAGTTATTAAGTTTCAAAAAAATTCTAAAATTTCTTGCATTCACTGGTTTCTTTAAGTTAATATGTGAAGACTATATTTACTAATTGAAAAGCTTAATACAGATAGCCATAAGATTTTGAAAATAAAACTTTTTTTTTTTTTGTGCGTGTGCATGCCAATGAATCTTTTTTTTTTTTATACTGGTGGTCAAAAGTGCTATATCATTAAAAGGTCACGCTCTTTACAAGGGCAGAAAAAAAACATTTTCGGCAGGGTATAATTCTTTTATTTCGCTTCCGTGTTTTCTGTGCCCTGTTTTGATATTCAACGGGATTTGCAAATCCTCCCTTCAAAATTTAAGGCATGTTTTATATTCTAATTCCTAGTTTGCTAATTTTGTTAAAAAAATAATTGTGAAATTCACAGTTTATGGAGGTATCTAATAAAGAATATGAAAAATAAATATTAAAAATAAAAATCAATAAATGTCATAACATTTCATAAATTGAGTTACCTATGTCATGTTATACAATTTCATTCTCTGTTATTAAATTGTAAAATTTTTTCAAAAGAAAATTTTATATTTTTATTTTTCAGAAAGCATCTTCAAACGTAAGGCTATAAAACTAAACTAACTAAAAGTCTATAAAATATTAGATAAATGCTGAAAATGTTAAATTTCTAATTTTAAAAACCAAAAAATCAAGCATATAATTAAGCTACATAAAATTGTCTAATTCAACCACCATACTTCTTAAAATTAGCAAATTTAAAGTTAAATTAATCTGATTTACACAAGTATTATTTATAGCATGAAATTTAAAATAAAACTATTTTTTAATCACAGAGCATTGATCTCTCTGACTTTTGCTGTAAATGATTGGCATGTGATGACAGCTAGATAAGCTAAATATCGTTGACCAGAATTGATATAATTGTCCAAATTCTTTTTCGTGTAAGGAGAAGAAACCGTGAAACATCTGACTTCTTAATGTAATACAGAAAATACCATTAAAAAGAAAGTTTAAATTAATTTAAAAATACGATGACTTGATGATTTGTATTAAACTTTTCAATTTCCAATTAGTAAATATAATCTTCACTTAATAATCTAACTGCCACAAGGCTTTATAGAAGTTTTTTAAAATTTTGAAATTTTATAAATTATTATAATGATAAAACAAAAAATTAAAACAATTCTTTTAAAACTTTATTCTTCAAAAAAATCTTTTTCTTCAGTCTATGATGTCCTTAATATATATTATTTATAAAAGCTTATTTAATTAAATAATGTCATAGTTTTATTGCAGTTTTCATTTTACCATTTGGAGCAGATTTTTTTGTAAAAAAGCCAAATGTATAAAAAAAATAATAGATTTACATTCCTCAGTGAGTCCTGCATTTAACTAATAAAACAGATTTTTGCCACAAAATTTAATTTCATGAATTTACGTAGAGCAGGGGTGGGTAACATATATAAAAAATATTTTTACCAAGATTTTCTAAAAATAGTTTCAGAAATAATTTCATTTGTGAATAAGTACTTATGTTTCATTAAAATTCAGCAATTATTTGATTTTTGCAAAACATTTCAATTTAATGTGTTTTTCACCGAAAAAAAAAAAAAAACCGAGTTATGGATTATTACATTCTTCATTGTAAACTCTGGTAACAATTTGGTTACCTGCTGATGAAAATCAAAATCTTTACTAAAATTTTGAATGTTAGAAAAGATTAAAAAATTTAAAATAATTATTAAATACTTTGATCTTTCCTCTTATTAATAACAAACATTTTGATGGAAAAAGTTTGTTTTTTATTAAGTGTGGGGCCTTTTTTCTTACTGTGCTGTTTCTTCAGCAAATTAGCGGTAATACCTACCTTACAGTAGGTATCTTCACTTTTCTGCAATAATTTGCAATACAAAGTTTTAAAATGAATTTTTGTAAACGAAAAGCTTTTTTGAAGCTTTAATTGAAAGCTAAAAAATTAAATGTACTATTTCCATTAGGTAAAATACCCTAGTGTATATTTTTAAACAGAAATTATATTAATTGGAGTTGTTGTTTTTTTTGTTTTTTTTTTTTTCCTAAAATTTTAACCATCTGTCATCACAATGTGATTTTCTTTATTAAAAAATCTTCCAAAAATAAAATATCACTTAAGTTAAAAGAAAATGCAAAAAACAAATTTTAAAATGATTAGTGGTTATATTTTTTTTTTTTTTTAACACCCAACAAGCACTTGTCAAGCTGATTATTGCTGTCCTACGAAGACTTTATCTGCTAAAACATAATTTGAGAAAGTGAGGGGCGAACACATTCTTTATATAATTTTTAAGTACTCGGTAATTTTACAAATATTGGAAATATTCTCTGTAATCTAATTCTAGAAATGTTGACTTTAAATTTACTGTAGTCATCAGTCTTATTTTCTGATAATGTCATGTATGGTCATCCATGCTTCCAAAATGTGCTTGTCTTATACACATGAAAAAAAAATTTTTTTTTTAAATCTTAGCGTATTAAGCTTTTCAATTTTCGCTTAGTAATTATAGTTTTCACTTAATTTAATTTCCTAATGCAGACTAAGTTTTTAATTTTTAGATTTTTAAAACTATAAATTATAATTTTTAAAAAGAAAAAAAATGGAAACAATTCTTGTAACAATTCCTTATTCAATGCCAATTTTTTTCTTTAAACTGTCCTTATATATATATATATATATATATATATAAATGTTTTTAGGCAGCATTTTTTCATTAATGCATGTTTCATTAAATAATATAGACAAGTTTTGTCTATTTATTTTATGTAAATTTTCTTCATATTCTCTGATAAGCTTAATAGCATTATCATTAAATGAAGAAAGATAATTACAATATTGATACATACTTTTTTTTTTAATAACCCAATCTAAGCTTATTCCAATGGCTTCCCATACTTAATATTTCTTGGTCATGTGTGATGTCACGAGCTGTGATGAAGCATTTGCTTCCAGTGTCTTAAAAGCACGAGTTTGTTGTTGCTTGGAAATCTTCCATGTAAACAAAATCAGTTTGTCATTATCGTTTGTTCGTGTTCATAATATATAATGTAATTTGACATCTTTGAAAATGGCTTATATAAGTTGAAAGCTTAGATTGGATTATTAAAAAAAATTATGTATCAATATTGTAATTTTCTTTCTTCATTTAATGATAATGCTATTAAGCTTATCAGAGAATATGAAATTAATTTACATAAAATTAATAAAAAGTATTAATTTTTTCTCCCATGTTCAAAATTTTGGTTAAAAATCTTGGGTTTTATTCTGTGTCAGTGTGAAATCATAGTTGACTATGAGAATTTTAGCAGCTTTTATATATATTTATTATAAATTATGTTTTAGAACATGTACATAATTTTTTCTATATATGTCCTCTACAATCATATGTTTGTTTCAACGTTGGGTGTCCAACGTTTCGTCAGGAGGAATAAGCAAGTTGGTTGGGGTTATTGATAATGAAGGGAATGTGTCTTCCGTTTTGACCATTAGACTTTTGAAGAACTTGGTGTGTAAGTGCTAAATTGTTGATTAATGGCATTATCTGTTGGAATGTACGTTTTTATCGGTCGGGTATATCTTTTGGTTAGAATTTCGAAGAATGTGGTGTGTGGAGGGGTTTGATTATTTGGTCAGTTTTGTGTGTTTGTGTGGGGGGTTTTTTGTGATTGGGGAACTTATCTTGTTTGTTGACCTTAAGAATTTTTAGGACGGCGTTGTGGTTGGCTAGTGTTTGATTAATTGGTGTCTGTTGTTACCAGGCCGATTTTATGTAGTCTCTTTCATTTTGTGGCGAGGCTTTCCTCTCGGGGTTCCTTAGCTAGACGTGATAGGGGTGGGGTGTTTTTTCTTTTTAATTTTAATTTTTTCGGTATGGAATATTTTTTTTTATTTTATTTTTGTTTTTTATATTTTTATTTTAGCGGGATAGGGTTTTTTTTATTCAAGTTTGGAGTATTATTGTATTTAGGCAAAGTTATTTCCAAAAAATCTAAACTTGTATTTTTTAGGAAGTAAATGCAAATTTGTATTTTATCAGTTTTTTATATAAAGTTGTATATTTAATCTTAATTTTGAGTTTAGAGGATCGGTTTTTTCTTTTAATTTTTTATTTTTCATAAATTATCGTTTGGAATCCTGTTTATTTCTTTTAATTTTTTATTTTATTTATTTAGATATTTTTGTGAGTATTAGACCTTACTTTAAGGATTTATTAGATCGATTTTTTTCTATAGCATTTTTTATCTTTTATAATAAAAATATCTAATCAGATTTCTAGTATTTTTTAGCATGATTGTAGGGTTAGATCTTTAATGTGCTTACAGTTTATTTTTGTGTATGATATAATTATTCTGAAATAGTATATTTAATCTTAATTTTGAATATAGGAATTTTGATTCTTTTTCGAGTTTGGGAGCCATTTTTTTCGTTTAATTTTGATTTTTCCAGTACGGAATATTTTTGTATTTAAGTAAGGTTATCACGGTAAGTAAGGTTATTGCTGTAGACTTTAGTAATAGTTTGGGAGCCTGTTTATTTCTTTTAATTTTACGTTTTATTTATTTAGATGTTTTTGTGGGTATTAGACCTTACTTTAAGGATTTATTAGATCGATTTTTTCTATAGCATTTTTAATCTTTTATAATAAGAATATCTAATCAAACTCCTAGTATTTCCTAGCATGATTGTAGGGTTAGGTCCCTAATGTGCTTGCAGTTTACTGTGGTTTCGTGCCTCTGATTTAAAATCTTGTTACTATTTATATATTTAAGGATCTCTATTTTTTCTTGAAGGCAAAGAGAAAACATGGTTCTTTTATAGATTTTGCTGTTCTTGCTTGTTTGAGGATTTTCCATTTAACCATAGGTGTTTTATTTTCGTCTTTTAATTTCCAAAAGTATTTGGAGAGATGTCATGTTTTGTTTTTCTTTGTTATTGAAGGATGAGAGGAGATTGTAAAAGTGCTTTTTAAATACGTTCATGATATTCCCAATATATATTTTTTCATCTTTAGGATTTTATATGGATGAAATCGAACACATATATATCAGAGATTTCGTCAGACATTTATTGATCATGGGGCATTGGTTGGAGTTTCTACAGTTACAGAGGTTGTTATCACGGGACGGACTTGTATTAGTGTTGGATTTATTTTTGCTGTGTATTTTTAATATTTTGGTGTTATGCATTTTGTAGGTACGTCCAATTTTACTGTGGGAAAATCAGCATAGTCTGAAGTAAAAGGCCTCAAACTAAATAAAAACAAGGTTTTCTTGGCAAAATGTTTATGCTATCATAAAGAGGATAGATCAAAGTATTTTTTAATTATTTTTACAAAGTTTTAAAATTGTTCTAACAGGTTCTGAAAGGCTCATTTAGTGGTAGAAAATCTTTTTTTTTCTCTCATCAGTGAAAGGGGTAAATTGACGCTAGAGTTTATTACGTCAACAACGTAATATTACGCGAAGGCATTTTTTGACTCTGAAAGACACCTTAATTTGGAAATTCTTGCAAAACTCAAATAATCGTTTGATTTTGATGAAAATTTCAGGACTTATTTGCAAATGATTGAAATGATTTTTGAAATAATTATTTTTATAAAATATTGGTAAAAAATATGTTTTTTTTTAAAATTTGTTCCACCCCCTTTTAATTTCCAGAAATGTCGAAAAATGCGACTAGGTCACAACATATAGTTTTCATTAAATTCAGGAGTCATTAAGGAAAGCTAATCAACTGTCTTTTTTTCTTCAAAACAAGCTACCATTTAGAAAATCAGCTCTAAATTAGTTTCATTGCATTTTTGTTTTCCTATGACAATTTTTATTTGGGTAAACTTTTAATTGCTTTTATAAGCAGAAATTAAAATTGTGTCATCGTCTGAATAAAAAAAAAATTTTTCGTTAGTAATGAATTTTTTACAAGAATTTTTTATTTTTCATATTTTTTATTAAGTAATTTAAAAAGTTTCATAAATCTTTTACAGTTTTCTCTTTATAGGTCTCTGAGATGTTTTTTTAATTAATGTGTGTGTGTATATATATATATATACATCGAAAAATTTAAACAGTTACTCTAAAAGAGTAACTTTTTTTTGTAATTTAATTAAAACTGTTTATTTTTGCATGTTAATTTCCCGTTTTTGGGATGTAAGGGTGCCCATAAACGATATAAATCTATAAAAGGTCACGTGACTCAAGGGTTGTCCGCCCTTACATAAAATTTTCCCATATATAAACCCCGAAGGTCCTTGCTGCTATTCTTTTCATGTGTGTCTCTGAATCGCTCAAGAAAGAAGTCATTTCTAGTCAGAATTTAAATATTTAAAGTAACTTTTATATTTTTTACTTATTAGTTTAGTCATTTTTAATATTAATTGTGAATCTATCTACCTGACAGAATTTAGAAAAAACATTAAAACTTTTTTTCTTATTTGTTTTGCTTTTTTGGGCTGTTCATTCCAGTTGCATGTGGTAATGATTCATACAAGAAATTATTAGGGATAAAAATGTTTACTTTCAATGTGTGTTTGCAAAATGTGACTAAGAAATAAATTATTATAAAGTATGCATTTGTATTGTTATCCTCCTACTTTTAATTTTTTTCTAATTGCAAATGAATGTACCAAAAGAAAGAACATGTTATAAAATTATTTTTACCCCTATGCATCAAATTATAGGAGATACCTAGGTATCTTCCATAATTTGATACCTAAGGGTAAAAATAATATTATAACATGTTTTTCCTTTTTAAATTCATTTACAATTAAAATAAAAAGGGAAAGTAGGAGTTAAACAATAAAAATGCTTAATTTCAATAGTAGGATTAGGTTATGAAATAAAATAGAAAAAAATGGCTTTTTTCAATTGAAAAGAAAAAATGAAACCTTCTCCAAATTGTTTTAATCTTAGCCTATGCACCATAAAATTGTAGTACATATTTGTTTCTTAGACACATTTTGCAAGCACACATTTTTGTTAAATTCCAACTTTTCTCTCTTTTTTTTTATTGTGCACAAAAAAGAGAAAAGTTGGAATTTAAAGAAATGTTTAATTTCAATGTGTTTGCAAAATGTGTCTAAGAAACAAATATATACTGCAATTTTATGATGCCTAAACTAAGATTAAAATAAATTGGAAAAGGTTTCATTTTTTCTTTTCAATTGAATGAAAAAGCAATTTTTTCTTTTGTATTTCATAGCCTAATCCTACTAATGAAATTATGCATTTTCAATGTTAACCTAATTAAAGTTTATTTTTAATTGTAAATGAATGTACAAAACACATGTTATAAAATTATTTTTACCCTTAGTTATTAAATTAAGGGAGATACCTACATTCACAATGGAAAAAATCAAGAGGAAAGTTGGAATTAAAAAAAAAAATGTTTAATTTCCATTTGTGTTTGCAGAATGTTTTTAAGAAACAAATATGTACTACAATTTTATGGTGCCTAGCTAAGATTAAAACAAATTGGAAAAGGTTTCATTTTTTTTTTATTTTTTTTAATTGAATGAAAAAGACATTTTTTTTTTCTATTTTATTTCATAGCCTAATCCTACTATTGAATTTATGCATTTTTATTGATTAACTCCTACTTTCATGTTCTTTTTTAAATTGTAAATGATTGTACAAAATACATGTTATAAAATTATTTTATCCTTAGTTATCAAATTAAGAGAGATACCTACATACCTGTACCTGGAAAAGCAGCTAAACAGTGAGGAAGATTGGAGAGCCAATTAAGAAAACACCACGGCCCTTTTCAGGACCACAAAATATTCCCAAAATTCCTTTCTCTTAAAAGATATTGTATAAATACAGTATGACATGTACAAAAAATATAGATACTTATTTATAACATCTACAGTTATGTAAAAATTAAATTAGATATTTTTACCTAGTTATCTTGCTAATTAATATGAATAAGGCATAATAAAAATATTAATAATTAGCATAATATTTCATAACTTAGCTGGGTTATTTTAATTTCATTCTTTCTTATAAAACTGTAAAAATATTTTAAAAGAAATTTCAATTTTTATTTATTCAGAAAGCATATGCAATCATCCAGCTATAATGCTAAACTAAAATTCTATAAAATAAGTAACTGCTGAAAATACTGTTACATTTTTATTATTACTATGTAATGAAAAACTAAAGAATGAAATTACAATTTTTGTAATTTAGCTACTTCCAATTTTGCCATGTTTATATCCATTTTATAAGATCTATCAATTTGACAAGTATTAAGTTGAAGTTGGTGCCCAATATGTGATGCAAGAGCTGAACCTGGAAAAGCAGCTAAGCAATGAGGAGGATTGAATAGCCAATTAAAAAAACACCACTGTCCTATTCAGGGCCACAAAATATTCCTGAAACTGAAAGTCTTTTCTCTTCAAGATATTGCATAAATACATTGACATGTATAAAAAAATAGATACTTAATTATAACATCTACAGTTATGTAAAAATTAAATTAGATATTTTTACCTTTTTTTGTTACTAATTATTATGAAGAATGCATAATAAAAATATTAATAATTAGCATAATATTTCATAACTTTACTGGGTTATTTTAATTTCATTCTTTGTTATTAAATTGTAAAATTATTTTAAAAGCAATTTCAATTTTTATTTATTTATAAAGCACATTCAATCATCCAGCTATAATGCTAAATGAACATTGTATAAAATATTATGTAATTGATGAAAATATTATGTTATGGTTAGCTATGCAGTTAAAAAACAGAAACCGGTTTTTTAGATACATAAAAATTTGGCACTTCCAGATGCTATACTTGGGGTGTTGACAGACAGTAGCTGACATATTCAATCAATCGGCACCTCGTATTACGTTGATGACAGGACTATTGTATTTAAGATAAGCTTTCTGTCTTAAATTTCATAAAGTAAGCAATTACTATTGTGTGAAATCAGATTAAGTTAAGTTTCAATTCAAACAATTGACTATAAAAAGTGTCTGTGATGTATATTTTTTTTTAAAGATTTTTTAAACAAAGTTGGCTACTGTTGACGTAACCTGTCAATAAATAAAAAATTTCAAAAAATGGCGGAAAATTTAGTTTGTTTTTTATTTCGAAATATTTCGGATTCCAATCGATATAATTTCAGTTTAAAATACACCAGTGTATTTTGATTACTGGAATTACTAACTTTAATCCCTTGGCTTTCAAATAGACCTAATTTTAAAGCTTGAAGATAGAGTATTTCTTTTAAAATTTTCATTTTAAACTTAGGTATATAAAAATTTATTGGTCGTACCTATGCATTTTGATTATTTTTTCTAGATTATTGGAACAGCTATAGCTTAATTTTAAGGTATTTTTATTGAAGATTTTGCTCAGAGGGTTATTTTTGGGAAAGTGCTTCTCTACTAATTTAAGAAATTTATGCCTCAGCTTGAAGTTGACTGATTGATTGAATGGAGGGTTATACCATATTATTTTCCAGCTTCTATTTTTGCTTTTTGGACTTTTGAATTTTTCCATAAAGCTGATTTTTGATGATTTATACCCGCTTTCATTAAGGATTCTATTATAAAATTACCTTGTGCTTATCAAATATCTCTTTACTGGATGAGTGTGTGTTAATGCGACATTCTACTGATGATGGGATGTGCTTAACAATGGATGGTGAGTGATTAGAGTTGGGGTTTATATATATTGGGTTAGCGTTGTTTTTCATGTAAGGTTGGAAAGTGTTCGATACTAGGTCTAATGTTATGTCTAGGAAGTCTACTTGCTTGATATTGTGTTTAATCACTACGTTAAGGCCAAAGGATTTAAAGACTCTATGGATTAATTTTCTGGTTTTATCAACCTTACCTCCAGTAGATTTATCAATTATCACTAGTCCGTTGTCCCTATATAGTCTTATATTGTCCGTTTCGATTTCCTTATGTGCAGTTAAGTTGTACAGTAAGAATAATCCAATCAGATCTGAAGCCTCTGCAGAATCCAGGGCACCCATAGATAAATCAAAGTTCTCCTTTGAGTTCTTAGTCCACTGTTCGTTGTCGTGGATTATAACTGATTTCCTGCAGTTCAGGATAATTTTGACCTCATCCTCTGTGATGTCTGAGTAGAATTCCGCAAACTCCAGGGTGAGACTGAATAGGTTCTCCGAAATTGAAGGGTAAAAATCCACAATGTCAAATTGTAAAAAGGTGGCATTATTTTTTCCACCAATTTTTTCAAACCACTTGATTACGTCTACCGTACTTTTCCACTGCGTTAGTTTAATTTTATTTTTTATTTGTTGGTCGACCCTCTCTAATACTGTTTTACTTATCCTACCTATTTCGGATTTTGTGGGGTTTATTATCCTTGTAGGTAATTTGCTGTAAAAATCAGGTTTGTGGTCTTTCAAAAGCACATATGTTTCTTTCGTTGCTATTTTGGGGACTCTGTCACTTATTTTCAATTTGTCTGTAATTAGTTTATCTTCCTGGTTTATTCTGTCTATGTGGTTTTTGTGTTCTTTGTTGATTTTCCTGTATTTTTTTGTTAGGTTTTTTTTTAATAAGGTCCTTGTATTCATTTGGGTCCATCTTATAGAAATTCAATGTTTTGTCTAAAAGTGCTTTTACAATCTCCTCTCATCCTTCAATAACAAAGAAAAACAAAACATGACATCTCTCCAAATACTTTTGGAAATTAAAAGACGAAAATAAAACACCTATGGTTAAATGGAAAATCCTCAAACAAGCAAGAACAGCAAAATCTATAAAAGAACCATGTTTTCTCTTTGCCTTCAAGAAAAAATAGAGATCCTTAAATATATAAATAGTAACAAGATTTTAAATCAGAGGCACGAAACCACAGTAAACTGCAAGCACATTAGGGACCTAACCCTACAATCATGCTAGGAAATACTAGGAGTTTGATTAGATATTCTTATTATAAAAGATTAAAAATGCTATAGAAAAAATCGATCTAATAAATCCTTAAAGTAAGGTCTAATACCCACAAAAACATCTAAATAAATAAAACGTAAAATTAAAAGAAATAAACAGGCTCCCAAACTATTACTAAAGTCTACAGCAATAACCTTACTTACCGTGATAACCTTACTTAAATACAAAAATATTCCGTACTGGAAAAATCAAAATTAAACGAAAAAAATGGCTCCCAAACTCGAAAAAGAATCAAAATTCCTATATTCAAAATTAAGATTAAATATACTATTTCAGAATAATTATATCATACACAAAAATAAACTGTAAGCACATTAAAGATCTAACCCTACAATCATGCTAAAAAATACTAGAAATCTGATTAGATATTTTTATTATAAAAGATAAAAAATGCTATAGAAAAAAATCGATCTAATAAATCCTTAAAGTAAGGTCTAATACTCACAAAAATATCTAAATAAATAAAATAAAAAATTAAAAGAAATAAACAGGATTCCAAACGATAATTTATGAAAAATAAAAAATTAAAAGAAAAAACCGATCCTCTAAACTCAAAATTAAGATTAAATATACAACTTTATATAAAAAACTGATAAAATACAAATTTGCATTTACTTCCTAAAAAATACAAGTTTAGATTTTTTGGAAATAACTTTGCCTAAATACAATAATACTCCAAACTTGAATAAAAAAAACCCTATCCCGCTAAAATAAAAATATAAAAAACAAAAATAAAATAAAAAAAAATATTCCATACCGAAAAAATTAAAATTAAAAAGAAAAAACACCCCACCCCTATCACGTCTAGCTAAGGAACCCCGAGAGGAAAGCCTCGCCACAAAATGAAAGAGACTACATAAAATCGGCCTGGTAACAACAGACACCAATTAATCAAACACTAGCCAACCACAACGCCGTCCTAAAAATTCTTAAGGTCAACAAACAAGATAAGTTCCCCAATCACAAAAAACCCCCCACACAAACACACAAAACTGACCAAATAATCAAACCCCTCCATACACCACATTCTACGAAATTCTAACCAAAAGATATACCCGACCGATAAAAACGTACATTCCAACAGATAATGCCATTAATCAACAATTTAGCACTTACACACCAAGTTCTTCAAAAGTCTAATGGTCAAAACGGAAGACACATTCCCTTCATTATCAATAACCCCAACCAACTCCACAACAACAACGAACCAAATATAAACAGCGGATTATTCCAGTTCTTGCTTATTCCTCCTGACGAAACGTTGGACACCCAACGTTGAAACAAACATATGATTGTAGAGGACATATATAGAAAAAATTATGTACATGTTCTAAAACATAATTTATAATAAATATATATAAAAGCTGCTAAAATTCTCATAGTCAACTATGATTTCACACTGACACAGAATAAAACCCAAGATTTTTAACCAAAATTTTGAACATGGTAGAAAGGATTAATACTTTTATCTTTCCACTTAATAACAAACATTTTGATAAAACTTTTGGGGCTTTTTTCCTCATGCTATACTGTTTTTTAGTGAAAATATCTATCTTACAGTATCAATATTTTTATTACCATATTTGACAGCATAAAAATGCATGGGCATATTAGAGACCCTTCCTCCCACAAACACTATTCCAGCATGTTATATTAAAAAAAAAATGTAGTGTTTAAAGTGAGATATCAGCATTTTACAAAAGCACTTTAGCTATAGCAGAAAATGTTACTGTATATAAAAGGTAAGCTAGCAATACAGCTGAAGAGGAAATTGCAATTATAAAAATATCCTACATGATTACAGTAATAAAATATTGCTTGAGAAAAAACAACAATTTTTTTTATAAAATGGTAGTCACTACTAACAGTTAAACATAAACTAAAACACAGTTTCATCATTATCAACATTCCTTTCAGTTAAATTATTTTCTTCTGTAAGTAAAATTAAAGATTACAGTAGTGAGTATTGGGGATAAGATTAATACTAAAAAGTAAATCTAATCTGAAGCTTCTTAAAATTTATCTTTTTATCAATATTCTAGTTAAAGTATATCTACCCATTTACAAAATACATATTGTAATATGTTACCTTTATGAATAACTAATTTTAATAATCTCTCTTGGATGAAAACACTTTCTCAGTTTTTCAATAACAGTAAATAAGGTTCTAGGTCAAGATACACTCACCATGATTAATTAATAATGAACTGTGTTGTGTTGCTTTTTTTTTTTCCCCTCAAAAGTACACCATTACCTAATAAACTTCTAATTAGAGTTCAAAAGAGACAGTAAGTTCTATTGTGAAGTTCCTAAACATTTAAGGATAAAGCTTATAAATTTGCTGTCAGAATTTAAAGCAAATATTCCTCTTTAATCATCTTTTTTTTCTACATTAAAGTTATGATTTTCTTTGTCCTTTATTCTTGAATTGCAATAATGCACTATAAGATATCCTCTACTCCAACTATTTTTTTTATAAAGTGCATCCTTTCACTAGACCATTTAAAATTATTTAAATATTGTTTCATTTTTAAAAAAAAAAATCTTATAAATATCTTCTTTTAGAAAATAATTTTTTATTTTATTTAGACCTTTTGATGATTCCAAAGAGGCCCACAATGACCTAAAAACCACAGCAAGATATCCTATTCGTTCTGGCCCAAAGCAATTTGCATCTTATCTAAATGGTATTATTTTTATTTATATTTTCTTTTAAAAATAGAATTTATTTTCCAGTTTCGGTCATTTCCAAATGTTTCATTTCTTTATTTTTGTTTTATTTATTTACTTTTTTTTTTTTTTTCACATAATTAAAATTTTACAGATTATAAACAACAAAAACATGGTAATGAAATTTGAATAAGAATATTTTCATTCAAACCTTTTATAGATATATGTATACAATGTAGCATCAATGACAGTTTCTTTGTGTCACTGAACTATATTATTGCCATTTGAAATCTCTATAGTTATTGTATTTCTACAAAGATCAATTGTTTCCATTATTTACTTCTCTGGTATATATTTTTTTTAATTTCAGATATGAATGTCTTGCTTCTAGAAATTTTAGATGAAGATTCATTGGAAATTGTTGGTTATGCAGAGGTGGATCATATTGCAAACCTCACTACATACAATCCATTAAAACGGTTAGATTTTAATTTCAGTTATCAATTATTTTGTTACATCTGTCTGTACTTGGGCTAAGAAAGTAGTAGTTTCATGTCATAAATGTGTATCTGAGTTCTGATAGTAAAAGCTAATATTTAAGATAGGGGATTTCCCCTTCAGAAAATTAGCATTAGTTAATGTTCCTGTCTTTCAGCTATGGTTTAAATAAAAGGGTAGACTAGATTTATTACACTTGTGTGACAACCAGTCTAAGAGAAAGAAAACCTTGAATTCTAGTCTGTGGTGAAGGCAATAGGAAACCATTCCACTATATATCCAAAAAAGACATAATGATTCAAAAGAAATAAAGTAAAGGAATCTGTGGAGAGCCGTAATTATCTATGTCCTGAAGGGACAAGGCATTTAAGAAAAAAAAAATCTATCACCATCACAGTCAATTTATTTGAAAGTATGTGTGTGTGTTATATATATATTTCTTCTGTTATTGATATTCAGCTGTTTATTTTTTGTTTTATGTACTTTATTGTATAGCATAAAGATATGTCCACACATTTATATCATAGATATGTATTACAATGTTGAGATATTCTAGTTTATATTAGGTTTTATAGGGTGCGATAGGTAAATTGTGGTAATTTTATATTTTTGATTTTGTCCATGTGTGGTGTTTGCACAGTATAGTAGGGTCAGTTGGGTACTGTCTTTGAGAAAAATGATGCAATTCACTCAACCAGAAATTTGGAAAAGGCATGCTGTATTGCTTAACATTTATGCCAGAAGCTTCACTACAAACATTTCAGGGCATTTGGATGTCAATCTGAGGACAGTGCAGAGGATTCAGAAAGAGTTGGATGAGTCTAATGGTGATTATGAAGGTGTTTGGAGTGATCACTAGTGACATAATGCCTTCATTTATCTTCTCCCAAGGCTTCAGACTCAACATGGAAACCTATATCTAGAGCCTTGAGGAAGTAGTGCTGTCCTGGGTGGCTATTGGAAGACCCTATATCTGGCAACAGGAATCTGCACCATGCTACACAAGCAGGAGAACCCAGTCATGGCTGTCAGACAATTTCTGCAACCACAGCATCTGTTACATTTAGCTACCTAACTCCTCAGGCTGCAACCCTTTTATATGTGGGGCACAGTTGAGTGAGAGCTCAACAAAACTCATCATAACACCAAAGATTAACTGAAAGCAAGGATTATAGCAGCATTCATCAATAAGGAGACTGTCCGGAAGAGTTGCAGGAGTTCCCAAAGTTGTCTGAAATCTGTGGTTGAAGCCAGTGGCATTTTTTTTTTTTTTAAATAAATTCACTCTAGTATTTCAAGGTATTTTTGTAATTTTGGTAAATATCTGCTAAAATAAGATATCAGTTTATTTTCATTTTTACATCATTTAGATGTCAATTTATCCATCACACTCTGTATCACTTTTGAAAAATTCTTTCTCATCTTTAGCCTAAAAATATTTGTTTATAAACTATACATGTTATTCTTTTTGACTGTTAAATAACTTTGCACATCCTTTTAACGCCAGCATTTATGCAGTTTCATCATTGGAAGACAAAAAAATTGCTGAATTATATGTTTGTATTACACTGGAACCATTGATGGGTAAGTTAATATTTTAAAATAAATTCATGATAGTATTTTGTTATAAAGTCTATGCCTAAAATGCTGCATAATCTAATAATTAAAATGTGAATGCACAACTTACACAAGCCTAACTATATTTTCTTCTTCTTTGTATATTACCCAATAAACTTTAATCATGCATTTTTTTCTGTGTCAATGAAACATTAAAAATCTTGTTTGTATCAGCTTTTTCCCATTATCCTTCATTTTTACTATTTGACATTTTCCCTTTTCTTTGCAAACTGATCTCGGCTATTATGAAGTTTCAACCATTGTACTCTCTAGGCTTTCCTTGCTCAGTTCAGGATTGTCTTACAGGACAATAGCCTAATGTATTAAAGTATTGGTTTGTGAATTTTGTGAGTTTAATTCTGAAGCTGGATAGTGCAAACTTGATGGAAACAAGACAAGCAAAAACTGAGCAGTATGAAAATAGGAACAAAAAGATATTTTTAGACATGTACAGCAGACTGAGAACACTGTACTTTTTGTAGACTAAAAAAAATGTTCAGTTCAAAATTCCCTGAAGGTTACTTGATTGATAGACACCTCATCCCATAAAATCAGAAGTTTTTTTTTTCTGAGGAAAGGAGACAACAGAAGTAGGTTTATACACAAAACCAAGAAGCCATAGTAAATGGAGAAAGGAAATCTAAAAGTAAGAATTACATATAAATCAGTATATTTTTTTATCCTGTACAATGGTATAATCAATCTGATTTTCTTTTATTACCCTTGCATCTGAACTTGAATGTACCACACAAAATTTGACTGCAACATTTTGAAAAAAAAAAAAATAGGGTTGTACTATACATAAGTTGTCTTATACAGGTGTATATAAAATAAGTTAAAGTTTTTTTTAAAAACCTTTAACTTATTCTTTATATGCAATTTATGTATAGTACAATCCAATTTTTTTTTTTAGTGTGAATTTTAACCCCTCCAGAAAAAAAATTACCTGTGCATAGGGAAAGCAGTCACTGAAAATGCATAATTTTTAACTTCAAAAAATTATCTCTGTATAGTGTGATCCCTTATTTTTTTGTGTAAAAAGAAAAACTAATCAATAGTGAATAAATTTTTTTGTATTTTTAATGAATTTTTATGGCATTTTAAATGAAGATTAACATGTATTTTATCTATTTTCCATAATGTTATCAAATTGCCATACTAACAGACTTGAATATTTTCTCAATTTTCCAGAATCCTATGATAGCTCAGGTTTTCTGCCTACAGTGGACATTAATGCGCAAACATTTCAGCCAACCAAACCAGACCTATTGCCTGAAAGGATTTCAGAAGCACATTCTGTTAAGGTAATTCTCTTAAATTATTTGTGACACTCCTCTCTACTGGTGTAGTATGTCTCATACATATATCTGCACTTAGTAAGTCACTCAAAGTGTCACCACCAGACAGCATACATAGGCAAGTGTTCACTCAAGTTGGGTGAGGGTATTCTGTTGGACTAGCAATGATTGTCAACTGTGATACAACTGCCTTAGTACCATCCCTCATATTTTGCTCGCTCACCGAAGAGATTGTGGTTTTACGCTTTCTGTAAGAGTCTAAATCCAAATTGTGTTTGCATGAAAATCAAAAAGCAAGGATTTGATTAGTTTTAATTTGGTGTCTTTTTGAAATTTTTAATTGAGCATTATCAGAAGATGTCTTAATTCCATGAGAAAGAGGAAATGTGGCTTAGTTTTCTAACACAAATTCTATCATATCAAGTTTGATGGAGCCACATCTTTACCTCTGGCTATGTTGCTTTCAATTGATCTTGTATCAGTTCAAGCAAATTTATAAACTCTACTAGATTAAATGTCAATCTCCTCTCAGCAACAGAATGGTTGATTTTAAACTTAAGAACTATTCTGCTTATCTTACAAATGATAGATAAAAGCAATAAATCACGAAAGCTCAACTTTTGAGGTATTTCTTTTCACTGGTCTTTTGTCAAGTTTATTTTTCTGAAAAACTGATAGTTCAAATCTTTCCTGTATCCAATGGCTGATGGATATTCCTCTAACCTAATTCTAAAAATATTGGCTAATGTCATATTTTCATATTTGTTTTATTTTATCCAAATCCATTGTTTACTTTTCTGTTATCACTCTTTGTTCTTTAGATTTAAATCTTTTTATACACCTGACTCTATCAGGATATAATACCTCTCTGGTTTAAATAATTACCAACTAGAGGTTCTATTAAACCACATATTTCTAAAATAAGAATAACATTTTTATATTTTCTATAAATTTCTATTTAAAATGTATTTCCAGTGATATTACTTTTTCAATAACATGTTTGCAGATCTTTCAGAGGGTCACCTATTGGCGGGGCATCAGAATACACCAATTGCCCCCCTGCAGAGAGTAAAAGTCCCTCAATGGGGCCACCTGTTGGCCGTGGGTGGTGACCCGTGTCATCTGGGGACAGGATCCTGATTGAGCAAGCCATGGCCGGGTGCAAAGAGGTCATGGTCCTGCAACACATCACTTCGGCCCTTACCTGGGCTAGACAGGCGGTCGAAGAGGCCCGATCCGATCAACTGGCTGGTCAGGTCAAGCCCTAACATCTACTCCCAAACATAATTGGAGTAGATAGACTAAACTATCGCCCGGTTCACACTCCACCCTCGTCTATTGAACAGGTGAAGAGGCTCATCCCTTGTTTCCTGTTTAGGATGCGGTTTTCAGTTTTCTATTTTCCAATCTTTTCACTCCTATGTAGCCCCCTGCACATAAGTGGTGTAACCGCCTTGCTCGGGGTGATATGATTAAAAAAGAAAAAATACCCTCCAAAAACATTTTCTACCAAGACTGGTGTATCCTATCGTACATATCCCCCCCGCAAAAAAAAACAAAAAAAACTACCAGACCATGGAAAGTTATATATAAGAAAACTACTACCAGCTTTCTATGAATAGATATTAGGTGCTGGCTAAGGGTCAATCGACAGCACAAGATACATAGCCATCCAACTGTGCACCTACATTATGGGGTGGTGCACAGGGGGAGGAGACAGGTGCTCCGGGTTTCTCACGCCGTCGAGTATATTGGAGGGGAAGTCCATGATCTGTCAGGGCGAATGGGTTTCCCCCCTGACAGATCCTGTTCGCGGGCTCCAGCCTGGTTTGGTGGGTGGGGATAACCCTCCAATGAATAATATATTATATAGTATGTCTAATAAATATTCCAAATGCCCCCATATAGAATCTCCGTCAGACTCAGAAAATGAATTCATTATTACAAAACAATTTCCTCAGTTTATTGTTTTGGAGTTGTTAGAAGAAAAACAATTAACAAAGATATCTCCATTCATTATTGAAAAAGTACTTTCTGGTGCTATCGTACCAAAGATGGTAAAGAAGCTTAAAAATTGTACGCTACTTGTCCAAGTAGAAAAAAAAATCATATTCTGATGCGCTTCTAAAAATGAAAACCTTTTCTGAAATAAAGATAAACGCATATCCACACAACACGCTGAACAAATCTAGTGGTGTAGTCAGAAGCATTGAGCTCTCACTCTGCACTATCGAAGAATTTAAGACTCAGCTAAAAACACAATGTGTAATAGATGTACGACGTATACAAATTAGAAAAGGAACTGATGTCATCGAAACAAACACATATATATTCACTTTCAACCTCCCCAAAGTCCCGAAGGAATTAAAAATAGGATTTACAATTGAAAAAGTCAACCAGTACATCCGAAGCCCTCTACGGTGCTTCAATTGTCAACTGTTTGGACACCATAAGGACAGGTGCATGAGACTTCCAACATGCAGAAGATGCGGAGAAAGAGACTCTGACCACCACGGGCAAGAATGTAACAAAAAAGCAAAATGTGTTGATTCTTTTGAAGATCATCCATCAGACTCCAAACAATGTATAATCTGGAAAAAAGAAAAAGAGATTAACACTATCAAGTTTACACATAATATATCCTTCCCTGAAGCTAGAAAGATAGTCGAAGAAACTGGCTTATTCCCCACTAAATCATATGCATCAGTTACTAAACCAAACAACTTTGAAAAACAAGAATGCCATTCTTGCAAACTCCTACTCAGTAAATTATCAAAACTTACAACAGAAACACTCCCCGCTTCCTTGAAAGAGATTAATCTACTCTCTGAACCTTCAAGCATGGAAAAACCATCAACATCAAATACCTCTATGGCGGAACAAAAACCTCTTCTCCAGAGGGAAACTATCCAAAAAAAAAAAAAACGACTTTACGGAAGGAATCTAAGTCCCCTCCCCCAAAGAAAGTCACTACTACTCAGGAGCAGACTGTACAGAGATCTTCCTCTAAACTAAGAACTATAGTCGAGAAAATCACTCCCCCCCCCAAAAAAAAAAACTGATGCACATCTGTAGATTCAGAAGACATGGAAACGGAGAGTATCCCTCCTGTAGAAAACAACCACCTCAGTTCTCATAAAGATAAACGGAAATCAAATACATAAAATTTAACCATGGTGAGCAAAATAATTCAATGGAATTGTAGAGGTATAAAAGCCAATCTGAATGAACTTCTATTAATATCCAGTCTATGTCCTATAATAATATGTTTACAAGAAACTTTTTAAAAACCGTCTGAAAGCATTAAACTCCGGAACTTCTCTGAATACAACCACATAGTAAATAACTCAAGTAGTGCTTCCGGAGGAACATCCATTCTTATCAATAATAAAATAGCACAAAGCCAGATAAATTTACAAACTAATTTACAGGCAATTGCCATTACAACCACCTTACATAGAACTGTCACAGTTTGCTCCCTCTATCTACCTCCAAATGACCCTATAGATGAAATAGAAATAGAAAATCTTATTAACCAACTCCCTCATCCCTTCCTAGTATTAGGTGACTTTAACAGTCAGAACACTAGTTGGGGATGCTCAGACACAAACAGAAGAGGAATCATAATAGAAAACCTTATCAACAATAACAACCTATGTATATATAATAAGAAACTAACTTTTATTCACTCTGCTACAAACACGTTCTCAGCAATTGATCTTTAAGTGATCCAAGTATCTTTATGGATTACGACTGGACTGTTCATGAGGATACATGTGGGAGCGACCACTTCCCAATAACATTAGAACATTCTGTCTCTGAAATAATCTCAAAAATACCTCACTGGAACCTTAAAAAAGCTAACTGGAATAAATTCAAACAATTATGCAAATATAAACTCCTACCTGGAAAACATGAGAAAGACCCAATCACTCATTTTACAGATATTATTATTTCTATAGTTGAGGAATGTATCGCTAAAACTACTTCATCAACTAAGTATAACTGGCCTTGATTTAATGACGATTGTAAAAAGGCTATCAGACTACGGCGTGCTGCATTAAGAAAATTCAACAACTGACCCACTGCTCAGAATTTAAACCATTTTAAAATATGCAGAGCTAAATCACGCTGAATAATAAAAGAAGCCAAACGGGAGTCATGGAAGAGCTTTGTTTCCAAAATTAATAGCACCAAAAGTAAAACCATATGGAATATGGTGCGGAAAATTTCAGGGAAAGACATCAGTTCCCCACTCAAGCACCTCTGTATAAACAACAAAATAACCCCAAAAAAGGACATGGCCAACCTGCTTGCAGACTCTCTTACAAATAACTCGTTATCCAAAAATCACAGTAAAAAATTCCAGACTATTAAACAGGAATCAGAAAAAATCAAGCTGAACTTTAAAAGTAATAATGAAGAATATAATAAACCTTTTTCTATTAATAAACTAAAGGATTCATTAAAGAAAGCTAATAACACAGCTGAGGGTCCAGACATCGTATGAGTTCTTAAAACAACTACCTGATCAATCATTGAAGTATTTACTATCCATTTTTAATGACATCTGAATCAGTAGTAATATTCCTGCCATATGGAAACAAGCCATAGTCATTCCTGTAGTAAAACCAAGATGGGTAAAATAGTGTTCTGTATTCTGAATGAGCCTGTTTCCAGGGAATAACTGTCATTTAAAATAAAAATACACTTCTGGCCTTAAATGACCCTTTAGATGTTGATAGGCCGTTAAACAGGAACAAACAAACAAACAAACCAGTCCACAATGCTCCACAGTTCTTTGAACAGGTGTAGAGTTTTATCTAGTGTTTCCTGTTTAAGATTGGGTTTCTGGTTCCTTCTAAAGTGGTGAACAAATAACTTAGAGAATTAAGGGAGATAACTACATGAATGAGAATGATATATCCCAGTGTTCAAAGTAATGGGTTTGGTTTGAAGTTCTTAGCACCTGAAGAAGGCTGGAGCATACAACAGCTGAAATGTAAACATGGCAATAAAGATGAGGACAATAGTCCGAACAATGTAAACAGTGTAAATACTACCTCATGTCAGAAGTATCGACAAATACTATTTATTTTTGTATCACAGAGCTATCAAATTATTTTTGTGAATTGAACAGAAGAATGTTAATCCATGATTTTTTTTTTTTTTTTTTACAAACTAAAGAGAAAGTCCTTATTATTTTGGGTAAATTTGTTGAACATAACATGAAAAGATAGCATTTAATTAATGGCATTTTTTATTTTAATAAGGTAGTTTATAATGACTTCAAATTATCTCACTTTTCATATTCCCTTTGGAAATAACTCAAACCTGATTTCATATTACGACTGTACTGTTTTGATTAGGCAGCAATAGAAATGTAATTTTCAGATAGTGTTAAAATTTTTGGGTCAGCTATTAAAACCACTGTCTTATTAAACATTTTATTGTTGCTATTGTTAAATCTAATTACTCTCATAGGGTAGGTTGAAATCACATTGTAACTTCTCCCAAGTTTAAATAAGCATAAATAAATCTGAAATAACCTTCAGGCTACCTTCAAAATTAATGTGAAATTGATTTCATTCTGTCTCTGAATTTTAATTTTTGTTAAGGTGAAACAGATAATCTGAAGCTACTATGGTAGGCAAAATTTTGCTAACTATTCATTAATCTTCTGAAATAAAGTAGCTGTTGGTTATTTCAGCTTTGTATCACAACTGATTTTTATCATTATAGTTTTTGCTCGCTTGAAAGAATTCTTTCAGTTGAAAAAAAAATGGTAAATGATTGACTGAAACTAAGTTAGGAGTGTCGAGCTCTCTACGATACCCTCGTATCACCTATATTTATAAAAAGTTTGAGAAGGAAAATTGTAAAATAAATCAAACCATCTTCTTTTTGTAACCAAACTTTTCATTGGTTCGTTCTGCATCAGCAGCAGCATTTTGCCTCTCTTTCGAAAAAGCGGGAATCTTCCCGCTCTTGAAGCTTCAGTTGGAAAGAAGATTTTGAAGCTACCAGACCTATTGTTTCCAGCTCACTTTTCTTTTAAGGCATATATATTTTCGCCTACTCTTTAAAAAGAAAATAAGCTGGTTTCATTTTTACCTGCCTGAGAAACTAAATTAAATATTCAAACTTTGCAATAACAACGTTTTTGCATTCAATATTTTTCTCCTGGTAAATAATTATATTACTTCAACTTATCGGCTAAAACGCAAGTATTTTTTTTTGACATTCTTATTCACACACACCTTGCTTGCTGTTTATTTTTCCAACTCATCACTTTGAACTATTTCAATTATTTGGACATACAGACTATTTTCCAACTCATCACTTTGAACTGGAACAAATTACAAACTATTTTTCCAACTCATCACTTTGAACTATTTCCATTATTTGGACATACAGACTATTTTCCAACTCATCACTTTGAACTGGAACAAATTACAAACTATTTTTCCAACTCATCACTTTGAACTGTTTAAATTATTTTCTTAAACACATACAAAAAGTGTTTCATACATCTCCAGTTAATTATTAAAAGGGTGAAAATAAGTTCTCTCCCTTTAACTGATTATTGTTATAATTAAAATTTTGTCTACCTACGTCTTGTTTGTTCACTTTTTGGTATACATTGAATTGAGAAGCTAACATTATTACATAACAAATAAAAAAAAGTAGTTAGGCCGCTACAGGACCACATTGTTGGCTATAAAGTGATAATGTACCAAGTGAAAATTGTCTTGAAAAAAAAATGCAGATGGAATTCTGAGATTTCTTTTGGATTGTTGGATTTACTTTTACAGTTAAGAAAATAAGCTTGTTCAGTGATTGTTTTTCAGGTAACAAGATGGTTCATTTTTAATCATTGCCTTTCAATTGTATAAAATATTAGTTGTAATCTTTTGTCATAAAAGAATAGAAAATTATTTTTACAAGATTTTCAACTGGACAAGTACATTTGGAAGTGACTTACTCTGAATAAGTTACAACATAAAAAAATTCTTAGCTAGACATTGGTTGATTCTTGAACTATGCATCTGCCATCTTTAATTACCTTTTTTTTTTTTAATCAAAACTAGCAATATTTTACAAGCAATCTTTATTAGTGAATACTTGCAACTTACGTGATTTTTAGTAATCACATGCCATTTTCTTTTTGAATATTACATGAATACATATTTTATCTAATCTAAAATGTCCCAATCCTGGAAAAAGCTTAGTGATAGGAAATTTGGTGTATTGTCCGAATTGAATTAAAATAACTCACAAATAACATTAAATATTAAAAACAATATTATTTTAAAAAAATTTTTCAGGATTCTTCAACACAGAATATGTCTGTTCCATTTTCTGTTTATTTTTTCAGAAGGAAGCACGTATGTCACAACAAAGCACATGTAACATTCCCCAGAGTGACACAACTGTGTCCATTACAACTGGAGGCAATGTGGTACTCATGCAGAATGGCTTTTCAGAGAATGAATTAGGTTAGTTACCTGTTTCTAGTTATTGGTATCTACACCTAAACCATTTGTAGTTAACATTAATAAAGTACATACAGATTAAGTTTAAGCTCTAGTTTGGATATTTCATTCAGATACATTTTTGCTATTTTTATATTGTTACCAATTTTTATTTTATGAAATTAGTTTAAGATTTTGAAATAAGACTTAAATATCTCTAAATTATGGAATTCATAAGATTTCAATACACATAGTAAATTTCACCAAAGTAAAAGCACAGTGAATTTCAGATATCCATTAGTAACTTGACATAACTTGTGGATGAGGTTAAATAACATTATCTGAATAACTTTAATGGTATTAGGAACTGTGTTAACAAATACTAGAGAACATTATTGAATAGCTACTAATCATTTGGATATTTGAAAAACTAACAATCACTATTTTCCAATTGGATTATTATCTCCACCCTCAAATACTTCAGTTACTGTAATATTTTCTTAATATGAAGTTGAGCAATACTCTGGTACTTGCTTGATTAAGTTAAAATATGTAAGAAAACAAACCAAAAAACATATACCTGTTTTTAATTTAATCTTAACAATGGCTGATCCAAATCATAAAAAGCTTTCTTTCTAAAATAGATTAGCCATTTAAAAAAGATGAAATTGCTTTATGCTGATTTTATTTTGTAAACATATGAATACATTTACATTTTACAAATTTTGTAAATGATTCCATTTTTTTGGTGTATTTTTTTTTTTAATAGGCATGCAATCATCTAAAAATAGTACTTGCTCAGATCTGATTTCGATTTTATTGGAGAAAGGAAATAAATTGAGGGAAACAATGGTTTTGTCTATGGCAGAACTACCAAACAAGCAATGTAAACAAAATTTTAAAAATTCAGAAATGTGCCTTCCAATGTCAAGGTAAGAAATCTGCACAAATATTGTCATAGATTTTTTTTCTTATTGTCAAAGCTAAAAAAAAATGTTTTTATCAACATCACAAATTAGTGTTGAGTGTTGTGAATAAAGTGTTGAGTTACTAAAGGGAATTAATTGAAACTGAGATATCCAAAAAGGTTGAGCATGACATGTGCAATTAGAACAATCTATTCCCTTGGACCTGAAAAATAAAGGGTTTGGTTTGAAATTCCAATACCTGAAAAAGGCAATAAGAAGTGTACAACAGTTAAAACATTATGAATATGGCAATAAAGATGAGGACAATAGTCTGAATGAAGTAAATTTCTTTAGCAGAAAAATAGTCTTCGTATACAAAATGCTATAATTGCATGTATTAAATAAAATATTTTGTAAAATATTTCTATTAAATGCTTTTAAATTTCTCTTTACTAAAGTAACCTTCATTTAAACAAGCTTTAATGTTACTGATCTCCTGTTCTCTTATTTCATTGTACCCCTAACTGTGCTGCTCTGGACAAAATGCTAAAAAGCATCCTGCTTGGACAGCCAGTTTAACTCAAATTTGTAAGAACATACAGACGAATTTCATAGAAAAACGAAAGATTTTATTCCTCGAATTAGGTAAAAAATCTGAAAGAAAAATGAACAAAACAAAGATGAGTCCACTGCGACGAAGAAGACAGAAATAAAGGAGAGAAAAGGAAAGGCTAGAAACAGGGAAGGGAGCAAGCGAGAACAAAGAAGGAAAGGAAAGCGACCGCTCCTACCAGGAGGTCTGGTATAGCAGTAAAATCATTTTTAAATACAGAGGATTAAAGAATAATGAAATAACATACCAAAGTTCTATGAAACGGCAGAGAGACGAAATAGTGCGTGTGGATACAGGGAGCAACATGGAGAAATCTGAAGATCCTACCAAAGGACAGTTTTGCTCACTTGGCCTTATCATGTTGCCGAGAGTGAGTAAAACACAGTAAGGCATGATAAAGAACAGGAAATTACAACAAAAGGAAGCATAGTCTATGTTAGAAAGCACAAAAATGAAAGAGGAGAGAAACACAAAATAAAATAGAATAGAAGTAAAACAGTAACAAGAAAGACGTCGCAGTGAGACGAGAAGTAAAAGGTAAACAAACAAAAAAAACGGTGTCCGAATGAATTTGTCCTTGAAGATGGAAGGTCCGAGTTACAAACGTGACACTACATCAAACTCAAACAAAATATATAATTCATTTTCATAGTAATAAGTACAGCAATTAAAATTTAAACAATTCTCACTAAAATCTCCTTTAGGGCTCATTTGATGAATTATTTTAGGTAAATTTAGTCAAGATGCACATTGTATATAGATTTTTTTTTTTTGGCACAAGTTTTGTATCAATGATTTGTATTAAATGTTTAAAATGTTCATATGCAACTTATATTTATTTATTTAAAAAAAATATGCAAGAATGCATAAAAAATTGAAATCTTTTAACGCTGTCATGATTTGAAGTTGTTTATTTCTTGTGCATTTTGTCCTTATAGAAGCAGCTCATATGGTAGCCTACTGAGAGAAATTCTTAACACAGATGACTGTCCAGCTACAAATTCAGCTGAAGATAGAGTAATTAATTTAGTTTTAGGACCTAACCATGAAGAACAACTGGTAAGCATACTGACATTAATTTTAGCCTAATAATTAAAAATAGAAATATATTATCAAGCACAAAATAAGAGGATTTATAAACAATATGTGTCCTTTGGCAGAGCATCTATTGTCAAGTGATTGTTGATCTTTCAAACAATTGCTGACTGCTCAAAAAAATTATGGTCTTCAGAAAAAGTATGCTACAGTCTATTTCATGCTTGAACACAATTTTCAAGGCTGAAGATTACATTCAGGCCTGAAACACTGTTGCTACTTGGTGTTGACCAGTGTTCACTTTTATGTTTATATATAATCTATCTCTGATATCACTTTTATCTATAAGTATAGCATACCTTAAAACTATTTTTATTTTTATGTACTGAGAAAATGAAATGTTAAAACTGATATACTTGATAAGTATATTTAGTTTTTAGTGAGATTTCCTGATTTCATGTAGCTAAATCTATAATACTGCTAATAGTTTCAGTGCATTATATATCAGTAAAGTGGAGAAAGGTTTTAGCCAAAACAGTAGTCAAGATTAATATACTATAAAATTATGACATACACTAGGAAACAGTTTTGTCACTTTGTGTGTGTGTATATATATATATATATATATATATATAAATAAAATGTAGAATATTTGGTATTTTTGTCAGGTAAATTCCGATAGAGACAAACTCAAAAGAACTCAATGTTAAATTTTTTTTATTAAATTTAACAGTAATGTAATCTTGAAAAAGTTTTGGATATTCTATAAATCCATGTGTAATAGATATTTCGCAGCTAAGCAGCCGCTCCTCAGACCCAAAACCATGCAACAGTTAATGCTTATCTCTCAGGTAATTAGGATGGGACATTTCATCACCACTAACTCAATACTGGCTAAGTTATAACTTGTCAACAACCTATTCAGCACAAGGCCAACTCAATGCTAGTGTTGGCAGTCATAGTGTCTTAGATCAGCTTTGAGTCATACATATTTTGAAATTTGACTGTTTTAATGATTTATTAATGGCTACTGCCTATTTGGCTGATTGGTGTTTAATTTTCAAAATCAGATAACTATAGTGAAGCAAATAAAAGACAGCACACAAAGCTGGGGATGGAACACCTCCACAATATGGAGATTCATTACAAGGCTACAAAAGGAGCAAAGAAACAGATGCATTTTTTGAGCAATTATTTGGGGGGTCATCCACCACCTCTTCAATTGAAGTGTATAAAGGCAGATGAAAGAATTTTGCAGATTTTCTTTTTCACAATGATCTCCAATTGAATATTTAAGGGGAATTGCATACTATTTTCAATAAAAATTTAAATTAAAAATAGTCATGTTCCTTAAATTATTTTTATTTGTTTCTGAAAAGTTGTTGAAAATATTTCATAGTTGAGTAGGCTAGTCATGATTTGTCCTGAAGAGTTAGCTGGTGTTGAGTTGGTGGTGATGATTTATCCTGTACCCAATTGTTCTTGCTAGATCAACTCGAGCCATTGAAAGCAACTTGGTCTAAACATTCCAAAACTATAATTTATTGTTAACTTGAGAATTTCCAATTGTTGCTAATATCCTATCCTAACTAAAAATATTAGTTTCTTTAATTTTAATAAATTTTTACCTAATAAGACTTATTTTTATACAGTAATTTAATTTTTATTTTTTCACTATTTGCAGATTGTTAATAATCCTGATGATTCAAGTGTATCTAGTTTGGAATTAAATGGGAGTAATATTAGTGACCCTCTGCATGAAGCAGAGATTTTACAAGACTTGTTTTATACAAATCAGGTAAGAAATTATTTTCCTTTATTCATTTCCTGTATTATAGCTTACAGAACAATATAGTTCACAAAGAAACCTGTCGTGGCGGACAGACATAATCTTGCTGCTGACCTTGAGCGGGATCTACACTCTGTGGTGAACTGGGGCAAGAAGTGGCTTGTCAACTTCAATTCCTCTAAGACCAAGCTGTTGTCTGTCAACCATTACAGGCAACCTCTTCTGCCTCCCATAAGCATGGACCAGATGATTCTCCCAGAGAGTAATACACTACACATCCTCGGACTTACCCTGTCCTCAGACCTCAAATGGAAGCACTATATTGAATCCATAGCAAAATCTACTGCTAAGAAGATTGGGTCACTATGTCGATCCAGGATGTTTTTTCCACCTGAATCCATCCTGCATATATACAAGTCAACCATCCGTCTGTGCATGGAGTACTGCTGCCATTTATGGTCAGGTGCCCCTGCCGTTCTCCTCAGTGTTCTTGACAAGCTCCAAAGGAGAGTCTGTAATGTGATAGGTACTGATCTGGCGACTCGACTGCAGCCACTTTTCCATCGTCGAAATGTGGCCTCCCTCTGTCTCTTCTATAAATACTTTCATGGCTTCTGCTCAGATGAGCTTAAGTCACTGATGCCTCCTCAACAGGTGTTTACCCGTGCAACCAGACTGGCAACTGGGTCCCACCCATTCACAGTCAGGTTAGCCAAACGCAGACAACAATTCTACTCCTGCAGCTTCCTCTCTCGCACTTCCCGCCTGTGGAACTCACTCCCGTATTCTTGCTTTCCTGATGGCTACGACCTCCAGAAATTTAAAAGCAAAGTTAATACTCAACTTCTAATCACTGGACTCTAGCTCTCTCCCCTCCCCTGTATAATCTTCACTTTCTCTCCGCCCATGTATCTGTCATTTCACCTGCTTTCCCAGCTTTCTATTGTTCCTTTCTAACTAGCTTGTACTCCTCACTCTTTTCTAATTAATCTTTCTACATTTATGTAACCCCTTGCACATCAGTGGCGTTTCTGCCTTGCTCGGGGTGAAATGATTAAAAAAAAAAAAAAAAGTGTCTCTCTCAGCTAATATTTTAATGAATTCTTTTTACATAAAACTTTTAATTTTTGTACATTAATTATTTATCTTTTAACTACAACAGAGAAAAACATTGTTAAATCATGTTTAAAATTTTACATAAAAAAATAGATGTAGTTATATTACACTCAAATACGATAATCAATTTAAAATAGGAGAAAGATAATTCTGAATTCAAAAGGTTGGGCTAGCAACTTCACCTCATCAAAAACCCTTAGGGAAGTCTACAGGACACAGTTTTGCAGTTACAGCAAAGAAGAAATTAAACTATTGGATACAAGGTAAAACCAATGATGATGACTTCTAAATGTGTAGCAATTTGTTGAAAATCTGGAAACTTTTTAAAATAAATGTTTGAGTAACGTTTCTACTTTCTTAATTGTAGGTATGAGATTTACAAATTAAACATGTTACAGATGAGGACTTTTAACTGATTTTTTTTTTTTTAAAAACAAAATCTTGTAACTATTATGCTATAAAGGGACTGTAATATTTCCTTTTGTTGAGTATTGTAAATAGGCATAGTCCATTCATCCCCTCCTCTGCAGTGGACTATTTCTATCTTGAGTTATATATATCTTACATTTATAGAACAACTCAGTTTCATGCTCTATGCAAACTTTAGATGCATATTGTTGTGTTGTTGCATATTATTACAACAAACCCTTGTTATATTTAATAAGCTTTATTTATATTTATGTACATAGTGATATACATGTGTACCTTGGGCCATGGTCTATCAAGAAGTGGTCAGGGAAACATTTTTCTTCCTCTGTGAGCATCCAGGAGTTGAATTTTTTAAACCCAACATTACCTACTCATAATATGTGGCTTATTTCTTGTTCTGTTTTTATTTTGTTAACATTAACATACAACTTCATATGTTGTTTAAACAATTTGAATGTTTCTATTAAATTTGGTGACTATTGATCCATTGACAAACTGTTTAAGAATGTTGAATGGGTTACCTTGATAGGAGGTTCTATGTGTTTTGTAGAGACCAGTGTGAAATTTTTTAAA